>CM066588.1:12116123-12401123 GCA_033816785.1 Picus viridis | reverse complement strand
ATGAATGGTGTCATGGGCTGCATTGGGAATGGTACCCTCTGCACTGGTGGAAACGCACCTGGAGTATTGTGTTCAGTTCTGGACCACCATGCATACACATACTGGACAGAGCTCAGCAAAGGCCCACTCATTATCAGGGTACTGGAGCACCTCTCACATGAAGAAAGGCTGAGAACATCCAGTCTAGAGAATAGAAGGTTCAGGTTTATAACGTGAGAGCCAGTGACAGGGCAAGAGGCAATGGGCACAGACTGAAAGACAGGAGGTTTGGTCTGAAGAGTAGGAAACACTTTTTCACTGTGACTAAGCACTGGCATGGGTTGTTCAGGGAAGCTATGGATCCTCCCTCCTTGGGAGATACTCAAAAGCAATGTGGACATGGTCCTGGGAAACCTGCTTGAGCAGAAGGGCTGATGATCTCCAGAGTTTCCTTCCAATTTCACAAAAACACAGGATAGTTGACACGGTGTTCTCAAACTAATTAGGACTAAGTCATTATACAACTTGGCTAAATATTCTCATGCTCCTCAACAAAAACTTTCAGTGATTAGGGTAATTTAATTTTCTGTATGAGCACATACTTACACAGTCTAATGACCAAGAGAATTAGAACAGATTAACAGGTTTATCAAAAACTTTGCAAGAAATTTTTCCATCAATCATTACCTCACCACTTGCTCAAAACCTGCTGCAAGCAATTCCAGTTCTTGCTTCTCCTAACCATATCAGCAATTAATACAGTAAGCTCTTTTTATTTCTAGTTTTCACTATAGGCATACTCCATTAGCAGAGAAATACGTAAGAATTCAAGTATCTATCTGGCTCATAGGGAAAACAATTTGGATTAACAAGACAAGAGCATCACTTTAACACTGCTCTGGCAATGTAACTATCAGACTATGCTTGCTCTTTTTGAAATGCAAAACAATGAATATTCTGATGCAGGTTCAGCTCAGATCCACAAACCCAAAACTTTGCCTCAAGGACAAAACTGAATGACAAAAACCATGCTTCGAGCAGTTTACACAGCAATTGTTTTTAAAAACAATAACAAGATGCAGATTATGAAAATGTTTGACAGTTAACTAAAGCTGAGAATAAACATTAGTTTCTTTTCTTGTAGAAACGTCTAGCTGATCGCAGCAGTAGTTCTTTTAGCTCTGTCCATAGTTTACCACAGAGGATACCAGATACCTGTAGATAAGCCACAGTACTTTAACAGTAAAACTAGAAACATATTTTACTGGTATAAATTCATAAAATGAATTTGTAGATTAGAATAAAATTTCTAAAATTGAACCAGCCCTCAAAAAGCTGATCCCGTGAGACAGAAGCAAGTACTCAAATATTCAGTAGACAACGAGGAAATACAAAACCTCTTTGCAGTCAGCCAACAGAAACCACAGAAAGGTTTTCCAGAAATACAGACACCATTTAATCAGCTATTTTCTCTTTAGTTAGCAAACAGCCTGTAATAATAATAGGGACCCTTTATGGCAACCATAATATGAATTTTAAGTATTTTGTTTTGAAAACATAAATGTATTTTCTCAAAATGCCTGTATGCATAGCATGGTGGGTTGAAGCTGTACATTCATGGTAAATTTCTGGTTTACATTGCTATTAAATCCAGATTATTATTTTTTGCTGTCACAATGCTACAATAAAAACACCAGAGCTAAGGAAATCTGGTTCTTGTACATTTACTAAGTTTCACAAGATAGAATCAACTCAGTTTTTGTAAAATAAAAGGCTCTTAACAAGAAAATGACAACATTTAAGTTCCAGCTTTTACTTTGGAATAGTCACCACCAGTAATATTTGTAGGTTATTCCTCTACAAGCTCTTGCACTCCCTTCAAAGAATTATCTCCTCAAATGCTCAAAAGGCTCTATCTCAAAATTTATGCTTATCATACAATCTTTCTTTATCCTTTCACACCATCAACGCATACCCAAAGATTAAATTTCTTTATTCCAACAGAACCAGAGTTACTGGGAATTTCTCTTGTCTTCTTTCAACAGGTAATGGCACTAATTCATAGTGTAGTATCACTGTCAGGAGGTGCAAAAAGAGAAAGTTGAAGGTAACAGTCTGAAATAAATGTGGTATTTCTGACACAAATTTGAAACGTGTAGTGTTTAACAGCTCACTATTTCTCAGAAAAACAACTGCCTTCATCTTTGCTTCCTACTCCTACTCCAAATCCTCAAAGCTAGTGAAGTAGGAGGAGGAAAAAATTGAAAGGCAATTATTTTCTTTGAAATACAAAACTGATACTGAATTAGTTTCAAGATCATCAGAATATATTCTGTTTGCTGCTTCTTTGTCCCCACAAGAAAATGTTTTCTAATTTCTCTTTTCCTTTTCCAAGAAACAACAGCATGCACTCTTAACTATTTAAAAACAAACACACACACCCCCCATAAACCTACCTGTGGCTGAAATGGTGGAGCATTTGGCCCCTGCATGCCTTGTGATTGTTCATCCATTCTATCACGTAAAACTGTCCCTTATGTCCTGGAAAGAGAAACACAGTCACTACACTGCACTTCAGTCTGTGCTTGTGATCAGTGAATGTCAGAAGAACTGAAGAACTAATTTCCTCATTTGCATGCTTAACATTTAACTATTCCAGTTTTGGAAAGGAAGTTTTCAGCTGTTTCATGAAATAAAATTTTTAAAATAATAATTAAAAAAATATAAAAATCACTCTACACATCTGAAATTATGAAAAGATGTGCTTTATACTACTTGAGCCAAATAAATGTCTCCATATGATAAAAGCTGCATCACCCCATTTTTCTTCAGAGGCACCAACCACTTATCTAACCCAGATGTCTGACGGACGGTACTTTAGACGTACGGGCAGCATGAGAAGCAGCAGACTGGCATGAGAGTTAAAACTGCTGCCTGCACACTGTTTATGTTGCATTAATTCATCTGTAGATTTTAGGGAGCATGCAAAAATAGTTCCATCAGAAAAAGCTAAACATGTAGTAGACTCATTACATTCTGACAAGATGGCTGAGACAGTTTTGAGATACCACATCAGGAGCACAGTGTCTAGTCCCAGCCATAAACCCCTCATAAACCACCACCAAGATGGGAGAAAAGATGCCTGCCAAGTTCCCCAGACAGAGAGGCACAGGTTGCAAAGGGTGCGGAATCATCATTAGGAAAATGCAAATGCTAACAGAGCTTTCCCCCCAGCTAAGCAAATCCATCTTTAGACTACTCAACGTTTTGTTGAGGGGCAGTAGGTGCAGCATCCAGTTATACTGGCATCTATGAGAGCCATCTCTGTTCAGATGAAGACAGAAACATTCACCAGAAACTCTGAATGCAAACAAGGAAATAAACACTTATATAAGTTTATAAGAGGGAAGTCCTAAACAACTTCATCACACAGTCTATTACCTGGTCAAATCTACAAGAGGTACATGTTTGACTAGAAAACTCTTCTTGCTTTTCAATATATTACTTTCTTGCTTCCTGCTCCAAATGCTGCAAGTTCTAAAAATGGTTTGCCATAAAACACTTTTTTGATAGCTTTCAAATCTTTAACATGAGGAAATTTCCTATGATAGATTAATTCAGCTTATTCTACATCCTTCAAAAACTGCAAACATCCTTCTGGACACAGAGCTACCTGTTTCACAAACCTTTCCTTAGAATGAGGAAAATTTCTCAAATACCATTTAAGTTCAGTATGAAAGTAGACAATCTATTCTGTTAAAACACAAATAGTCCCAGTACTTTCTTTAGAGAACACTAAACAGGCTAGAAGTAACTCTCAATAGATGGCAGTTTCTCAAAGCCTACTGCAAAGTATTTACGAAGCTCTAACAAACAGCTTGTGTTCACAGTACAATTGCTATTCTTGCAGCATCACTGTGGTAACATTACTAATAGATAAACTAATCACAAAGCAGCTTTGCAAAGCTGCTCAATATATTTCCCTAGTGCACTGAGCAGTGCATTGGATACACAAACCCAATCACTATCCATCTGCTTTCATTCCCCTGTTTTAATGCAGTCACCCCATGCCATTCCAGTACCATCAGCTATTTTAACACCAAACCACAGCCATCCTCCCCAGTGACTAAGGATCCCAATAGCTTTGCCTTCCTATCCTTAGTATTCTTGCATAAAGCATACAGCTTGGAACTTTCTGTTGTTTTGACTCTTAGCTACAATTAATCCAAACATAAGAGAGACTCAAAAGAGCTATTTCAAGCAGGTCAAGAGAAAAAAAAAATAAAGAAACCGAGAAGAGAGGGCAGACGAGACAGAAGCTCCAAAGGCTGTTGGAATGAGCATGGCGAGAAAGGAAGAAACATCTGATGGGATACATGCTGCACAGCACAGGCTAGGCAGGCACTCATTTAGACAGCCCTAGGACACCAATATTGCCATTTATTACAAGTTCTGTAACATTCCCCTACAGCCGCCCCACCAAGGCACAAAATCCTAACACAACAGCATTGATAACCAAACTGTTGTCACAAAATTGCACTTGAATTCTTCAGTTGGAGTCACAGGGAGTTATGCAGTTGAGAAAAAATTTTGAGGGAGGAATTCATGGCAATCTTGAGAAATCTTCTGCTAATTTCTTGCTGCAGAGATCTCTACCACTGCCAAGAAAGCAAGAATTCTTTTCTTGAGTGCTCTCTCTACAAGAATTTAAATCTTTCCAATAGAATCAGTATTTCTACTGGCAGTTGTGCAGTATTTTACCATATTCAAGACTGTTGACCACAGAGTGACCCACAGAATTATCTGTTGGTGCATTTTCTTTCAAAAATCCTATGGAGAAAAGGAGTAAACAAAACTTTTCACCCTCTGCTGCAGACATTTATCAAAGATTAAAGGACTCTAAGATGAGAAGTTTAGATTTTGTATGTTAATTCAGGAACTACACAACCCATTCATCTGGTCTGAATGGTCAGAGGCACTGAGTGGAAGTGTTTGGGAATTTACGTCTGCCTTTTTCTCTAATTTTTATGTGTTTGGGGGTAAATTTAAAGGAAAGAAGTCATATCATTATCACGCTGCACAGCTCTGCCTGCTGTGCTTGTTTTTATAATAAAAGTAAGTGAACTTAAAAGGTAACAAATATTCTACCACAGGAAGCATGGAAGATTTAATCACTTGTGGATTTGTTGTTGCTTTTGCAGAGGGAAGGCAAAGATCAGTATTTTCTGTTCATATATGGAAGTCCTTTTATTTTACTTTTTTAACTTGTTTATGTCTTTGAGGATTACATGATAGAGTCACAATTTAGAGTAATTTGGCATTTTGATCATATGAAATGCCAAGGATGCAAAACATCTTTGGTACTGTTTATCAACACAAGTAAGAAGTAGTTTTGGCTGCTTGAAGACTGTTTTCACAGTGAGGAATACCTTTCACCTTGATAATAAACCCCAGAGGTCAAAACATAGTGGTATAATATTGATCATCTTCACATTTAGGGGACACAGTCTCAAGCTGCAACAGGGGAAGTTTAGGCTCGAGGTGAGGAGAAAGTTCTTCACCGAGTGATTCGTCATGGGAATGGGCTGCCCGGGGAGGTGGTTGAGTCACCGTCCCTGGAGGCATTCAAGAGGGGACTGGATGTGGCACTTGGTGCCATGGTCTAGTCGTGAGGTTTGTGGTTACAGGATGGACTCGATCTTCGAGGTCTCTTCCAACCTTGGTAATACTGTGATACTGTGTGATTTAAATTATTGCCCCACATTATTTTTCTAGAGGTGGCTTTCAAGTTCTAATTTATGGTAAAAAAGACAATAAACACACTGCCAAAGAGTCAGCACTTTTTTTAAAAACTGAAAAGCAAATACAATAGATATATAAATCACCTCTTTAAACAAGTGATGCAACTACTTTCTTCTGCAAATCCATCACCATGACATGCAGTGGTTCATGGAAAACAGATAGCAGGTGAAGAGAAGCAAGACAACTATACCACCATCACCCAAAACTTTTAAAGTGCCAAACCCAACTGATGTTTTCAGATGCTCTTGCATTGATCATGTAGAAGGAAAGGACTGCTTGTCATCATCACACCACTTGCAATGAACAATGACTCTCTGATTCATTTATCTTGCAAAGAACTTTCACCATTGAAGACAAAAATCATTTGGATTCATATCTGTACACAACAGTAATCACAGGAACACAAGCACACACACTAAATCTTATACTCAAGTTCAGGTAGTTAACACTTTGAAGGTATGAGAAGGCTTTTGTTTAACTGCTGCTATTTGAAAACTTTGTCTTTTTCAGTGGATCGAAACAGTAGGTGGAACCTACATAGAAAAGATGCAGGATAAAGTACCTGGGAATAAAGACATGGTCAAATTTCATCTGAAATTGCAATTGCATAGTAACTCCTCTGGCACTATTTACTCCACACATTAAATTCACAAGACAGCAAAAGGAAGTCAAGTCTTCACCAGCATGTTAGATTATCAAAATGTAACTGCCTGAACTAAGAGTAAAAACCTTTTCTTTTCTTCACATACAGGTGTCCCTGTCCTTATTCACTTCCTCAGCAGCCACCTGTCAAAGCTCTGGGATAACCTGCCCACACATCTAACAATCATGCAAAAACAGAAAGCAACCCAAAATGCAAGGGCACATTCCCACACCCCAACAGTCAGCACTCAGCTTTCCAGCTGATTTCCATCAGCCTTCTAGAGGAGAGGTGGGACTACCCACAACTGTTAGAGAAATCAGAGCTGAGGACATACTGCTGAACAGAAAAGACAGCTCATCACTGACATTTCACTGGAACACATTTTAAAATAACATTAAAAAAAAAAAAAAACACCACCTTGGGAAATACTTGGAATCCTTGTGACTTCTAAGTCTTGCAACTTAGTACCCCTAAAATCCACTAGGAATTAGTTTGGGACCTGCTGAGCCACTTGGATAGTCACAAGTCCATGGGACCAGATGGGATCCATCCTAGGGTGCTGAGAGAGCTGGCAGATGAGCTGGCCAAGCCGCTCTCCATCATTTTCCACCAGTCCTGGCTCACTGGAGAGGTGCCAGATGACTGAAAACTGGCCAATGTGATGCCCATCCACAAAAAGGGTCAGATGGAGGACACTGGAAACTACAGGACTGTCAGCCTGACCTCAGTGCCAGGGAAAATTATGGAGCAGATCATCTTTGGGGCAATCACTGTGCACCTGAAGGATGGCCAAGGGATCAGGCCCAGTTAACATGGATTTAGGAAGGGCAGATCCTGCCTCTCCAACCTGATCTCCTTCTATGATCAGGTGACCTGCCTGGTAGATGTGGGGAAGGGTGTGGATGTAGTCTACCTGGACTTCAGCAAGACCTTTGACACCATCCCCCACAGCAAACTCCTGGCCAAGCCTCCAGCTCGTGGCTTAGACAGCAGCACTCTGTGCTGGGTTAGGAACTGGCTGGAGGGCCGAGCCCAGAGAGTGGTGGTGAATGGTGCCACATCCAGCTGGCAGCTAGTCACTAGTGCTGTCCCCCAGGGATCAGTGCTGGGCCCCATCCTGTTCAATATCTTTATTGATGACCTGGATGAGGAGATTGAGTCAGTAATCAGTAAATTTGCAGATGACACCAAGTTGGGAGCAGATATTGATCTGTTAGAGGGTAGAAGGGCTCTCCAGAGGGACCGTGCCCGGCTGGACAGATGGGCAGAGTCCAACATGATGGCATTCAACAAGTCCAAGTGCCCGGTGCTGCACATTGGCCATAACCACCCCATGCAGTGCTACAGGCTGGGGTTGGAGTGGCTGGAGAGCTGCCAAACAGAATGGGACCTGGGCGTACTGGTTGACAGCTGTCTGAACATGATCCAGCAGTGTACCCAGGTGGCTAAGAAGGCCAATGGCATCCTGGCCTGTATCACAAATGGTGTGGCCAGCAGGAGCAGGGAAGTCATTGTGCTCCTGTACTCAGCACTGGTTAGGCTACACCTTGAGCACTGTGTCCAGTTCTGGGCCCCTCAATTTAAGAAGGACATTGAGACTCTTGAACGTGTCCAGAGAAGGGCAACGAGGCTGGTAAGAGGCCTCGAGCACAAGCCTTATGAGGAGAGGCTGAGGGAGCTGGGGTTGTTTAGCCTGGAGAAGAGGAGGCTCAGGGGAGACCTTACTGCTCTCTACAACTACCTGAAGGGAGGTTACAGCCAGGAGGGGGTTTGTCTCTTCTCTCAGGCAACCAGCACCAGAACAAGAGGACGCAGTCTCAAGCTGCACCAGGGGAAGTTTAGGCTCAAGGTGAGGAGGAAGTTCCTCACAGAGAGAGTTGTTAGCTATTGGAATGGGCTGCCCAGGAAGGTAGTCCCTGGAGGTGTTCAAGAGGGTTTGGACATGGCACTTAGTGCCATGGTTTAGTAGTCATGAGGTGTTGGGTTACAGGTTGGACTTGATGATCTTTGAGGTCTTTTCCAACCTTATTGATTCTATGATTCAACTAAGTCTTTAGACACATGATCAAATTATTTCATAAGAAAAAGCTTGAGTGCCCTGCCTAATCACATGAAACACACTTTTTAAAAAACTAGTTTCATAGCTCCAAGTTCATAAACTATTCATACTGAAATATATTTCATGGTATTCAAGTAATAAAGTTACTGCTTTAACAGATGGCAGTTCTACAACAACAAAAACACATTTTCCTCTGGAAAATACCATTAATAGTCTCACTGATACATGGTTTCCATTAGCTACAGGCTATATACTTGTTTGCTAATTTTGGATCTGAAGTGGGGACGGTTAATCATCAATGACAAAGAAGAAACAGATATACTTTGAAAAAAAAATAGAGATTTAAAAAAATATTCAGTGTTACAGTTCTGCTGAGAATCTGAAAATCCTAGTCTCTTTTCTCTGCAGAATACAGGTGTAACTGCTGCACAAAATTTGTAACAGAGAAACACAAAGTTCTGCTGTTCACAGTGTGCTGATCAGGATGGAATGTACTATGTTTACTTCTGGATTACACCATCAATTAAGGAAGGTATTTTTAGTTTTTACTATAACCATTATTTTAGTTAGCATAGAGCCAAGGCTTTCCAGAGCAACTATTCATTAAACACTACATACTCCTTACTTTCTGGTGTCAAGTGAGATTCTTCAGTATCCAACACCGACTTTAAATAAGACGTGTTAGATACTTAAACTTTACAACTAATCTTTTCTAACTAAATCTAATGATAAGATCACCCTCAGCTAAGAGTAAAAAAAAAAGTCTATTAATACTAGTTTCCATATAAGCATATAAGCTAAAGGAATATTCCCATTTGTTTGTATCACACATTAACTCTCAGCTTCCCAAAAGCAGAATTTAAACCTAGACAGAGCATTCAAATAGTCACCCTGGTTGAAACAGCAACCAAAAAAAAAAAACCCAAGCCAACAAAAATAAAATCCTGTGCTCTGGAAACCAGGAGTTAAATTTCTAAATGCCATACTGAATACCCAAAACACAATTACCCAACCCATCACACTGGTGTTAATCCCATCAATTTATGCCAGGTATTCCAAGCATGCCTATCCAATTCCAGCTCTGCTCTCTGTCACCTGGAGGGACATACTGACCTAACTGCAACTCTCAGCTCCTAGATGAAAGCCACATACACTTGAGGAAATAAACTTTAGACCCAGCAGTAACAGCTTGGCCACTAAGCTTGATGTGAGCAGGTTAAAAAACTGCCATCCTACTGCTTTAGAAAACACGGTGCCTGGAACTGTCATTCTTTAGGATGGCCATTTGGAAGGAATGGCCTTGCTGGCCAAACACAGCCCACACTCGGTCAGGTCACCCAAACGGACCCGCACCCAGCGGCAGCTACTCAGTGCTGGCACCCAGGGTGCAGTTTACAAATTTTCAAAGTAATTTTAAAAGCAGGGGCTCAGGTTACACACACAGAAGATCCTGGATGAAGCAAGAGAATATAAGCAGCTGGAAACCAAGCATCCCAACTATAGCACTCATGTTACACTAAATGACAGCACAGCAGTAATTTTTCCAAATAAATGGGAAGTCAGGAGTCACATCCAATAAAGCAAACCAAATTGGAATCTAACATAGCTTTTCAATATTAAAAAGTAATTTTGCTTCCTGGAGCTTTGCATAAGCCAATGAGAAATACATAAAGTTTTGTTTAATGTCACAACAGAAACTTTGCTTCCAAATTGAAAGTCACTTCAGTTTATTAAATAACAGTCTAATTGCATTCCTAAAGACCAAGAAATATTTAGAAAACAACAGCATGGATACAGTACCCCAAAAGCAGTTCTCAGAACACCAGTATGTCCAAAGGCTTTGTACACTTCCTGTAGCTGAGTATCTCCAAAATGTGCAAGAAAACTAACAGCCCCAAGAGTTTATCTAGAAGTATGCTTTATTAGTTCAAATTGATTTTTTTAAGGTTTCCCTCCCTCAATAGGATGCAGCTCAGCTGGGTTGTAATTTAAGTGCTAAAATATATTTCAAGATGACATTCACCCACCTTTACCACCAGCATTCTGACCTCAATATTTAACAGGAGTGGCAAGAGAATCTGGAAAAAAATTCCAAATAGTAGGAAACACAGCACAGGACCTATGCAGTGCCTTTTCAGTAAATTATTCCTGACCAACACAGACCCTTAGAATGAAATCTGGTTAAATACAACCACATTACTATGCCACCCATTTATAAAGTTACATACTCAGCTGAAAAGACAGGATTAGGAATGACAAAATCATGCTGAAACATGTTAAGTATTGCAAAACTAGCCTATCGATGCCTGCCTTCTCACCATCGTGACCTGCATAACTGGCCACAATGTCTCTGCTTCAAAGACGTTAAGCCTTTTTTCAATCTGATGTCAATCACAAACTATAAGAAACCTACAACTCATGACATAAGGTCAATAAAATGTTACAGTGAGTAACTGATGGCGTTCTTTGGTGTTGCCGACTATTGAAACTACAAATCCTGTGAACAAATATTTGATCTATGCCAAATAGTTACCACACTAAATTATTTTTCTCACTCCATGAATAACAAAACTTAAATGTATGCATTAATAAAGCAAGGTGCATTTAAGCTCATACTCTATTGAACTCTGCCAAGTCCATCGAGACATTAACTGGAATGGGATAAAGCAATCAAGACTGGAAGAACAACTTGATCACTAGCACAGTAAAATATGACTTTTATCCTGATCAGTACACATACATTATAATATATATGCATACACAAATATACATGTGCCTATGCACATTTATAAATTATGTACATACACACCCACATGTTTGTACACAGAATATTTACTATTAGCTGGCAGGGATGCATTTGAAGCATCTGCTTCACAATGTCAAAAAAAGTTTAAAATGTGAAAAATCCATACTCATTAGCAACATTCTGTGCAGAAGCATCCACTTCAGAGAAAGCTGTATTTGCAACTTTCAGAACACTAGAAGTGATTGAAGATAGATGCATATACAAAGTAGGATTTGCCTTCATTTTAGAAACAGTTTCTAGAAGCCTTTGTTTTTTTTAATACACTACCCAGATCACCACTGCCCATGGGATTGCAGGAAAATTCCTCCCCTCTGCAGCAGGACAACACTTGAATGTGCACAACACAAAATCTTAGCACTTACTAATCTACAAATAGTTATTATCTGTTTGTGTGGAAATAGTGACTTTTCAAAAAAAAAAAAAAAAAAAAATTATGTCCAAATTCCCTACTCATGGGCAGTCCAGTCAAAGCTGTTGAAAAACACACAGACTGGTTGTTGAAAAACACCCAGACACAAGCTGGGTTAGGAGTTAGCTTTAGCAAGAGCAGGAGCAACCATAGACGCTTAAAGTAATACACTAAGGAAAAAAAGCATTCCAAAAAATGACTACACTTAAGAGTTCATATCCTACTTTCTTATCCATTTGCCCCAATTTATCAGACATGTTCATTCCTGCTCCAAAAATACATATGCCAGTCACTGCCATCCAACAACTACCAAGAGTTCACTCTCTGGCAGTGCTGACTAGAAGATTAAAGTCCAAGCTTTCCTGCTTCACAGGTCTGCTTCCCTTCTTCATTCATTTGCATCATTTAAAAAGTTGTATTTTGATTACTTCTCATTCACCATTTCAATTATGTCACTCAAGCAGATTGCTTATCTTGCAAGGTGCTTCCAAAAGGTTGCATATGCACTAAGCTTGTCCTTCTTTGAATCATTTAATTGTTATTTGATATAAAGTGAAGAAACAGGAACTGAAACTGCCTGGGCAGCAGGCTGCTATGTTCTTATTTAACTTCTGTTCACTTGGAAACAATTATGATTACCCATTTCTTTATACTGAAGAGCCAGTTATAAAGGACACAGGTGGGTCATGATCATGCCACAGGGAAATGTTTTGCAGGGGATGAAATTATTTCTAACCACAATACTATCAAGAAAGCCACTGTAAGGATGCAGTTCTAAGACAGCGTGGCACGAGTACAAGATGCTGCTGTTTCCCCTGCCTTTTAACCACACCTTCCAGAACCTCTTCCTTCTAGTGTGGTTCCTGTGGCTACCCAGACTCCTAGGTAAGGGAAGGGAAACAAGATGAAAACTGGTCTTCACAAAAAGTCATTTTTTTCTAGTTCGGTTCCCTGAATCATTCCATTGCAGAGAAAAGGACAGAACTGTGATGGTAAAAGACAGAGGGAAAGACATAGCTGGGGGCAGAGCAGCCCTAACTTAAATCAGTTACATCTATTATCAAATTATATCTCTAACATGAAATTATATACAAAAGGTCTTGCTTTCTCTTCCTTTCTCTGTCACAGAATCCAGCATAGCCATCTTAAACTCCATTATGGACTAAGCTGATTTAATTCCCTTATGCAGCTGGGTTTATATTCTGCAAGCTATGAGCTCAATCAGTATATATGGGAGTCTGCTGAGCACCAGAGAAAAAGCAAGCAGGGCAAGTTCAAAGACAGGAGACGTAGGAAAGGATCTGGAGGGAAAAAAAAAAAAAAAAGAACATCTCCCTTTTGGCAGCAGCACACTAGTGCACTAGCTCACCACATCTCATTTCATCATTAGGTAGAAATGCTAACAAGACCTTAAACTCAAAAGAGCTGTGACAGAAAGGCTAGAGGCAGCCTAGAAAATGCAGTTTTTCCAACAAGCCAAAACTTGTGTCAACAAAATACTGTACAGGAAAGTAGAAATAGGAAACAAAAATAAACGGAAGGAAAATAAGCCAGGTTAAGAAGTACAATTTAAAAAAAAAAGTTAAAACTTTTTTTTTTTTTTTTTACTTTAAAACAATTTTAGAAAGGCAAATATTTTCAGAGAGAAGCAGCTAACCCCTTTCAACCCTAAAACCTCACAATTCCGGTATGCAGGGAGGTAGACGAGGAGACCTTTCCCTAACAAAGGGAAAGTTTTAAATGTATGGGGGGGGAAGAAATCATAAAGGGATGCTCAAAGGATTTACTGAAAGTGTAAACAGCTGAGCTTCACACAGGAGTTAAAAGACATGCAGGACAAATTAAAAGGCTGGAATCACTGACAGATAAACCCATTATTGCTAGGCACCAGGGAAAAAACACCCATTTTGGAATTCTGGCTGCATGCAACCGTGCCACAATCATGGCTGATAACATCCACACTGCTACAGATGAAGTAGAACACATGTAGCTATAAATTCCACATAATCCCTAGAGAAATGTCTAAGTAGCTTCAAAGCAAGTGCAAAACACCACCTTGTGATACCATACTACAGGTGATAGATGCACATTCACAAGCTGAAAAACAAAAACGTAGCTGTAGTACTTTGTAAAATCTGTGCTACGCCAGCAATGATGAAATGAATGAAGCACTACACAGAATCAGAAAAGAAACACCAGACATACTGCACAGGCTTTCTACCATCCTCTGACTAGCACTATTCTGAACCCTGAAACCATGCATAACAGTAGCAAGTAATTCAGAATTCCTCGGTTCAGAAGTAAAGCAGCTAGCAGCCAGCACACTCACTTCAGAAGCAGGCCAACACTCAAGTTCACAGTTGTTGCTGTGTTTCACATCAAACCTCCACTGGCTAAAACAGGCAGGATCGACTCCTGCTTATGGAGTATCCTCTATGACTACTTAAGTGCTCTGTTTGCAGGCTGCTAGTTGCTCCTTTTCTGAATACTTACCTCCATGAACTTCACAAGCAGCACACGTACCTAGCACAGAGTTCTGAATTTCACTTAGGGAAAGTACTGGAAGTTCACGGCTGCAAAGACAGCTCCTTTTTTGGATCTGCACTCAGATGAGGACAAAAAGAATACAGAAGAAGGGCCTCTACAGGACAGAATGCTATGCATTTTCCCACAAGTTTTTACTCATTTTAGATTTAAGTTCACCTGTGATATTTTTGTCTTACAGCCTTCAAGGAACCGGTAATTGTTTTAACTTTTTGTGTTGACAACAGAAGATTAAAATGAACTGAAAAAGACTGGTTCATCAACACTTCACAGCACCTAACTCAAACCTGTCCCAAAAACTTGTGCAAGAATCTATTCTATAGTCATTACGTGCACTCTTATGACACTGTAAAGTAATTCATCTGGTCCAACTCAGGAATAATTTTGTTATAAATCACTCCAAGCAGATTAAAGCCCAAATGCAAACTCTCAAATGCCAGATGATACAAACAGCCTATTTACTTTGTCACCTGTAATCAACAGTAAGAAGTCACTAATATCACAAGATCAACTACATGCAGTGGGCTTTAACAGGATTGTTCATAGTACCTTCTAACAAATTTCTCTTTTTAATGCCTTGCTTAAAATTTCATAGCAAATTCACTTACACAAGTGTATATTCTCTTTGCCCAGCAGGGAATAACAGCACTTGAAATATACTGCGTATTTTCTGTCTACAGAAATCATGGTTGAATCAGGGTTATGTTTCACACGGCAGAGACAAATGCACAGGATTATCTTCACCAGAGAGGCAACTCATTTCAATAGCACTGCTTTTCTTCAGCTTTTTCATCCTATCTGACAGGAAGGATCCTTTTAATACTTAGTAACCAGCAAACAGGTAGCGATACTGTACTTCACTCCAGGTCTGAGTTCCTTCCCATGTGATTGGGGGAGGGGGGAGGTCAAACAGTGATAAATACAGCAAATCAGTGCTCTATAGGCTGCCCTTATAACCACTTTGGTCAGTAATTTTCATCTGTTGCAAAGCACATGGAACATAGTTAAATCAAACAAATTTTATGGAAATCAGTCCATTAATTCCTAAGGCTATCAATAGTATTAACCTGCATAAAATAATCTCCCACCCCCATCATTTCTAAAGAATCTGGAGGGATTTTTGAGTAAGCCCCAAACAATCAAAAAAAATCCCTTGGCGGTAGAGAAGTTATTGCAGCTTGACTTTTCCCAGGAGACTTTCCAAGGTAGCATGAACTCATCCGTTCAGCATAGATGTCTGGAACAACGTCAAACTTCAGGAGGCAACAAAACTGAACATAGGGCTGGTGTAAGTGCAGAACATTGTACCACATTTATTAAACATGGGACCGGGGGGGGGGGCGGGAGGGAGGGAGCTGGCATACATGAAAAAACTGCCTCACCAAATTGTCTCTGTGGACAAATACACTACACCAGTTACACTTTGCACAATGGAGTTGAGCTCAGATGCAGAAAAACAATAGATATGGGTGGGCTACATGGCTCTATCATACTATTTAGAAGATACCAGAGGTGACAGTAAAACAAGCAACTGACTGATTGCATGCCATTTTTCATTTGAGTTTCTCACACACTTGCAGGCCTTCAGATGAACTCTAAAACGTTAGCCTTTTTTCCTATTTGGAATCAAGTTTCTATGGGGGGATGAGATTCTACTTGCTTAATTCTTGTAGACCCTGGAAGACACTGTAACAAGTCGGCACAAGATTTTTAGTTGGCTAAAATGCCTTTATTTGTTCTCCAATTAATTTTTTTTTTACTCCAGTGACTAACTGGTATTTTAAATACAAGATATCTATGATAAAGGCAGCGTTATCTGCCCTTACAGTGAACATCTCTTAACTGTGCTTTAAGAAGTCATACTCCCAAATAGCTGATGTTTATAAGAGTCATGTATTTCTATTTTGAAATTAAAGAACAAATATTATTTTCTTCCAATACCAAAAAAAAAAACAAACCCAAACCAAACAAAACCAAACAAACACCCACAACACAAAACCATCAAAACCACCAAAAAAAGGGGGCTTTTACGTTGCTACTTTGAAACTGTCCAACAATGCTTGGTAAGTTTCTCTTTCCACAACACAAAACAGTTTTCCTTCCTCTAAGTTTTTCATTACACATGAATTAACGGTTCTCTTCTACTGCATTTTAACTCCCTCAAGACAATTCCAGTGCAAAATTTCAAATGCAGACATTTCCACAGCACTGCAACACTGAATTGCCTCCTAGACAGACCTGAAATGTTTTTAAGCTTCATTCTTCTTGATTAAGTCGAGCTGTCAAGTGGTTATTTGCATCTAATCATATGAAGTGTCTACCTTACAGATTAACATTGTCATGCAAAAGCTGACTATTCAACTGGCACAAGAAGTGAAAAAAAAAATTAATCAACAGTGTTGAAGGGCCAAGAAACAAATATTTGAGTGATGTAATTTATGCACACGGCATCATCTTTTATCAGAAGTAGGCTTAACATCCTAAGTAACTTTATCATTCAAGAAATGATGCTCCTCACAAAATAAAGAGCAAAACAAAGCACATTCCACCCTGAACTTCCAAATCCTAGAAGTCAAGCAGGTATACAATTCGTACGGACACAAAATGGAATTCAGGGCCAGCACTAGTATAACCGAGGTTGGGTGCTACATAAGATGGGGAAAGCGGCAGGAGGAGAGAAAGAGAAAACTCCAGCAGATGGAGGATGCCTCACTTCCAGGGTTTCCCACTAGGCCTCGGTTCCGCTTCTGGCACTGGGAGCCTCACCAATCGCTAAAGCAAACCCGGCAGGCACGGGAGGCTGGTAAGTGCAGAGCCAAAGCAACGCTAGCTCATACTAGAGGCCCGCACGCCCAGGCGTCCCCCTCTGCCCGCCCGCCTGCCGCGGTCGCGGCTGGTGCCGGGGCCACGGCGGATCCCCTCGGCTGGAGGCGGCTGCCCGGGGAAGAGGGGCAGAGGCAGCAGGCTCCTGCCTCAGCAAGGGCTCTCTCGACTCACTACCACAGGGCCGTGGCTCCTAGAGATCACACCGTTTTTACTCAGCACTGTGTGAAAACTTCCAGACTCGGCTGACCCCCTGGGGGAGCATCCGCCTCCCAGGTGAGAGGAGAGCAGAGGATCCTGGAGGACACCGGCTCGAAACGGCGAGCAGCACCATTGAACCAACCTACGCTTGCGGTGTTAACCCGAAGAGCCCAGAGAGCGGCAGAGGCACGGGGGCTAGGGCGAACAGCACGGCAGCCAGGCCGGAGGCAGCCCGAGGAGCGCTCAGGCGGACGAGCCGGGCCGCCGCTGAGCAGCGTCCCCGGGCCGCCCGGTCTCCTCTTGACACAGACAGTCGTACTCCGTACTAGGGCCAGCCGTTGCCAGACAAGACGCCGCACCAGCTGTAAGTGAGACACCATCACAACGCCAGGCGCACCACACAGTGAGCCACTCTGACCCTCAAGCCGCCGAGCGCCAGACCGATAGCCATTGCCCCGTGTAAGGACCAAACGCCGCGACAGCCATCCCGCTGCCTGAGCGCGGCGCAGAAAGTTTCTCGCTTCCAGACCCACACGGCTCCCTCCCCCTGCGGCGGGTGGAGGGGCAGCTCCCGCGACCAATAGCACTGCGAGCGAGGGCCCCGGCGACCAGTAGGAGGCAGCGGGAGGCGGGACTCCGGCGGCCGCCCGCGCGGAACTGGCGAGGGGGGACACCTCCAAAACGGCAGCCACTACCACCGGGACCCCCTGATGCGGCCCCGGCCCCGCGCCGCTCGCCCAGCGGCCGTGCCGCTGCCCCGCTCACCGGGAAGCTTGGCGCCGCCTTCTCCTGGCCCGGGGGCCCGCAACTGGCCTCCTTCCCTCCCCGGCTTGTCGGGCGCCTCAGGCGCGGGGCCGGGCCGGGCTAGAGCTGGCCGCAGGAGCCTAGATAGGCTCCTGGCAGGCGACTCGGGCACCCACAGCAGTCCCAACTTCCTCTCCGCCCCCGCTGCTCCTGCCGGGCCCGTAAACATCCCGGCATCCCCGAGGATGGAGGCGGGGCGGCCGCCGAGCTCCGCCTCGCACCGCCGCCTCCCTCTCGGCCGAAGCCTAGGGGTCTGTTAGCGGCGGCACGTCTGGGTTGGGTCGGTGGCCGGCCGCATGAGGGAGGGGGTGCCGGCAGAGCTTTCCGTGTGGCGCCGGGCAGACCGGATTCTCCCGCGCACCGCTCCTTGCTGCCGGGCGGCCTCGTCCTGCAGGGTGACCGAAGCTGCCGAGCTCTAGCCCGGAACAGCCACACTCCTGTGTGGGCTTGGCTGGCAACCGGAGAGACAGCGTGCTTCCAGCGGCAGGGAGCGCCGGCCTGCTGCCTTCATGTGTGCGGGGGATTTTGCAGCTGGTTTGAAAATTACCTCGGCTGGTAAATGTTTTGAGAAAGAGACCATTCATCTGATGCACGTTTATACTGCCAACACAATGAAGCCTTCGTCTACACTGGCACACTCCTTATACAGCGGTTAGGGAAAGCGCAGCGCACTGCTGGCAGCACCAGAAGTGTGCAGAAGCTCGGGCCTCTGGCAGTAGGGGACTGGTTCTGCCCTCCAGTGAGCAACACGGGTCTATGGCTTTGGCCCAGTCTGCTTTGGAAAACAGCCTGTCAAACAACGTCCTCTTAATTTTGTATGTGAATTGGGATGATCTAGACAAGCCGTTTAGGTATTGATCTGGTATATCGGCTGAAAGTGACTCAAATTCATTTTTTCTATCCGTGGGAGAAATGAAAGTCACAGGAGCAAAAGACAAGACTCAGCAGGTCCTATCATACCAGCTTCTACTTTTGCAAAAGTGCTGGGTGCAAGTACCTGAAAATCACAGTATCACCAAGGTTGGAAGAGACCTCAAAGATCATCAAGTCCAACCTGTCACCACAGACCTCATGACTAGACCATGGCACCAAGTGCCACGTCCAATCATGAATTCCAGAATACTACTATTGTTCACATTCTTGCAAGGATGACGAAAAGCAGTTAACTTCACAGAACACAGATCTTCAGAACCAGTGATGAGGAAGAATTATGAAGCTGACCACAATTTCCCCTCTAAGGTTATGGATTATTGTGATCAAATGTCTGCTTCCTCCAGTGTGGAAACTGCAAAAGACAGATATCTGGCACTCCAGTGAGAAGACAGTAGATGTACTTTATTTTTTCTAAAGCAAAGACTCAGTTGTCATAAAGGTTGGGGTTTTCCCCTTGTAACAAGTAAAGCTACGCTTGATTTATATCTCTTGCAGAATATATGGGGAGGGGGGAAGTCTACTCACCTCCCTCTGTACAAAACTAGTCTCTCTCTGAAGCAAACTTTCCAGCTTTCAGGTATCAGCAGTGTATGCAGTGATACAAAATCTAACAAAAGTTTGAAAGGAAGTTTTTTGTCACCTCTCACATCTCTGGTGTTAACACATTTATTAACCGTTCTTTATGGTTCCTATTTTTGTTAGCATTGTGACAAGGTGAGTGCACTGCCTGTGGAATCAGATACACCCTACAATCTTCCCCTTCAAAGTGCATTGTGTATTTTTTTAAAAGTACATTCCAAATGAATGAGTTGAAATCATGATTAAAGAGAATCTATCCTTTTGTTTTTCCTTGTGGATGAACTATCATGCAAAAGCAGTTTCTTGAACAAGAATTCCCTGGATTGTTTTCTTGTAAAAAGTGCCATACTTTGAGTTTCCTCACATGCCAAAGACTGAAAACTTGATAGATCTGCCATACAGTGTTAAGGAGTTACTCAAAAGAATTCCCATCAGTAATTCCATTGACTGTTTCCCATCTCCAAAAGTACCTGTAGTCTCAACCAGAAATTTAGTTGTGCGAGAGAATCATATATTTGCAAACCCTCTGATGAAAAAGGAGGGATTGATATTTGGTGTGTTGCTGACCACAAAATACTGAATCTTACTAGGTATCACTTTATTGCAAGCAAAGGCGATTACTGCTATAACAGCTGGCTATTGCTCTTTTCTAGATTCAGATGGAAAATGAGCAGTTTACAGTCACTGGGGGAGACTTACATAGCATTTGAATCTATATTCATGCATTAAAAGAGAATAATCAGATTTTACTTGCCTTTTTTTCCAGTAGGCTTCTCACTGTCTTCCTTTGCTTAATCTGACTCTATTGGGAGGTTTGTTTTGTTGTTTTTTCCCCGCTTTGTTCCTATTTTTATGCTTGCTGCACTTACTTTTTGCATTCTTTTTCCCATTATTTTCTCCATGCTGTTATTTCACTGCACACCTCCATAATATTTTGACTTCTCTGTTTAGTTTCCTTAATCCAGGGACTACTTCAGCCCAGTGTCACTAATTACTGCTTCATCTTACCCATATTCCAACCTGCCCCTTCTTAGAGGATGGTTGTTTCCATTTCTTTTTTGGTGTTTGAGAATCAGAAAACCTTAAAAATGAAGAAGCTATTTCAGTTCATTAGTCCAGCCTCATGATCAGGCAAAAAGTCTTTAATATAACTACAGTGAGCCTATTAATTTTAAAATTGCAAAGTAAGAGATCTTCTACATACTACGGAAGATTGTCTTGAGATCTGTGCTATACAAAGATTTATTTATAGAAGGATGTTTTTCATTGGTCTTCAATGCACATTTTCAGTTAAATAAATTCATCTCTTATTCCCTGTAATGGAGCCATTATATCAGACAGAATCAGAAAGGCAGAAGAGGCTCCAGAAGATCCAGTAGCCTTAGGGATTGTTAAGGAGTAGGCTTATCTCTGGCAAATGCTTCTCTTGGAGGCTGGAGGGTACGCTGCCTAACCAGCTAGCAGAGGATATGAGAAAACAGACAAAGACATACTGGAATTTGGGATATGAGAAGCAGAACATGGCTTGTTTCTTAAGACTTACCAACTCCTGAAGGTGCTGCCAGTTAATGCTCTACACCTGGAATTAAACAAGCCAGAGGCAGAAGGCGTGAGGACCTCATTATTTGAGAATTCACGCTGCATTTCAGTAGCCTTGCTGCTATAAATCTATTTATATATCAATATTAGTTTAAGAAAAGTCCACCAGTCTTTATCTGAGAAGTCAAATCTGGGAATATATATAACTTACAATTCTGGACAGTGTTCAGGGATATAAAAAACAGTTAAGCTATTACAAAGGGCATTATTTGGAATGGCAATGTTATGCTTGGATTGTCACTGAACTGGAAAATGCTGTCCTTTGCCAGGAATAATCTACTGGATTTAAGAGCAGCTAGAAACTGCTAAATCACAACATAGAAGTCAACTAAGAACTCAGATGTTTAGACCTAATTCCTGGATGATTCCTAAATTGCTTTCTATCATTGTCCATTCCTCTCTACATCTGGATTCTTGAATGTTCATTAACAGAGTAAACTTAAGGCTTAGGAAAAATACACTTTTTGAAATTGTAAAACTTTCAGGTGGAAGAACTCACTAGGACAGTGGAGGATGGAAATAGGTGTCTTCAGGGTCACAGAGGTAGGAGTATAACATAGCTCATTGCTTAACAATTCTTTAGGTTCTTCAAATCAACAAACATCAGGTAATTAATCAAAAGGAGCAGCTGATCTGAAAATTCAGGCTTCAAGTTTCCCTTTGTCCTGGTTCTTTGCTACTAACAGTAAAAAGGCTGGGATAGCTGCCTGTGACCGTGGTAAGGGAAATCAGAAAGCCTGTGAAGGCAGGACGAGAGAGATCTGTAATATCTGCACTGGATAAATATTATGATAGGGCTTTATGCAGAACTTAAGCTTTTAGACAACATAAATCATTAAATGAAGCAATTAATCAGAGGAGCTTAGAGAACTCCTGATTTGAATCAAGCAGGGCACCAGACCTTCTTCAGAACTTATCAAAGAACTGTTCCTGAATTTTGATCATAATATATTCAAATTCAACACTCTTGTAGAAGTGAAAAGGCCAAATAAATTTGCCATAGCAACAGCAAATGTTGAAAAGCAGACTTTGTTAAAAGTAAATTGAAAGCAACAGCCAAAGGAGAGCATGACCTGTGTTAGAATTTCTAAGTATTATCTATCAAAGCCAGTCATAGGACCTCTGAAAGACTAGCAGAGCTCTATGTGAGAGTAAAGAATAGTATTAAAAACAAAGAGGCACTAAAAAAAAAACCACAACATCCCACCTTTGTTCACATGAAGAAAACAGAAAATAGCACAACCTCTGGCAAGCTTAATGTAGAACTCTAAAACGCAGGTCAAAAGCATTTGAAGGAAAATGTTGGTAATGGTATAAAACTTCACTGTAAAACCTGTTCCAAACACATCAGAAGCAGGAAGCCTGCTGTTGTAGACTTTGTAGTGCCAATAAACAATCATGATTTAAAGACAGAAGGATTCCACAAAGGTAAGGATAGAAAGATTGTTTGCTTATGCAGATACTATGAGAGATTCCTACAGGGAAGTCCTTTTTACCATGCAAACCTTTGGGAGTTTTTGGAAAGGCCTGTGGAAATGTTGAGCCTGGATGTGATAAGATCCCTGTATTTAAAAAACCCCAAATTTATTGACAAATCTTCACTAATGCTTCTTAAAGAAATTAAACTGCCTTAAATAAGAGGAAAGAAACAGTATTTAGCTAATAACTGATTTCATGTAGGGAATAAAAAAGGTAGAAATAAATAATCCACTTCCAAAATGGAGGGAGGTTTCTACTACAATCTCATGAAGATCTGTGCTGGGTCCATTGCTGGTTGCATACTGGTTTTAAGTAATAAAGAAAAGAGATAATAAGATGAGCAGGTTTGACAGTGGTACAAAATTATACAAGATAACAAATTTTTAAAGTATTGAAAAATCCAAAACTGGAACTGGAAAATGGGAAAGATTAAAAGGAAAAATAATGGTAAGGAAAAAAAAACCATATAAGAAGAAATAATGTATGGAAAGCTACAGTTTAAATATGAATGACTAAATGAGATAACTAAAGGGAGACAGAAAATGGGTATGTCAACTTACAAAAGTCATAAAGAAGATAATGGTGATTGTTGTTTTATTTGTTAATATTGATGAAATTATATTCATTCCTTACCTCCCATAGTGAAAGAATGCATATGTTTCATAACATGAAATTAGCTGTTAGAAGTCTTAAGACAAACAGATGAAAGCATGCTTGTATTTGGTAACCACTTACACTGCAAAGGTGAAAAGTGTGAGTGGATTAAAAAATTTCATAGCAAAGATCATAAATAACCATTTAAACTGTAAATGAAGGAATTGGAGGTGGCAACTGCTAGCTTCAAACCTTTTCAGTTTTGAGACAACAAATACTGAGGAGTGGGATTGCTCAGTACATTTTCCTAGAGGTGATTTTATTCACCTCCTATAGAGCTGATCTGTGTTCTAATGAAAATGAAGGTATTCTTTCTTGTATACATACTCATATTTTTAAATATTAAGGAGGTTGACCGTGCAATTATATATTTAAAACAGGACTTCTGAACCTGAAGGCTGAGAGTTCCATTTCAGGTGACAGCAGAGAATTCTAAACCCTTAGCAATACTCCTGTGCAGGAATGTGTGGCTACATAGATAAGTGTGAGAATATCGACCTTAAGAAGCCTAAAACCATGGCAAAATGTCACTAAAACATAGTTAATACCACTGTGAAAAAGTGAAAAAGTAGCTGTGTCTATTTTACACCAACAACAAATTATTGTTGTTCAAACCCTTGAATGTCCTATATTTTTTATTCAGTGGTTTGAAACAAAATAATTTAGTCCTTCTTTCATTTAGGGTCCCAACAGTATTATTATTATGGTATATTGTTTCCAATCCCTACATAATTTTTTTGTTACATGCAGGAAAGTTTTGCCATTTATGAGAAACAGAGTATGAACACCAAAATGAGGGCAGACTGAAAATTAGTCTCCTTCCAGATTGAAAACTGCCAAAATAAAATCTAAAAGGGCATTTATCCAGACAAAGATCACAGAAAGAATGGAAAATAAGGTATTTCTGTAGTTAATAATAATGATTAATAATGATAAATTTAATGCAATAATAATAATAATCATCATCATCATCATCATCATCATCATCATCACAAAACAGGAGATTCTAACAACAAAGGTTAAAAGAGGGTTTTCATTAGTAGGCACTGGTGAGCAGAGTGAGTGTAGCCCGGCCCAGCAGGAAGCCTAAAATGAGCTGTTTGTATAGAAATCATTACAGTTCATAATTGTGACTTAGAACTTTTGCATTTTGCAGAGCTGCATTCACCATTTGGTGCACCAAAGTGGCACTTCAAAGCAGCTGCTGGTTTCTGTACCAAATATCGACACAGGAAAGTGCTCAACCAAACTGAAGAAGATTGCTGTGTTTTTCCAGGCACTGCCTGTGCAAGTAGATGATCTCTCACTGCAAGGCTTGGTTGCAGCAGGGTCATGCTCAACGAGCAGAAGCCAGTTGTGCTCTAGTGATAGCTGCCGCTCTTGCTGCCTTCTGTCTGTTTGTCCAAGGCAGTAGCTTTTACAACTCAGGATTAGAAAGTACCTTTGAGTCTATAAACATGTACTTACCAATAAAACCTATAAACTATGCATTTGGTGTCACTGACGCTCAGGTTCTTAGCTGGTGTAAGTCAGTGTAGCTCATAGGACTTCAGTGGTGTCATGCTGATTTACACAGCTGAAGACCTGAACCTTAGCTGTTGGATCTGGGAATTTCAACCAAAGAAAAAAAAAAAATTCAATCAAGTTTGTCCTTCAGTAAGTCGTAGCTTCCTGAAATTGTGTTATGCTTGAGTCATTATGATTATAGAACCACAAACCAAAAATGCAGTAAATTATTTTTAAAAACCCATGGCTGTTACAGTGTAAGTCAAATAAAATAAATATCCACTTTTATGGATCTATAATAGAGGTTCACATTAGCTTCAGTGGTGTCCAGGAAATGAAGAATTAGTGTCTAAGAAATTTACTGAAACTGTAACCATAACTTTCATTTCCCCCTCTCTCCTGATGAAATCTTGTGTGGATCACACTGTTATTTTCCTGGTGTTGGTCCTGAGAAATACAGAGAAGCAACTTACTATTTGTGTGTGGTAACGCAGGTAATATTTAGAAGAAAGTTTGCAATATATATTAAGATTTTTCCAATGGAAAGTAATACATAAAGTAAAAGCACTTCTTGGCTATTTAGCTCACAAATAAATCATAAAGGCACAACCCTTGTGGAGGTGCATATTCACATGTCTTATGTTATCTACTGTATTATACAGTACATTTGGACAGCTCTTCAAAATGCACAATTAAGGTCTCACCTGAATTCAACAAAATGTACACCTTTGTAGAAAGGAGCATTGAGGTTCATGATTACTTACACACCATTTAGTGTTTAGTTTTGGTACCAATACAAGACAAAAATGTCTCTACATTGCACACAGGCCCTTTGCCCAGAGACTAATACAAGTCTTTGTGTATGTTCTGCATTCCAGTGTTACTCAATAAATGACGTTCAGGTAGCTCTATTCAGTCTTTCCATATAAGCCTGGCCAAAATTCCTAATCTTTTCTCCCAGCCTTTCAGCTAGAAATTAAATGATGATAGAACAGCATTCATTCTCCTAGCACCCGTTCTTTTAGCCTGTGTCACAACAGGTTAGATTGCAGCTCTTCCAAACAAGCATTGTCTCTCACCATGTCTTTGCACTTTGCCTGGTAAAATGAAGCCTGTGCCTCTGCTGCAATGCAAATGAATAATATTTTATGATAATATTGGAAAGGTGTTGACAGAAACAGAGCTAACGGCACTAGAGGAGAACAACTGCATTTGTAGTAAAAGTAACTATTGTCAGTCAAAAAAGGTAAACTTAATTTCTAGTATTTAATGTTTATTAGCTGGAAACTCCAGCAGAAAGATGATTTTCAGTGACAATTTTACTGGAATAAAGACTACAGAATTTTTTCTTCTGACTTCACCAGCCTTTGGAGCCAGGTTTAGAGAAAAAAAAAGTCCACAGAACAAGTGAAATAAATATTGTTGGCATTTTACAATAAAATGGGAGTGCATTTTATAGGTGGCTAGCAGCTTGTAATTACCCTTAGTAAAACTAATCCTTTTCCTGTGCTTATTAAAATGTTTCATTTATCAGCAAGCCATGAAAAGAACTCACTACCAATCTCTTACCTTGCACTAAAACTGAGAAATGTCCACTTGAGTCATAGTTCCCAGTGCCAGTCTTATTTCTCTGCTATTGGAATTCAAAGCCTCTGAGGGAATTAAAACTAACACATTAGTTCCTAATTAAATCCAAAAGGGATGTGAAATGTAACCAAATAACTTTATAGTATTTCTTGGGAATATGGTCTCAGGAGGGAAAGAAAGGAGCAGCGGCTTTCAATTAATGAATTTCCCCTTTCTAACATACAGAAAATGGCTGCAATGTTCTTTTTGACCCCTTCTAAATTTCTTTAAGAGGAGCATTTGACTCTTCAAGCTTCCTCCTGCAATTATATTTTTTTAAGTTGCTGCAGGTTTGTAATAATTTAGTAGGATAAAGAAGTACAGTCATTACTATTGCAGTCCCTTTCTCTTCAATTAGTATTTCTAATCACATTAGACATGTTTTCAGTATCCAGAGAGGATGCCTGGTCCCTACAGCTATCGTGAACTATTAACTTTAATTAAAATTTACAAGTCTAATGTTGTTACATCTGCTAAAAGCATTAACTGCCATGTTAATTACCAAAATGTTAATGTTGCGTTAAAATATGAATGTTCCCTTTTGACAGTTCATCTGTGGTTTAATTATTTATTTTTGGTAGAATATCTTGTTTAAAAAAAAAAAAAAAAAAGAAAGAGGCATAAAAGCCTAAATGCTGATTGAAATAAGAAGACATAATGGGAAATCTTCATCTAAATAGAAAACGTAATAATTGATAATACCAATCGTTAGCAAAACCTCATTTGCATCCTTTGCTGCTTCTAAAATAAATGTGTGGCACTGGGGTTACACCTAAGTTGTTATTTACAACTGCAGCGTATTCTTTCTTTGTTGGGACATCTAATCTGTGGGACACAGTTCTGAAATCCCAGCAGCAAAGCATTGTTGTTGCAATAGAAACTTCCACCAAGAGTACAGGATTTTGAATCAAAAACTTCTACTGAATTTTAAAAGGTTTCCTCTTATAATGGATTTCAAAATAGATTTACAAAGGAGAATGTCTGGAACTCAGTCCTCAGGTTTCTGTAGTCATATCCCAAGTGCATGATCAAGGTGTTAGGTGTAGCAAAGTATTTGCAGTAATTAATCCATCGTTTCCTGATTTCACCTGGGACAGAGGTAACTTCTTCAGTTAGTAGTTATATGGGGCTATGGTATGGATTTCTGCTGGAAGCAGTGCTGATAACACAGGAATGTTTTAGTTATTGCTGAGCAGTGCTTACACAGAGTCAAGGCCTCTTCTGCTCCTCACACCATCTCACCAGGGAGTAGGCTGGGGGTGCACAAGAAGTTGGGACGGGACACAGATGAGACAGCTGATCTCAGCTGACCAAATGGATATCTCATACCATAGGGATGTCATGCTCAACATGCAGACCTGAGAAAATAAAGAAGAAAGGGAGTAGGTTCAGAGTTACAGTGTGTGTATTCCCAGGTAACATTTGATGGAGCCCTGCTTCCCTGGAGATGGCTGAACACCTGCCTGCTGATGGGAAGTGGTGACTGAATTTCTTGGTTTACTCTGCTTGGGTTTGTTGTTTGTTTTTTTCCTCTGCATGCAGTTTTTGCTTTACCTATTAAACTGGTTTTATCTCAATCCACAGATTGTCTCACTTCTACTCTTCTGATTCTCTCCCCCATACCACTGGAAGGGAGTAAGCAAATGGTTGCGTGGTGCTTAGTTCCTGGCTGCTGTTAAAGTGTGATGTTAAAAAACCAGACATCTCTGGTTAACATAAAGCTGTCACTTATTGTATTTCATGGTAAGATGCTCCTCTATCATATTATTCTTAAAGCCATTGTCCTTGAAATGAATAAATGAGAAAGTTCTGACAAACCAATGTTAAATATAATTGTTACATGTTTCTCTTACATGCAATAATTAATGGATGAAATTAACCACCTGCCAAGTAATTTCTTAATTTGATTGCAAATAGGTGCTTCATGCCATAATCTTTATTATTATTATTATTATTATTTACATGAGGGAGCCTTAATTTTGCCTGTAGATCTTCTATGCTATGCCTTAGATGCACATTCCTCACTGTACCCTATTGAATGTTGGAAGAAGGCAGCTGTTTAGTGGCAAGTGCATAGTTATTTTTGTAGGGTGGGGAAGAATATACTTTTAGAGATCAAATGTCCAGTTCACAAATTTAGACAGTTTATTAGAATAATAATTTTTTCTTCAATCCATACATCATAGAATTCAGAATATAGCATTGCAGATTACTGTCACAAGCTTATTTTAGCATTTTTTACAGAATCTAGATCTATAAGTTCTTTCTCAGACCACTGCAAGCTGTCAGTGGACTGTCAGCTAGCAGGACAACATGTGTAGTGTAACACCTCTTGCTTTACCGCAGCCTATGCTTTCCTCATGTCTGGATTTTCTCTCAGCTGGGGGGCGGAATTAGGTAGTTCAGCTCATAAAAATGGGAGTTCTCATGTAATATATTTAGAGCTCTTCTTAGCCGCAGGTGTTGTGCCGTTCTAATTGGATTCTCCTAGCTGAAAGGTCACATTCAGTTGTCTCTTAAAGTTAACATTGTAGGAAAATGCCGCACTTAAAGCATCTTTTGTCTTACATAGTGTTTAGTGGAGTTGTTTCCATGTCCACTTAGAGGTCCCTTAATAGAGGACCATCAAATGAACTGATCTGAAGAAGAAAAAAACTCAAACCAATACAGACAGAAGCAGTTCTGAAGGTCTGGGAGGCTGGTCTGAGAGTGCATGTTATCTATGGCACACCAAACCAAACAAACCAAACCATACCAAACCAAACCACAAAACAAAACAAACAAACCCCTCCACTTTCAAACTCAGTTTAAAACCAAAACTATAGCTGTGTTCCTGTGGATTCAAGCCATGCTGCATTCAATAGGACTAGTGATAGACTTACTGTGATATGCTCTGATCCCAAGGCTTTTTAAAATACTCCTTCATACAGAAAATATTTCCATTTAAAAATAGTAGTTGTTATTATTTTGAAGAATGTAGCAAGTTGCTAAAAAAAATGTTTGCTACTAGTCTGCCAGAAGGCAATCTATCTCCTGGGCTTTGTTTGCTTGCATAGATTTCATGGCCTGGAGCAATACTTCTTAAAGTCAAGTTTACAGAAACTTTTGTCTTCCCTCGGGGAGATGAATACCTTCCAAAGCTCATTATTTATTTGGGAACATCCAAGCACTCTCGAAAAGACAAGGGAATGTTTTAAATCATCCATTTGCAGTTAATCTGATATTAACTTTTGTGTTGCAGGTCTCTTAATTACATAGCTTCTTGTAAAGATCTGTATTGTCCCCTCTTTTGGAGTCTTCCAGTTCTTACAACCTAGGAAAACTACTTCGCTCCTTTTTTTCCTGAGGGAAAATAGAAACATGGTTTTTATTTGGTTGCTTGTGGTTGCTTGCTTGAAGCAGAGTGTAAAAGAGTGCTGCTGTGCAGCCACTCAAAGACAAGCAAGAACCTTCCCTTTTAATTTCTGCAGTTACCATAACTCCTTTTATTTTGTGAAATGTAAATTAACCCCACTGTACCATGTCCACAAGAGTAGCCTCGGCAAAAATGCTTCATTTCTCAGTCATTCTGATTAAGGGATTGCAGGATCTTTTTTAAGGATGTAGCATTAAGGAAAAAGAGAGCACCTGTATTCAACAGGTTCCAGTTTACCACAGAATGTGGGCTAAATAAAACCCCAAAATAATTTGTGTTTAACAGTAGTGCCTGCCTTAAAATTTGCATATATTTCTTCTCTGTCTGCTTTTAAATACTTTTTTTTTTTTTACAGTGCATATACTATTAAATGGGAATTTAAAGGACTTCTCTCATTCCTTTTACTAAACTTTTTGGGTGGAGGATGCTTGTCTGTAAGGGCTGGAAGTCACCCTAGCACATCATCCAATGAAAAACTATGTTATCCAACTGAAAAACAGTGGAGTCTTATCATTAATCACTAATTAATAGGACAATGCAAGGGCATTGTTTTGTGGCCTCTTTCAAGATACATTCCCAACAGTTTTTATCAGACAGACATCAAAAGGCAAGCCACACTTTTGCTCTGCATAGCTTCTGGATAAGAGCAACGGACTCGGCTTCAACAGTAAACCTTTTTCTGACCTTCCTTGAGAAAATACTTCTTGAATGAACATAGTGAAAATCACCACACTTCTAGAATTGAGTGTGGTTCTGAACACCCCTCTGTTGTTAAAAGCTTAGATTTACTTTAAAGAGAGCAATATTGATCACACATACATGATTTTGTCCTCAGAGGAGCTCCAGTGTGTTGGTACGTAAGGCTATACCTAGCATCAAGGATCAGATTTCCATGGGTCTGGACTTACTCACATGTTTAGTTTGATTTTCCAAACTTTAGTTTGATTTTCAAACCCAGAACAATATGGGTTTCAAGTTCATTATATGTATGTGCCTGTGTCTGTCTATATGTGTGTGTATATATATGTATATTTGTGCATGTGTCATATACACATGTATATATTTATATAAAATACTATACCTATCATAATTATCATGTCAGAAACAAGGAGAGTAAAAGTGTTGTGTCTGATGAAGGAATACTGAAAACAAAACTTTACATTTCAAAAGTAAGCTCTTGGCTCATTGAAGAGAATAGAAATTTTCATTTATTGTTCTATGATCAGGATTTCCCTTCAAAGAAAATGTTCCCCTAACATCATGCTTTCTGTTCCAGTTACATATTCTGCTGCAATTGCTCAGAATAATATTCCAGCAGTGGAACAGACATTGTTTACTTGACATTTAGTAGACATCTTCCATCAGTCATTTTTAATATCTGAAGCTTATGTAATTCTGTCATAACTCTGGACTCAAAGAAGCATTATCAACTGCAAAAGGCAGTGCTTTGTTTAGAAAATAAAATTTTTTTGAACCTTTAAACAAATCTTTGTTCTCCATTTCACATTTTAAACACTGAAATCTTAATACTTCTTCATCTGCTCTAATCTTTAGAGACTCTCATGGCTAATACGTGGGAGTAATTTCACCTTTTTTGTGTGTGTGTCTGTGTGTGCAGGCTTACCCAGGAACAGCAATAGTTACTCTTCTGTACCTTATACCCAGTGTACTCAAAATAGCCTTGATTATTAGCTCAACATTTCTTATGAGTTACTTCCTTTGCAAACATTGTAAATGTGAAGATACTTTAATATTAATTTCTTATATTCTTTGTTACTGTACTTCTATATTATTTTTGTAACTTCGATAGCTGATGACACGGTTACATATTGTAACATGCTAGGTACTTCCTTTTCAAAATGCACAGAGCAAATGCTCATAAAAGGCTTCCTTTTAAACACTGATACATTAGGGTTACTACAATACCTGAAAGCAATCCAATGCCCCATTCACAGTTGAACATGGACTATATATTTTGCAATGTATTGAAATACCTACAGCAAGATGACAGTGTAACCAAGTGTCTTATGAAAACAGTGGTCAGGTATGCGTAGTGCTTACAGACAGTTCATACAGTTTGGGTGATCTGATAGAGTGGAATGTAGTGATTACACTGAAATGAGGTGCTATTTTACTGTCTGCAAGCTGAACCTGTAAGCTGAGTAGCTTCTGTGCTTTACTAATGATAGGTTTAATGTGGCATAATGCTGCCAGATCTGCAGTGTTATTAGATAAACCTACACATACAAACTTACTGAAAAATCAAATACTTCTCTTTAGAACATGCATGCAAAAATATGAACATAAATACAATTATTAAAGGGGTTGGACTCAATGATCTCTGGAGGTCCCTTCCAGCCCCTAACATTCTGTGATTCTGTGATAGAATTGTTTGGATTGGAAGGGATCTCAAAGATCATCTAGTCCCAATCCCTCTGCCATGGACAGGGACATGTCCTCCTAGACCAGGTTTTTCAAAGCCCCATCCAACCTGGCTTTGTACACTTCCAGGGTTGGGGCCTCCACAACTTCTCTGGGCAATCTGTTCTAGTGTCTCACCACCCTCATGGTGAAGAATTGCTTCCTAATGTCTAAGTCTAGGTTCTTTCAGTTTGAAGCCAATGCCCCTTGCCCTGTCATTACATGCTTTTGCAATAAGTCCCCCTCCAGTTATCAATATCAATGTATAGAAATACATGACTCTTCATTCTAGAAACTTAATGCCTGTTAATGGATAAACATATGCAAGACCCATCCCTTAGCACCTTATATTTGTTTTATCTAACTAATCTTCCCCAACTTTGATTTGTTGTTTTAATCCTGAATTATACAATGGAAAAACAGAATGTCTGATGGGATTTCCTTTGTGAGTGAAAAAGGGAATACATATTTTTTTTCCAGATACTTCCATGAACTACAGCTTCACCTGGCATGGCACTACAGATGAAATTTAATTTGGAGGCTTCCTGGGCTGTTCTCTTTTTATGTTAAAAAAAAAAAAAAAAGTATAAGATGTGTGTGCATGGAAACTTTGCTTCAGAATATTGAATTCACATCAAATCAGAGCAAACCAGCAATGATTTTCATACTCCTGTTGCTACTCACTTTTTTCTTAGTAAAACATTTCAATTATACACAAGCTGCCAAATGAAACCTATTTATTTCCTAAAGGCTGATGATTAAGTACCCCCAGAAGTTAGGTTACCAGAAATACTTATTGTAGAATATTCACTTACTAAATATAAGGACCAATCTTTAATTAAACAAGCAAGAGAATTCCAAAGAAATCAAACAATGGGTGTTAATTTACCCAGACGAGACTTTTACAATTATAAGTATTTCACACAAGTGAGAACAAGTAGTCAGAAATCAGAAAAATAAATGCAAATGTTCAGTTCTTTTTTTTTTTCCATATGAAAACATGACTTGAAAGTAGCATTATTGATGTTTTAATCTTTTCTGTACCTGTTCATTTCCACACCACTCATTTCCGTGACTGGACTGCATTATGAGAATCTGCCTACCTCTTCATTCCTATTGAAAACAGGCAGAGGCAGTATGTAGGGAGACGTAGGCAGGGTTTCATACTTAACCAATAAACTAAACAGGAGACACACAGTTCCCCAGTGTTGCATTTTGCCAAAGTATGCAGGTAATTCAACAGCAATATTGAAAGTGAGGAGGAACCATCTTCATCTTCAGCTGTGAGGTCTTCTGCAAGACTAGAATGAAAGGAGGGCATGATTTTTGATTGAAAAAAATCTGATAATCCTAAATAGGTTCATATTCTTGGTGAAAAAAAGTGTGTACAGAGCCTTTAAGGAACTGTAGGATACAGAAAATATTGTTTGTTCCCTCTTGGCTTGAGGAGGCCCTGGGCAGCCTGATCTAGTTGAGGATGTCCCTGCTGACCGCAGAGGGGTTGGACTAGATGACATTTGGAGGTCCCTTCCAGCCCAGACCATTCTATGATTCTATGATTCTAGATTTCCTTTTCTTGCAAATGTTTCCTGCTTAGATTCCCCACAAGAACATTGTAACTTTTTATTCTGTTGAAATCTTGCACATTTAATAAAAGAGGGATAAACTTCAGCAGTGTTGAATGGAAGATGATAAACCTCAAGAACAACAAATTCTTCTGGTATGGGCTGGAACTTTGTTCTGGGAAAAATCCAAGGAGGACATTCATCTGCTTTTTGACTACATAATAACAATGACCCAACAAAATGTGATGTAAGACAGTGAGAGGATACACTGGGAGCTGTATATCGAGAAATTATAACAATAACAGTTTACAAAGCTTATACAGGAAGAATATTTCAAGCAAATTCTTGTGATCCATTTTCAAGGAAGGTTCATTCACACTGAACCAGATTAAGATACAAGCTACTAACACAATTGCATGAACATTATTTTATCAAAGTACCTCACTTTTTGTCCTCAGTTCAATTTTATTTTTTTTTAAGGGAAATATGGAAAGACTCTGCCAGTTTAGTTTAGCATCTGTTTGAACCTTCTACCAGTCACCTTAGAATCAGTAAAAATGATCCTTCATAGTTGCAGGCTCTCCTCAGAACATACATCAGAATTCAAAGAAGTTCATAAGAAGATCACTGAATTAAAAGGATGATACTTAAAGACTAATGAAAATAAAACATGAGAGGGTCTATGGTCAGTAGTTATTAGTCAGCTACCTTAATACCTTAACTGATTATATAACAAAGCTAAACAAAACAAGTTTCTTCATTTTGGAGTGCTGCTTCCAAACCCCTGCTCTAATCTTCCTGAACCCTTGCCACAGCCTTAATAAATTCCAGAAGCCACTGGGAGCAAGGTTTGGAAACATTTCAGCAGATGAGCCACTTTCTGAAAACTGAAAACTTTTGTTTCAAAAGTTATTTGAATACAAGCTGACTCACAGAAGGCCTGAAGTTAGAGCCTCATTTCTCTTTTCTGGACTCAGTCCAAGCAGAGAAAACTTGGAGAAAGGAAACAGCAGTTTTAGTGATCAGGATACTAATAAACAAAACATGCATGAATCATTGGTATGCATCTGCACAGATATCAGGAAAAAAGCAGCATTCATTCAAAGCTGCTTCTGCTTCCTGACAGGTAATAATGTTTGTTAATGGGATTGACATTTCTTCTGTACAACCAAAACATATTCTTCAAAACCTATTGCATAATTAGCATTACTTACACACAATTCACATCAAATAACATCAAATTAGAAAGACTTATGGGGCTAGAGAATAGCATCCCAAAAGCATCTTGTCCAGGTGCTGAAAGGGAGCCCTGATAATGCACCCAAGACCATGTTGGGTTGCTTCTCTCAGTCCCAGGTCTCCTCATTGTGTTCTGCTGGTGCTGGTAGTAAAGTAAATTGCGCACACAAATACAGGACTTTTAGGGGCTCGTTTCCTTTCTGTACATTTTCACAAAAAGAATAGCAATTGATTTGCCACACAGAAGAAATGTTGCTGCATCTGGGAATCCATATGAAATGGCAGGAGAGGCACAAGGAAGGCTCATGTCTTTACCCTTCTGATTATTCTTGGAAAAAGATGTTGCCTGAGCAGCCTGATTTTAGGCAAGACAATAAAGATGTTTAAATTCTTAATTTCATTATATACTTCTCAGTGCATGTATTTGGTGCAAATTCTCTTTGTTCTCTAAATAGGCTTCTCATTTTCTGTAGTAGAAACTAATCTGTGCACACGTCAGTGCTCAGAAGCACTGGACCTACCGCATATAAGCTTTTCAGCTGTGTCCTGACCACAAGTCAGAGGAAAGACTAATGCAATACAATACAATACAATACAATACACCAGGTTGGAAGAGACCTTCAAGATCATCGCGTCCAACCCATCAAACAATCCAACCCACCCAACAACTAGACCATACAGCCAAGCACCCCATCAAGTCTTCTCCTGAACACCTCCAGTGAAGGTGACTCCACCACCTCCATGGGCAGCCGATTCCAATGGCCAATCACTCTCTCCGTGTAGAACTTCTTCCTAACATCCAGCCTAAACCTGCCCTGGCGCAGCCTGAGACTGTGTCCTCTTGTTCTGGTGCTGGATGCCTGGGAGAAGAGGCCAACCTCTGCCTGGCTACAACCTCCCTTCAGGTAGTTGTAGAGAGCAATAAGGTCACCCCTCAGTCTCCTCTTCTCCAGGCTAAGCAACCCCAGCTCCCTCAGCCTTTCCTCATAGGGCTTGTGTTCCAAACCCCTCACCAGCTTTGTTGCCCTTCTCTGGACACGTTCCAGCAAGTCAACATCCTTCCTAAACTGAGGGGCCCAGAACTGGACACAGTACTCAAGGTGCGGCCTAACCAGTGCAGTGTACAGGGGGAGAATGACCTCCCTGCTCCTGCTGGCCACACTGTTCCTGATGCAAGCCAGGATGCCATTGGCCTTCTTGGCTGCCTGGGCACACTGCAGGCTCATGTTCAGCCTACAATCAACCAGTACCCCCAGGTCCCTCTCTGCCTGGCCACTCTCCAGCCACTCTGACCCCAGCCTGTAGCACTGCCTGGGGTTGTTGTGGCCAATGTGCAGAATCCGGCACTTGGATGTGTTAAATCTCATGCCATTGGACTCTGCCCATCTGTCCAGCCTGTCGAGGTCCCTCTGCAAAGCCTCTCTGCCCTCCAGCAAATCAACTGCTGCCCCCAGCTTGGTGTCATCTGCAAATTTACTGATGATGGATTCAATGCCCTCATCCAGATCATCAATAAAGATGTTGAAGAGCATGGGGCCCAGTACTGATCCCTGGGGCACACCACTAGTGACAGGCCGCCAGCTGGATGTGGTGCCATTCACCATTACTCTCTGGGCTCAGCCCTCCAGCCAGTTCCTAACCCAACGCAGTGTGCTCCTGTCCAAGCCATGGGCTGCCAGCTTGGCCAGGAGTTTGCTGTGGGGGACGGTGTCAAAGGCCTTGCTGAGGTCCAGGTAGACCACATCCACAGGCCTCCCCACATCCACCAGGCGGGTCACCTGATCATAGAAGGAGATCAGGTTGGTCAGGCAGGACCTGCCCCTCCTAAATCCATGCTGGCTAGGCCTGAGCCCCTGGCCATCCTGTAAGTGCTGTGTGATCGCACTCGAGATGACCCGTTCCATAATCTTGCCTGGCACTGAGGTCAGGCTGACAGGCCTATAATTCCCTGGCTCATCCAACCGGCCCTTCTTGTGGATGGGCACCACGTTAGCCAGCTTCCAGTCTTCTGGGACCTCTCCAGTGAGCCAGGACTGCTGAAAAATGATGGAAAGTGGCTTGGACAGCTCATCTGTCAGCAATCTCAGCACCCTAGGATGGATCCCATCCGGTCCCATGGCCTTGTGGGGGTCCAAGCGGCTCAGTAGATCTCTAACTTCCTCTTGGAGCAGTGGGAAACTATGCAGCTCTCTGGCTCCTTCTGCCAGCTCTGCAGGCCAGCTGTCTGGAAGACGTTCTGCCCTGCTAGTGAAGACTGAGGCAAAGAAGGTGTTAAGTACCTCTGCCTTTTCCTCATTCTTTGTTACAACGTTCCCCTCCGTGTCAACCAAGGAGTGGAGGTTGTCCTTGCCCTTCTTCTTGCTATTGATGTATTTATAGAAGGACTTTTTGTTGTCCTTCACAGCAGAGGCCAGTCTAAGTTCTAAATGGGCTTTTGCCTCCCTAATTTTCTTCCTACACAACCTAGCAACATCCCTAAACATTCTGTAGGTTGCCTCCCCTTTCTTCCAAAGATGATACACCCTCTTTTTTCCCTAAGTTCTATTAAAAGTTCATTGCCCATCCAGGCTGGCCGTCTGCCCCGGCGGCTCATCTTCCGGCACACCGGCACAGCCTGTTCTTGCACCTTCAATAGTTCTTCCTTGAAGTAGGCCCAGCTCTCCTGGACCCCCTTTGTTTTTGAGGGCTGATTCCCAAGGAACCTTCTGAATTAGTTCCTTGAGTAGCCTGAAGTCTGCCCTCCTGAAGTCCAGAGTGGAGGTCTTCTTGCTCCCCCTCTTGGCTTGGCTGCATACTGAAAACTCTATTATGTCGTGGTCACTGGTGCCTAAACACCCTCCGACCACCACATCACCCACCAGCCCTTCCCTGTTGGTGAAGAGGAGGTCAAGCATAGCCTTACCCCTGGTAGGCTCACGCAGCACCTGGGATAAGAAGCTGTCCTCCATGCACTCTAAGAACCTCCTAGACTGCCTCCTCTCTGCTGTGTTGAGATCCCAACAGATATCAGGCAGGTTGAAGTCACCCATGAGAATGAGGTCAGGTGATCTTGAGACAGCCTTAAGCTGCCTATAGAATGCCTCATCAACATCCTCCTCCTGGTTGGGTGGTCTATAACAGACGCCAACCAGGATGTCTGCCCTGTTGGTCTTCCCTCTAATTCTCACCCACAAGCACTCAACCCTATCATCCCTGATCTCCATCTCAACAGCATCCAGTGCCTCCCTGACGTACAGGGCCACCCCTCCACCCCTTCTTCCTTGCCTATCTCTCCTGAAGAGCCTGTAGCCGTCAATTGCAGCGCTCCAGTCATGCGAGTCGTCCCACCACGTCTCTGTGATGGCAACTACATCATAACTTTCTTGCTGCAACAAGGCTTCCAGCTCCTCTTGTTTGTTACCCATGCTTCGTGCATTAGTGTACATGCACTGCAGCTGGGCTGCTGGTTTCACCTCTAGGTCTAGCTTATCACCTCCAGACTCCTGCCTGAGGGCACTGGTTTCCGACCCTCCCCCTTCGAAGCTAGTTTAAAGCCCTGTCAATGAGACTTGCTAATTCCCTTCCCAGAATCTTTTTACCTTTGGGGGACAGGCCATTCTCATGTATTGTGACCTTTCCCCTCCTCTGGGACAGATGTACTCCATCTGTTACCAGCTGACCTGGTGCAGTAGAAAGTTCCCCAATGCAGGGTTATGGTCAGTAGTTAATGCAGGGTTAATGCAGGGTTAAACCATGTGGCCTCTTTGCTGAACTAGAGACCTGACGGCCTGCAACAGCTTTGCTGAACTGCAAACAGATTCACATGTTGCATTGGGTTGGAAGGGATCCTCAAAGGTCACCTTGAGCCGAGAAACCTCCAACTAGCTCAGGCTGCCCAGGGCCCCATAAGGTCTGATCTTTAGTGTCTACAGGGGTGGGTCCTCCACCACATCTCTGGGCAGCCTGTTCCAGTATGTTCCCACTTTCACTGTAAAGAACTTCCTCTTTATGTCCAATCTAAATCTACTCTGCTGCAGTTTAAAACCATTGCCCTTTGTTCTGTTGCTGCAAGCCCTTCTAAACAGTCCTTCACCTCTCTCAAGCATGCTGGCCACACTTCTTTTGATGCAGCCCGGCCTGCGATTTGCCTTCTGGGCTGCAATTGTGCATTGTTGGCTCATGTCCAGCTTCTCCTCCACCTGTACCCCCATATCCTAGTCTATAGGTCTGCTCTCAATTTCATCATAGAAGCACATCGAATTGTTGGGGTTGGAAGGGACCTCAAGGATCATCTAGTTCCAACCTCCCTGTCATAGGCAGGGACACCTCACACTAGATCAGGTTGCTCAGAGACACATCCAGCCTGGCCTTAAAAACCTCCAGGGATGAGGCTGCCACCACCTCCCTGGGCAACCTGTTCCAGTGTCTCACCATCCTCATGGTGAAGAACTTCTTCCTAACATCCAATCCAAATCTACCCATTTCTAATTTTGTTCCTTTTCCCCTAGTCCTATCATTACCTGACACCCTAAAAAGTCCCTCCCCAGCTTTCTTGTAGGTCCCCTTGTCTCCATCTGGACATTGAGGCATTGACCACTACCCTTTGGTAGTACTTATCCACTGAACAGTCCACCTATCAAATCCGTATCTCTCCAGGTCAGAGAGAAGGATATTGTGGGAGACTGTGTCAAAGGCTTTACACAAGTCCAGAGAGGTGACACTTGTGAGTCTTCCCTTGTCCACTGATGTAGTTACACCACTGAAGAAAGCCACTAGGTTGGTCAGGCAGGACTTTGCCCTTGGTGAAGCCATGCTGTCTATCTCAAAGCACCTCCCTGTCCTCCACATGTTTCAGTATAGCTTCCAGGAGGATCTGTTCCATGATCTTCCCAGGCACAGAGGTGAGGCTGACAGGTTTGTAATTTCCAGGGTCCTCTTTTTTTTACCCTGTTTAAAAATGTGTGTAATGTGTCCCTGATTCCAGTCTCCAGGGACTTCACCTGTAACATGAAGGCCTGCAACAGCTTCCAATGAAATAATAAGGCAAAAATCCTAATTGCTTTTAATATGGAGCTCAATGATTACACGAACATCACTAAATGCTGTAGTGCTTGGGCAATGGCTTGGGACATGCCTTCCAAACCTAGAGTCTGTACATCTAGGAGGAGCCTTGGAGATAATAACCCACTCATTTGTTGTTCTTAGCAAACACTAAGAAGGCACTTGACATGTCTTTTGGGATTGCAGTGGGAGAAGGAGGTTGCTCTCAAACCGTTGCTAGAAACATGCTGAATAAAAGTTGCAGGATTATTTACCAGGCCTTTACTAGGCCTAGTTGATAGCCAGTTTAAAAAAAAAAAAAAAAAAAAAAAAAAAGAAAAAAACAAGAAAAAGAAGAAGAAGAAGGAGGAGGAGGAGGAAAGGAAAAAAGGAGCCTTTTCCTACAGACTTTGATGTTTCCAAACACTGGTTGTGAATTGAATGAGAACAAAATAAAGCAGGCTGAAAATGTGCTGTCAGGATTTTCATAACACCAAGCTTTTTTATGATTTTTTAATGCTCTGATGACAGATAAATGAAAATGAGTGCAAAATGCACAGAAGAAAGAAAATAAAACCTCACTGCAGAATTTGCATAGACGAAGAAGAAAGTCTAATTTCCTAACGCTGACGGCAGCAGAAGCTCAGAGGAGTTAACTTGCAGGAGAATTATTTTTGCAAAACACCAGTGTGTTTCACATGCTTCAGTTTCTAATATGTCATTGTTAAATCAAAGACATTTTGGGGTGGGTTTTTGTTAGGGTTTTTTTTCAGGCATGTAGAATAGTTGAGAAATGTGAAGCAAATTGTAACACAACCGGTAACACTTGAAAAAAAAAAAAAAAAAAAAAAAATATTTTTGAAGAAGTAACCTACTTATGTTGTTCCTTTAGACCAAGCCAACAGACAAAAGAGCCTCCAGATTTCCAGCACGGTACATGAGCATGCACAAAATATGGCAATTAAATCTTTCACAAAAGTTCATGTTAAAAGTGTAATTGTCTCTGACATTTCAGCTTATCACTTTTTGAGGATTTATGCTGGAGATAGGTGGCACACAAGTCATATTTTCCTACTGAATCTGAGCAGCGCTAAATCTCACTCCACGTAGTCTGTTTCCTCTTCTAATTTTGCATACCAAACATTAAAGAACTGAAGGTAAATTTTAGGAAAATTGCATACTTATACTTTCTTGGAACTGAGGGCTTGCCTACAGGATGCTATTCCAGATGACCTATAGTAGATTAATCCATGCATGGCTCACTCAAGTATAGACACACATTATTCTGTGTTAGGAAAATATTTAGGATTTTGCTTATTTAAAATATTGCATTTATATCACATAGAATCATAGAATTGTTTCAGTTGGAGACCTCTAAGTTCATCAAGTCCAACCATCAACCTAACACCACCATGGCCATTAAATCATGTCCCAAAATGCCATGTCCACATGTATGTTGAGCACCCTCAGGGACAGTGACTCCACCACCTCTCTGGGCAACCTGTTCCAATGCCTGACCACTCTTTCTGTAAAGAAATGTTTGCTATCTATTCAGAAAGCTATCTCAACATATGTTTTTATTTGGACATCTACAGTTCAGCTGCAATTGAATACTAAATTAATGTCACAGAGTTAAAGAATTTTCAGCTTTCAAGGAAAAAAAAATCCTGAAATCTGTGGCCCAAGTTTACCTTCCTCAAGACTGTTATTCAGGATGTTATCTCTAAAACACGTTTTAAAACCTTAAGCAATTATGGTTTTTACTTTCCTCACTCTTTGGGATGCATGGCCAGATGGTCCAGTAACTGTGTAATTTCTAACAGATCTCACTGCCCATAACAGGCTCCTCAGCTCCCTTATGAGTCTTGCAGTCAACGATACTGTCCACAGTCTCCATCACAAGTTAGGTAACGGTCATCTTTCTCTTTTCCTATTCCCCTCTTTGTGAAGAGAACATTGTACTACCCTGGGCCCAAATCAAGCCTTCCTTCCAGGAATCATTGGGGTTTTTTTTAAAACAGCGGCAACTCCCCACATATTCCCTGAAGTAAAAACACAGGCAGTCTGGAGTACAGCACAGAGATGTTGAAGCAATGTTTAAGCAAGCTGCATTGGAATCAGCAAAGTGTTTAATGCAGGCTAATTTGCCTGGTTTCTCAAAGGGCGCTGGAAAGATTTAGTAGTTAATTACGTGTCGAGGCAGCATGCCCAGGGCACTGCACTGTGACAGGAGACAGAAGGACCTGTTCTCTGCTCTGTAGTTGATCAGCTTCATAACAATGAGCTGCTTTGCCTGCCTCTTCTCCCCTTGTGAATCTGTCTTCCTCATTAAGAGTGTAGGGATTGTTGGGGCAGGGAATGTTTTTCGTCACAGGTGAAATCCTTGATATGTTGCAGTCAACAGAAAAACTCCAAGCTCTAAGTAGTCCAAGCAATTAATGCATTCATAAATGGTTCAGCATGATCAGAGCCCAACTTCAGTTCATAGGTGCTATAATGTTAAAAATTATATCTGTGAAGCAACTTTTATATTAGGATTTTAAAGCAAAGCAATAGAATTTTTCATAACTAAGAGGGTGTATTTATTTATCCAAATGTTTGATTAAATCCCAAGCCTTCTGTAGAGAGCAAAGTAGGTTTTGTTTCTTATCTTAAAATAAACACATGGGAAAAAAAGGTATAATTTTCTCCTCGCCCCCTGAGTAGGCACGCATCAGAACAACCAGCATCATATACTGGAACCTAGACAGCACAAGAAATTTGGAAGAGGGAGGACAGATAAAAAAGGGAAAAGTAAGGCAAAACATAAAACCAAAAGCAGACCACAGATTTGGAAGACATTTGAATAGTTCAGAATTGCTTTGAATATACCACTCCTAGCTGTTAAGGTATGACAAATTTGGACTCTGTTTTAATTTGGCATTGTCTGCTGTTACTGTGAATGCTTTTAATATTTCAGCCCAAGGATATTCTTTAGGGAGTGTGACATATTGCAAACATGCTTTCTGTTTTGTTCTCATTTTTCCTTTGTTGTTTGAGCTGCAATGTAAATATGCACCATATTTTCCTCTGCATCTTCCTCATTATGCTCATTTTAAAGTCTTCTCTATGAAGAGTCTTCCTCCCAGCCCCACAGCACATGGGAATAGATGTCAGTAATCTGCCTCTATTCTGAGTTTGACAATGAAAATGTTCTTAGATTAACTATACAAGGGCAGAAATTGTGAAGGTAGGCAACAACACATGAAACTCATTTGCAGGCATTGAAGATAACTTCCTAAACAAGCTGCAGCAAAATGTGAAATAAGGAAGCGATCTGCAGTGGGGCAAAGGGAAAGAACTCCTATGTATGATAAAAGCAAAATTAAAAATGTACATTTGTTAATACAAAGAGGAATTTCCTGCTTGTATTCCTTTCTTGCTTCACCATAGCTCGGTTTTCTTCCACAAAGTCTCTCTTTTTCTCCCTGTTACTGAGAATTAAGAAACTACAGATTCCTTTAACAGCCTGTTGCTCCATTTGACTCAAGCCACTGATGGCCATTTCAACAGGTCCGGCACCATGGAATATGCTTCCAGGAAACTCTCACTGTCCTTATTTTTCATGAGTTCACTCTCATGAGTCACCAACCCTGGATGTGTTTAAAGATGGATTGGATGTGGTGCTTGGGGATATGAGTTTGGGGTGAACCTTGTAGAGTAGTGTTCTCGGTTGGACTTGGTGGTCCTGAGGGTCTCTTCCAAGGTGAATGTGTCTGTGATTCTGTGTGATTCAATTCACCCAGTCAGCACCTGTGCCATCCCATTTGAGATCCAAGAAGAAAATCATGATCGTTGCATGGGTCGGGGGCTACCAGAAGCAAAAACCAGAAGAGTGCTCCGTAAGAAAGGAAACCTACAGCATGCTTTTAAATCGCGCTTTTTAGTCTATTATGTTCTTCCATATTACGTTGCCATAGCAACAAGTCCTTGCTGTGGACCACTATCCAAGGGACAGTACAAAACAGAAATGGTCCTTGCTGTAAAATGTTAAAAAAAACCCCAATGCCACCAAACTCTGAGAGAGGGATACAGATGCTTGGAAGGAAAAGTACAGATTACTGATCCACAAGATCATATGTGATATCACTATCAGCAGACTCATAACTGGCAAATTTCTTGTAGGTATCACAGTAAAGGAGAGTTTCAAGGAAGGACAAAGACAAAGAGCACAGAAATGATTGTTTGAATATTCTAGCTGGCATCTGAGCACACATGTGGGGTTGTCAGAAGGCAGGATTTGCCACTTTTACAGAACCATAGAATCACAGAAACATTCAGGTTGGAAAAGACCCTCAGGATCACCAAGACCAACCCAGAACCCTACTCTACAAGGATCATCCCTAAACCATATCCCCAAGCACAACATCCAAACCACTTTTAAACACATCCAGAGTTGGTGACTCCACCAGCTCCCTGGGCAGCACATTCCAATGCCTGACCGCTCTTGCTGAGAAAAAGTCTTTCCTAATGTCCAGTCTAAACCTACCCAGTTGTAGCTTGAGGCCATTCCCTCTTTTCTATCACTAATTACCTGTGAGAAGAGACCAGCACCAACCTCTACAATGTCCTTTCAGATAGTTGTAGAGAGCAATGAAGTCTCCCCTCATTGAGTAGTAAATAGGATTGATAGGATTCAACACTTTCCTTACATTGCTGGATAATACTGAAAAAGTTTTTGTTATTCTGCTAAAATTTATTGTCAGCTGTGGGCTCTTTCACTTTGATATTTCAACAATTTTACAAAACTTCATATTGCTACGACCAGAAATAATATCAAAGAATTATTCTACCACACACCTTATTATTTACATATTAGACATTGCATTGACTTCAGGGTGTTGAAATTAAGTGCATTATTTTTGTACAAGAGCACCTGTCATTGCTTTCCTGAATTTAAATTTGACTGTAAAAAAAAATAGTAAAAGAAATCTGTCACTAAATTTTTAAACATGATTAGATTATTAAATTTCAAAACAAAGCAGCAAGTGAATTAAGTGCTAGGGGAAAAACACATTAACTCAATCTGTCAGATTCGGAATTGTCAAATACATCATTCTAAGCAGCACTGGTTTTGCTATTTTCCTGTTTGCATTTAATACCTACTTTGAATTATGTTCAACTACTTTTCTTTTTTTGCTTTGTTTTTCATCTTTTATCTTAAATTTCTGGGTGCAGATCAAACAAATTTCATTATTGAGGCATGGTATAGGCAGAGAGGGGCTTTCAGCATCCCACTACTGAATTCAGGAAATGCCAATGCATCGCTTTTCTAATGCTGAAATGCAGTTCAGATACTTGTTTCTCTGTTTTCTGGCCCAATTCTACTACTAGGTAGAGAGTAACACACTTCCAGTGTTCTGAATGTTGCATTAGAATAACGTCTTTACCAGTTCATAAGATTCAATGCTTTATTTTAGTATCTGACTTCTGAAGCTAAATGACTTTTGTGCTGGAGAATTTGAAACAAATCTCTTGAAATGTTCTCATGTCTGCTGAAGTTTACTGTTTTGGTTTTTTTCCCCAAAGATTAGAGAAGCTAATCATCTTCTGATAGTGAGCAATTCATTTATAAAACCATTGAGAACATCCATTTATAAAACCATTGAGAAATCCAGAATGCACTGGGATTTTTAAAGAAGTGGGAGAGGGAGTCCCCTAATTAAGCAAAGGGGGGAGGGAAGGAAAAAGGCATATTTAAGAAATGGAATAGATGACACGGGAATAAGATAAAAATTAATTCTCTCAAGCACTGAATCTTTGAAGAACTCTGCAGCAAAATTTGCTTCTTGGCAAACTGCTTAAGCATATTTCTATGACAGTGATTTGTCTTTTTTCTTTCCCCTGACACTTAGAGATACGGATGGTAGATTTCTAGCCTTTTAAGTATCTGGTTGTTGTGCTCCACCATCACAATATGCACACACATTAGAACTGTGAAATACTTGCCTGTACCATTTTCTTTCCATTTCTTAAATGTGAACATTTTTTTCCTGCAAGGTATTTTAGTAATCCATCCTCACACCTTTTTTTTCTTTTTTAACTGTTGCATCTCTTGAGAGTCTCTCAGGGATCAGTATTGGGACCAGTCTGGTTTAGCATCTTTGTTGGCCACATGGACAGTGGCATTGAGGCACCCTCAGCAGATATGCTGATGACACCAAGTTGTGTGGTGCAGCAGACACACTGGAGGGAAGGGGTATATCCAGAGGGACCTTGAGAGGCTGGAGAGGTGGGCCCATGACAACCTCATGAGGTTCAACAAGACCAAGTGCAAGGTCCTGCGTCTGGGTTGGGGCAATCCCAAGCACTGATATAGGCTGGGCAGCAACTGGCTTGAGAGCAGCCCTGAAGAAAAGGACTTGGGGGTGCTGGTGGATGAGAAGCTCAACATGAGCCCACAGTGTGCACTTGCAGCCCAGAAAGTCAATCACATCCTGGGCTCCATCAAGAGAAGCATAGCCAGCAGGTCGAGGGAGGTGATTGTGCTCCTCTACTCTGTTCTGGTGAGAACCCACCTGGAGTACTACATCCAGTTCTAGAGGCCCTATTACGGGAAGGATCTGGAGGTTCTGGAGCGTGTCTAGAGAAGGTCCATGAGGATGATTAGAGGGCTGGAGCACCTCTCCTATGAGGACAGACTGAGAGAGATGGGGCTGTTCAGTCTGGAGAAGAGAAAGCCCTGAGGACACTTTATTGTGGCCTTCCAGTATCTTAAAGGGACCTACAAGAAAACTAAGGAGAGACTTTTTAGGGTCTCAAGTAATGATAGGACTAGGGGGAATAGAACAAAAATAGAAATGGGTAGACTCAGTTTGGATGTTAGAAAGAAGTTCTTCCCCATGAGGGTGGTGAGACACTGGAACAGGCTGCCCAGGGAGGTGGTAGAAACCCTATCCCTGGAGGTTTTTAAGGCCAGGCTGGAAGTGGCTCTGACCAACCTGATCTAGTGTGAGGTGTCCCTGCCCTTGGCATGGGGGTTTGAACTAGATGATCCTTGAGGTCCCTTTCAATCCTAGCAATTCTATGATTCTATTCACACATTATTCTACCTGTTTAAAGATTATAGTGCAACAAAACAGCCAAGTACCCTAAAACATGATTCTGAATATGCTCTACTGAAAAAGAGAAGTATATATATTTATTTGTAAGCAATATCAGGCTGTAATTTACAGGCTATTTTTTCACAGACATTAATTTTAAGGTCTCATTTGGAATTGAAACTACCTAACAATTGTTCAGTGATGGAGCATGAAAGTTGTGGAAATAGTTTGCATAGAATAGAAGGAAAACAAATGAACAAACAAAATTAGATGGATTTAAAGAATTGAGCCGTGTGAATGAAATGAGAATAAATAACATTTAACAGCACATTGATCAGATATAAACAAGACAGAACTGAAAGGCATATTGCCACAATTAAGGAATTATGTTCCAGTTGTGTGAATGAATAGAAGAAATCTCAATTAGTTACGAAAAATTATGCAAGATTTGACTGTCTTCTCGATGTGCAGATCACAAACAAATGCCGACACCACAAAAAAGACAAAGGTTAGTTTTGTTCACAATGACTGAAAAGAAAAGGAGTAACATGATGAAAACTATAAGAACTTTTTTTTGAGCCATCTGACATATGAACTGAAATCCAAGCAACCACATGATCATGTCAGAATAGCTGAAGCTTTCCTTTGGGTGGAGGGAAACAGGTGTGAAGATGAAAGAGCAAGAAGATGGATCTGCATGTCCTATACACTGCAGCAAATCCTGAAGGACAGATTTCCTGGTTAACTGAGTTCAGAAGTCACAAAATCAAGGAGGCCAAGCAGGACAAGATTTAAAGGAAGGTAACCTTCCACTCTCAGAAGAATAACATCAGATTTTTCATGGATGAATTAGAGTTTTTTGCAAAAGTATTTTGGTCATGGTTAAGGCATAAAAGTGTACTTGGAGAGGAACTAGGATGAAATAGATAATAGATAGTTGTGCTCATCTTTTTAGAAAAGAAAGAATGAACACTTATAGGTATTTTTCTGCACGGTGGAACGATTCATTCTCACTTCTGTCTCTCAGTTTCCCTGATCCTACAGCACTATACTGGAAGTTGGAGAACTCAAGACTGATTGTTGCTCAGTCATAGAATTTTGGAGTGCATTTGTAATAAACACCAAAGTCTGAGTGAGCTTTGCATTATTTTCAATGGGATCTGACTATGTACAGATGTGACAGATTGTGCCCCAAAACTTTTACGGCAGGTTTTAATTTCTAATACCATTCATGTGCTCATTTGCAGGTCTAGACCTATAATGCTTTGTTAGCTTGAACAGCTGTGGTTTTATGGCTGGACTAGATTTGAATGAAAGTTTAAAGACTTGTGTGTACTTACTGTGTATGTCCAATTAATCTTCACTCTGAAAGAGCAAGGTTTCCCCCTTCGTTTTGCTACATCACAGTTCTTATGCTTGCTTTGGACTGCAAACCTGGCTCACGCTTCAGTTTAACAAGGCTGAGGTACTGCCCCAATAATCCCTAATATGTTTAAACAGATGTTTACAGCTGCTGGCCTTCCTAAACTCTTGTTTTAATTCATGAAGTTACTTGTTAAACTTGTTTAAGACATAGAGTTTCTGGTGATAAAGTGTGATTTTTGCTATATTTGATTGCTGGTGTGTGACTGCCAACACCTGAAGTGTCTCGGACTGTTCAAAATAAATGACTGGTACAGATACATGGGGTTTAAATCTCATAGCAACACAGGAAAGTAATCTTATCTTATTCGTATTATAACACGTCTAGAAAAGAGATTAGGACCTCATTGTGCTGTATAAAAACCCTCTTCCTGTAAATGTAAGTTCACATTGGTGGTTTTAAAATCTTATTTTAAATGCTTTGTGTGTGTAGATAGACATATATATATATTAAAAAAATGGACAAAAACATAGAAAAGGAATGTATAATCTGAGCGAGACTCTTACCGTGTAATAAATTATTTTGTGATAAATTTTGAGGGAGGTGTATGTATAAAAATCCATTTCTGGATTGATAAAATCCATCTGAACCTGCCTATTCAAGAAGGGACAGCAGAAGATTTTCATAACTCCTCATTTAATTCATCAGATTGCTCTGCAGATGGGAATAAAAGTTATTTTCTATTTAAAGAGTGTCTCGCCTCATCATAATCAAGGAAATACACTTTCAACTTAGGCAAAACTTGGCAAGGAGAAAATGCTGCAGTCGCACCAAGTATCCCATACAAAAAGCCTGTCTCACGTCTTCTTCTGCTGTGCCAGAAATGGAGGGTTTTTTTAGAAGTCCACAAGGTAGACTTTTCGTATTTTACTGTGAAATATTCACACTCCCTGTTAAACACACATGCTGTCAAGACTCCAACAATTGACTCAGCCAGGCCTGCACCACATGAAATAGATGTTTCCCTTTCCCACAACCAGGTCTGTGGGAAGTTAGAGCATCTCTAAGCTGTCAGGAGAGGGGCAGAAACGCATTGCTGGCTAATTGCCTGCTTGGGCCTTGTGGTGTGAAGGGGGAAATATCCTGGGAGGAAACCAAAGTCTTCCAGAGCACATCCTCAAAACTTTTCAGCTACAGCTGTTGAATCATTTTTCCACAAAGGAGAGAAAGGGAAAGGCTTTCCCAGAAAACTAGGAAATCGGAGCTCTCAGGTTAGGTGTCAGAGGATCCAAGACAAAAGACAGGAAGATAAAAGGAAAGAAACACTGCATTTAGAGCCAGTAGGACAAAATGTCCTGTTGCCAAAAGCAAGTGACATTTGGCGTACAGTGAATCTGAGGCTTTCCCCTGAAGACCTAGGACAGAAGTAGCTGCAGATGGGGTGAAAGCCATCTTAAAGTGCACTATCAGAGAGGTAAGTTCTGTATCTTACTGTGCTTCTACACTAATATTTTACAGCCTTTTCCTGGAAGCTTCTCTGGGGAAGAAAATGGAAAACAAGGAATATGCATATGACACTCAGGTTCCAGAATTTGCTTCTTTGCTGTTATCAGTGCTGAGTGGTTTGCAAAGAAGTACTTGAATTGCATTTACATGCTGTTCCTGTGACAGTGCATTCAGGACAATTATCATTTGAGTATTCTAGCAAAGCTGCAACTCTAACTCAGGAATTGTCATCATTTGGAGCCAAAGGGAACTACCACCACTAAATTTTTGCAGCTCACAATTTTCATACAAACATTCTCACAGTAAAAAATAATGACAACTCCACATGAGTTCTTGACATTGAAAATCTGCTAGCAAGCTAAGAAACAAAATCTTGGAAGGCTCCAAAGCATGTCTGGTGACTCTCCAGAAGAATACTTAATTATGCTAATTCATCTGCTCAGCACTTTAGTTATGCATTTTCCTAATCATGTGGTTCTTCTATAAAATGGATTAAAACCTCTTCATGAAATGATAGAAAATATGTCAGAAATAATTTACCCAGTTATTAAAAATACAACTACAGCTATGACAAAAAATTTCTGACTGCCAAAACTGTTTTGAAAGTATATTTACAATGGTAACTTTATACTTTAAAGTTTTCTAGCTCCAAACCTGCAGCTAGGAGTGAAACTCTCAAGAGAGAATCAAGGCAGACTTTTGGGGAGCTAATGGCATGAACATATACTGAACCCCTGGGAGGCATAGCATGAATATGCATAGCTCAGTAAGGGCAAATGCTAAACAATGGCCTGTTATATGCCGCTAAAATATGTGCATACATTTGGGGTGTCTTCAAGGTACAAATCAATTTTTACAAATAAATATTCAAAGGCTTTTAAAGTAAGCTTCATCTTGAATTTTTGTACTTAACATTTTTAGACTTGACGAGTCTTTGTCAGGTTTCATTATTGCAGTGTGGTAGCATCTCCTGTACTAGTGACAATAATAGCTAGAGAGGAAAAGTTAAAGTGCATTTTAAAATTAGGTGTAGTGAGTTTTACCATGCCAGAGGAAGAAAGGAACTTGAAGGTAGCAACATAGATAATATGCTACTTTGAAATATAATTGCTAAGTGATTTTCTAATGGACAAAATCTTTACTTAACCTGAATGCTGAAGAAGTATTTGCCAGTACCTAGCAGTTACTGGCAGGGCTTCTCTTACTGAGTCACCAAACAAAATGCAAAATGATTGCCCAAAGGACAAAGCCAGGATTACAGATGAAACTACTTTTTTTTTTTTTTTTTTTAAAGTCTGTATAATTGTAATTCCACTTGGTCTAAAATATCTTGAGAGATCATAGATGCTTATGCCTGAGGCAGCAAAAAACAACAAAACTAAGCACAAGACCTTCCTGTACGGATACTAGGGCAATACATCAGCTATGCTTCAGTGGGATTGTTTGTCATCAAATATACATGAATGATCAAGCCCCCAACTTGACTAGACATGACAATTTAACGTTGGGGTTTCCAATGCAGTGACATGATGATAAACAGATTATGAAGTCCCGCAGTGTGATCAACAACAGATGTAAAATTAAGAGTTGACAAGTTTTAGCAGGTAGCTGAGCCCTGCGTATCTTCTGCCAAATTTAATTTTCACTTCCAACAATCTTGCAGGCAAAACTTCTTTAAAGACTTCAGAAAGTGCTCTTATTTTTCATTTCTATCCTTGCAGTTAGTACCAGTGTTCTGAAATATTAGTATTCAGATGTAGTTTCTTTCAGGACAATTTGCCTTTCTTTTTTTGTTTGCCTTTATTTCATTGTTTTTACAGAAAAGTAGATCCAGGAAACAAGTTGCCCTTGTTTTTATTCACAATCTGACACCACACTGCATTAAGGCAAAAAATTAAACTAATAAATGAAGGGGGCATACAGGAAGGATGGAGAGAGACTGTTTGCACAGGCCTGCAGTGACAGGACAAGGGGCAGTGGCTTCAAATTAGAGAAGGGCAGATTTAGATTGGATATCAGCAGATTCTTTACTATGAGGATGGTGGAACATGGGATCAGGTTGCCCAGGAGGCAGCTGAGGCCCCTTCCTTGGAGATATTCAAGGTAAGGCTTCATGAGGCCCTGAGCAACCTGATCTAGTTGGGGATGTCCCTGCTGACTGCGGGGAAGTCAAACTGGGTGACCTTTGGATGTCCCTCCCAGCCTGGACCATTCTATGATTCTGTCATTCTATATATGGAAACCCTAATTTTTAGGAAATATATCAGAAACAAAGACACAATCTGGGTGTTGATGATGATCAAAACCTAGCAACATAAGAAAGTGGAAAGGAAAGGCAAAATACAAACATACCTAGTACTAAAGACATCACACTAACTTTGTCACCAGCTAGTTACCACATAGTCTAACCCAAACTCTTACCGGAGCAATGACAATGCTGCTTGAAGCTCCTGTATCTCATTTACAGCAATTCATTTAGTTTTACAACACTGAATGATCAGAAAATAAATTAGACTATGACTGAGCATGAATTCAACCAGCTTCAAATAAGTGCCTAAGCAAGAAAATGCATATGCATACCAAATAAATGCCAACATGATCTCCCTTTGTATGCCATAATACAAAGACTGAGCCCTAACAAAATGAGGGGGATTGTACATGACTGTATCTGCCTGTCAGCTCTCAAAGGCTTGTTCATTAAAGAAATCTCAGTGCATTCATTCTTCCAAATTATTCTTTCTTCACCTGTATCAGACAGTCATCATTTTTACCTAGGATCTTGACATTATAATCTAAATATACAATTTTGTCTCCCAGACTTAAGAGCACCTAAGACTCCAGCATTTTTTATATACAATTGCCATTCATGTAAAATAGGCAAGAACCTTATGATGTTTGTCACGGGTTGAGTTTAAATCTGCTGCTATTCATAGCATCCATGAAAGTGCCGGCTGGAGCAAAATATTATGATGCTCGATGTTCAGATTCTAACAGGAGAGGCTTCCTGTTCCAGCTGCTGCTTTTGGGTTCTGCATTTCACGTGTTGCCTCTTTTCCATGGGGATGGTGGCGTAAGGGGAAGGGATGTAGTGGTTTAGCTCACTGGCTTTCTGCTTGCTGCTGCTTTCTGCTGTGCTTTTTCTGCAAATAGCCTAATGTAATTGTGCATTATGTTTCCTCATTTATATTAAACTCTTATCTCAACTTTTTATCTCAACCCGGAATTTTTGTGTGTTACTTTTCCCTCACTGCTGTGTTGGGGGAAACAGGCAGGTTAACCTGTTCATAGTGCTTAAACCTGTTACAAGTTAAAAAAAAAAAAAAATTAAAAATTAGTCTTGAACCTAGGAAAACATAATCCAGGAGGCCCTGATGGGCAACAGGCTTAATGCGAGTGAGCAGTGTGTTGCTGCTGCAAAGCAAGTCAACAGGATACTGGGTTACATTACCAAAGGCATCACCAGCAGAGATGAAGAAGTCATTATCCCATTCTACTCAGTTTTGTTCCCCACTATGCAAAAAAGATGTGGACAGGCTGGAGAGGATCCAAAGAAGGGCCACAAAGATGATCAAACAACTGGGAAACTGCCACATGAGGGAAGACTGAGAGAGCTGCGTCTGTTCATCCTTGAGAAAAGGTTTAGTGGAGATCTTGTTGCCATGTTTGAGTATTTAAAGGGTGGCTACAAAGATAATGGAGATCCCTTTTTTACAAGCTGTTATGTGGAAAAGAGGGTGGTAATGTGTATAAACTACTCCTGGAGAGATTCCAGATGGACAAAGAGAGACATGTTTGAGTTAGAATAGTCAGCCATTGGAATATTCTCCCCAGGGAAGTGGTGGAGTCCATGACATTGGACATCTGTAACATTCAGTTGGACAGGGTGCTGGAACATCTTATCTAGGCTGTGCTTTTGCCAAGATATGTTGAGCTCAATGATCCTTGAGGTCCTTTCCAAACAAGTATTCTATGGTAAAAATTAAGCCATAAGACATGACAGCTAATGCACTCATTACCTGACCATAAAGTATAAGGTACCAGTGAAGGTATCTATTCCCTTTGGGAATGATTGTATATCAAAACTTTACTTCCTGGAGTTGCTGGTATAGTTCCTCCTTGGATAAATGTTTCTCCATCTTCCATGGCCTACACTAGTATTCTTCTTAAACCTTCAACTATGATTGACAAGTGTTGATGGGAGGATTTAGTTTTGCTATGTTAAGTACAAAGTTTACTGTTCAAGCTAAGATGTGGCTTAACTATGACTGTATTATATTGAAATATAAACACCAATCTTCCAAACCAAATTTTAGTCCTAAGCATCATTCATACTTAACAGTTAAAACCAGAAGTTTCTGATCATTAATTCCTCCTCATGAACTCCTATTGGGAGTTCACAATAAAATCCATGTTAATATGGTAGGAACAATTGTAGTATAATGACCACATTCATGTGATTCATTGAATACCTTTATCCAGTACACCATAAACTGTTGGGGGGTTTCCAGTCTAAAAAGCTAGGCATCTAGCATGGGGAAAGGAAAGAACGGCAAGGAGAAAAGAAAAGGTTTACTCCAAAATGCTGGGAACGTTTAGCTTAAGACATAATTAAGGCCTAAACCACAATGGAATAGCAAAATATGAACTAGAGTGACAGAAAGGGCACTTGTTCATCTGTTGGCCAACTCTTTTAAACTATTCTATTACCTAGAAAGGTTGGACCAGATGATCTTTGGGGTCCCTTTCAAGCTGGCATTCTGTGATTCTGTAAAGTTAAAAAATGGATCACAGGCTCACAGGATGTTAGGGGTTGGAAGGGACCTCTGAAGATCATCAAGTCCAACCCCACTGCCAGAGCAGGATCATAGAATGTAGTACAGGTCACACAAGAGCACATCCAGATGGGTCTTGTAAGTCTCCAGAGAACATGTTTACATTAACAAAGGAAATAAGTATCTACTGTGGTTGCTGAGAAATAACACCTTTAATGAAGTCACAGTCCCTCTCAATTATACTGAATTTCTAGGGGTTGGACTCGATCTCCAGAGATCCCTTCCAACCCCTAACATCCTCTGATCCTGTGATCAAGGTATGGCCAATAAGCAAGTACCAGGGCCATGCTGACAACATGTGTTCATGTGTCAGCCACTGGAACCCACAACAGGACATGTCTTTTTAAAAGCTTTTCACAGTCCTGCTCCTAGTGCCCTAATAATTTTTATTTTATTTTTACTGCTCTAAAATGCAAAAGCGTTCAGAATGTTTTTTTTGAAGTTGGATTGTTCATCTAAATGTTTCCCCTCCTTGACATTTCTGTTTGCAGCTCTGTACAAGTCAATCCTCCTATACAAACCTTTGTATATCAAATTTTGAAACTTAAAAATACCTTGGGTTTAATGATGGTTAACTGGGTCTTTGTGAGGCAGGCAGTAAATGGAGTTTAGTGAATGTTTGGGCTATTTAAATTTAAAATTGTCTGGAACCTGAAAGCACAACTGAATTTCTTCATAAGGAAAAATAATTATGGTTATGTTACAAAGTACAAGTAGTAAAGTACTAAAGCAGATCAAAAGGTTATGAAATCAACCCTTACAAAAAGGTAGTGATAACTATAGGCAACTAGGAGAGACTATTGGAATGAAAAGGTGATAATCCACTTTAAGAAGCTTGGAAAAAAACCTGATAATTGCAATTAATGAATAAAACAGAATTGAGGGGAAAGGGGTAGGGATAGCCATAAAAATCACATAAAATGAGTTTGTCATTTCCTCTAGTGAATGATGGGGACCCAGACAAAAACTGTTAGGTTTGATCTGTTGTGCTATACTTTTTCTTCTGAAAAACAAAACCAGAAATCCTGCTGACAGATTCAGGGCACACTTTGCAGCAGTTAAAAGTGATGATTGCTCTACTACTATTCCATTCCATTTTGTTCTATTCAGTTATGACTTCCATGACCTCTGTCTACACCTCCCCAAAAAAAAGATTCCAGGATACCTAACACAGGAAAGCAGTCCTAACCAGCTTATTATTCCCAGTTATTGAATAGCAGATCTATTCTGCTAATAGACTAAAATTGCTGCAATATTTATTTTCTTGGTTTGCATGCATTTTTAGGCTATATCAATTTGTTCCTTCTTACCTATTGTTTTTTTAAATTAACCATTTCTAACAGCCATTTGTTTAATTTATCCTTCATTTGTTTCTAAAATCTGGTATGATACCTCAGTCAATCATTTTGAGATCAGTAGATCATAGCAGAAAGGTGTCAGTAATACTCTATTATGCTGAGGTATTTCACTTCAAATATTTTAAATTAAGTCTTTTTATGCTGCTTCATTGATTTGAAAGATTTGATGCAAGGGAAGCCTACCAACATCACCATGATACTTTTCTTTCCCTAGCCATTCAGAGTCCTGAAAGTTACTCCCTCCACAAACACCCCTGCTCCACCCCCAAAATCTTATCTCTACCTTCATTATTATGAAACTATTTTCATTGATACAAAATTATTCTACTCTAAAAGCACCTTCAGTTTTTGCCACCTTTAATTGCCAAATGTTGACTGCTTCAAAACACTCAGAGTTACTTAACAAATTTGTCTCATTTCACCCAACCATTGGATATGTGTGTATTTGGTGGAAGAGTGTTACCAAATGGAATGAATCATAGATGAAAACAACGTCAAATAATTGTGTTACTATTTTATCCTTCTTATGTTTAGGTTTTTACAACTGTTAGCAGTTAGGAAAAGAATATACTGATCCCAGACCTCATGGCCTGGCAAAAGTTTTTATTTAGAATTCTCAGTCTCTGTGCAGCATAAAGAAACGGTGCACTCTATAGCTCATCTGCACACAAGTGGTTCTGTGCACTGGGTTGGTGTATGTGCAGATATCTTCTTTCAAGAACCTCAAATGCATTTACCTCAACGTTTTTCTAATCTGCAGAAGAGTATTCATATAATACTTTCACACAGATGAAACTTTTGCCAAAATTTGCACGGAACAACACATCAAAGACTTTGGAAAAATGTTTTTCTCAATACACTGCAGTAGACATCTCTCTTAAACAATCAATTTGGTAACACATCAAAATCTATTCTTTTTAGAGATGTTCTCTGGCATTACCCTGGTGAAACAACTCAGTTTGCTTAACCAGTGACAAACTTAGCTACCACGTGCAGGTTTTGCTCTTTTCTCTGTTTGTCATGCCACAAACAGCAAGGTTTTGCCACCCTTCATTCCTTTTCCTTCCTTCTCTCCCACTCATTATGACAGGCCTTGCTATCTTCTCTGCACAAAACATATGCAGGTCATTGGTTTTTATGGGAAAATGTATCATGCCATCATCTTACAAAGGCAAAAGTTAGCCTTAGCTGCTTGGAAACTCTAAGGCTAACTTGCATAAAAATCTTGTTCAGCTGGAGTCAGACACTGTTCTTTACATCCATCTAGTACCAAACACTGAACATCAAAGTTCAGTATCAGTAAAGGGGAAGTCCTTGAGGCTGAGACTGCATTTCTTGACTTCCCTGCAGTACTTGGAGTGCTTCCTGAATAGTAATAGTTAACAACCAATATAATGGTTAAGAACTTTCTCTTCCCTAAGGGTGATAGAAACTATCTTCATAAATAAAGAATCTGCCATATTTTGTAGTTACCATATTCAATAGGAATCATAAAAAATAATGCAATCTTAATGTTTGGGTTAAGTTCTTCAAGAAAGCAAGATTTATGTCATCTGCCTGCTCCCTCCTAGTAACTTTTGCACCCAGTAGAGAAGTACAGTCTTTAATCTTCTTAGTAACATGTAAGTGTTGTAAGAGAAGTTGATGAGTAAATGCCCCTTTGGTACGAAAGACAGCCACAGCACATCAGCTGTAATTAGAAATCAGTACAATCCACACATGAAAAAAAAAAATGTTCCAGAAGTGTGGAACAGTACTTCACTGCATGTCACAAGACAAATTGGTAAGAAAACAAGATTCATTAATTCTGCTCCTCGTTAAATTAATTTCAAGCTCAAGCTGTTAATAAGTGCCTTTAGAGAGATTGGATTATGGAAGTGCTGCATTACTTTCAGATATTATTACATTTTTTAAGCCAAAAATCATGCAGTGCAAGAAATATTAACATTTTATAGTTCTTTAGGTTTATGCCATAATTAACATTAGAACATCTCTAGTTGAATGCATAGGCAAAAAATATGCACTGAATGTCTAAATGGGAAGATTCATTTCCCAGTAGCAAGTTTCAGCAAGCATCTTTGGGTTGATTGCTACTTTTTGCAAGCCCCAGCACCACCCTTAGGTATCAGATTTAGGTTTTTCCTATTTACTAGCAAGTGATCTTCAGCTTCATTTGAAGGCATTTAGAAGTAAATAGCCAGTATTAGTAGTTAGCTGTAGAATTCAATTTTTGTTGCACAACCTGAGCCTAATTTCATCTACAGATAGTGTATATATGGCAAGTTTAACAGAATCATCTCAATATATGCACAGAGATTGTTTTTAAGTTGATCAGTACTGCTTCATTTGTAGATGGGCTTCTATCTAACCTCTGTGCATCCTCAGTGGGTCTACCATGCCTGGATATCTGGCATTTACAGCCTGCTTACCCATATTCCTAAATGTTTTATATCTTACCCTCATTCATATGCAATGAGAGTACAAGACTTACCCAAATGCACCAGTGTTCTATCACTAGTAAACAATAACATTTCAGCCATAATGTCCTCATTAGGTTTAGTCTGTTTCCAGTAAAAACTCAGAAATACTCAAACAGTGCAGTTATACTTCGTATAGCCTGTTCAATTCAAAATAATAAGGTATTCAATATTTAATATATAATCTCAAGTAGTTATATTATAATAATAGCTGTATGCTATTATGAACTTCAATAAGCTTGGGTGCAGATACCTTAGTGTATTCCATATATTCTCTAACAGTGGACCTCAGACATCAAACATACATCATGTGCCAATGCCATGGTTTAGTAGTCATGAGGTCATGAGTGACAGGTTGGACTTTATGATCTTTGAGGCCTTTTCCAACCTTATTGATTCTATGATACTATGACATTGAAGGATTTTAGTAGGTTAGGTTTGTTTTTCTCAAGGTGAGCAAAAAGTGGAAACAGATCTTGACAGTCTACAATGGTAGTGTTTTCCAAGTTTGTGTTCAGTTTGCAGAGTAGGGTGATTCTCAAAGGTACTGTACATTACAAAACCAGCTCCTTACATAGAATCACAGAATTGTCAGGGTTGGAAGGGACCTCAGGGATCATCTATTTCCAGCCCTGCTGCCATCGGCAGGGACACCTCACACTAGATCAGGTTACTCAGAGCCACTTCCAGCCTGGCCTTAAAAACCTCCAGGGATGAGGCTTCTACCACCTCCCTGGGCATCCTGTTCCAGTGTCTCACCACACTCATGGTGAAGAATATCTTCCTGACATCCAATCTGAATCTACCCATTTCTAATTTTTTACCTCAGTTCCCCCTAGTCCTACCACTGCCTGACACCCCAAAAAGTCCCTCCCTGGCTTTCTTGTAGGCCCCCTTCAGATAACTGGAAGGCCACAAGAAGGTCTCCTCAGAGCCTTCTCTCCAAACTGAATAGCCCCTACTCTCTCAGTCTGTCTCTATAGGAGAGGTGCTCTAGCCCTCAGGTATATGAGTATTTAAAAACATTTACTAAGATGCTGTTGTGTCTTAGTGTACAATATAAAAAGGCTGCATTTTGATCATTAAGTGTTTTGGGTTTTTAACAGAAATTTCAGTCAACAGTTTGCTGATTTTTAAAAAATTTAAAAAGAATGAGTTTCCCACAAAAGTAGATAAATGTGTGGAATTCATAGTAGGAAGGTTTCCCTCTAGATGCTTTCACCTTTCTAAGCCATCTTATTTAAACCTTTCTTCTGCCTAGAGCTAGAGCTGGAGCTGGCTAGAAAAAGAAAATAGAATGAGGGGGGGAAAAGAAAAAATTGTTGGGCTTTAGTGTCACACCACAAAAAAACCCAAATGTGTAAAAAGATATTTTAAACTTCCAGTTACCAGTTCATCTTGTAAAACCATAGTCAGAATTTTATCCGTTGTCTTATATCTATTTCTTTCTGACGCTTGCATAACTCAAGGCCTGATTAAAATTTTCAAAGTAGGTTTATACTACAGGCATGATCTTTGTGATGCTTTAGTGTGATCCAAAAGCATATGATAAAGTAAAAACTAAGGTTTTGGAGTTTCCCCTCTGTCTTGTCATCTGCTGTTTGTGCTCCACTGTTCTGGTCATTATCTTTGCTTATCGCTATCTCCTCTGATTCCTTAGACATTTCATAGCTGCTGGTTAGATGCTATTACCATGTGACATGTTCCACATTTAAAACAAATCATTTACTTTGAAAGTTGAAAACTGTTAGGAAATAAAAAATGTTAGAACAACACCGAGTTCTTCAGGCCTAAAAATACTGCCAAAATCAAAACCATACAAGTGTAACAAAATGACCTTTATTTTCAGGTTTCCAGGAAGTGCATGGTATGGGTTTTTTGCTTCTTTTCCCAGGCATGTGTATCCTGTCTGGAGGAACTGTTTGCAAAACAGCATTTTCAGCTTTTATCTGACAGCCACATTTGAAACAAGCAACAGATAACCACTGTGCTGCTACCTGCCATTCCCATTCATGTTTCTGTGGCAAAGAATGTCAGATCAGCTAAAGCTGGAAGCCAAGCCATATGAGAGAACCTCAGAGAGGGAGAGGAAAGTTTCGCAAATCCCAGAGCAGTGTGGTGGTGCCAAAGTGACGAGCACTTCCATGGCAAGAGAGCTTGAATAACCCAGATTAGATCATGGGAAGAGAGCAAGCTGTGCCTAAATTCTCTTCTCTTGCATGGGGCCTTCAGCTAACCTGGACATTTCTAGGAATTTTACTGATGATTTTTCATTTAATCAAGTTAAAACAGCATCAGCACCCCTCCCCAACACTGTTTTCAGGTGTCATATAGATCTATTTTCTCAGTCTCTAGCATTTTGATTCTAGAGACAGATAGCCACAATGCTTTAAAGCAAAACAAGGATCAGGATTTTTACCTCAGGCTTTTCCTTAAAATCAGACTCTTATGACTCTTATCAGACTCTGTAATGACTCTTCAGAACAAATGAAAGGGCCTTGCTGCTAACTTGTTCAAGACTGAGTTTGACTGATTTAATAGAAATTCATTTTTTTAATTTGCCATTGGGTATAGCTCTGAACTGCAGGAATGAGTAGGCAGCAGCAGTATTGTTGATGTAACAGAAAGAAATAAAAGCTGGAGACATTTCCATTTTTTTCAAGTATAACAGCTATATTCTATTGTCAGAAGAATATTTTTTAAAAAAAGTTAGGGATATATTCTTGCAGTGTTTGGATAGCTGCAAATTACTAAGCAGAAAGTTGCTAGAGATTATGGAGAATAAGGAACTGTGCTAAATATGCTGGTGTTGTAATAATAAAAGAAATGTTTTTAGCACTTCATAATTTGCAGATTATATTCAGAATAACAAAACAATATTCCAACTGATTGTTCTGTGTGACTTTGTTTGTACCTCTCAGTAAAGCTTTTGCATAGGCTTGAGGGTTAAAATTATTTGATAGAGTTCAAAATCTGTTCTTCTGAAATGAAGACAGCAATCATTGCCTCCAACTGTAAACGCTCTATTACTTCTATGGTATTTAGGACACTAAAAGAAAGGAGCCCATAGAAAGGGGCCAGGGATTTTTAATGTCAGCACAAGGGAATGTCATCGTTTGTTTCCTTTCAGATAAAATCCTTTTAAAATAAAGAATAGCAAGTGTTCATTGCTATAAAAACATAATTTTTTTAGAAGGGAAAATCATTCTATAGCTTCTCTAAACTTAAGCAAATATTATATAAAAAAAACAAAAGTAAACCACCATAAAGAGCAGAGTGAGTTTCTATTTAACATTACCTTAATATGTTTTTAAACCCTATTGATTTCAGTAAAGGCTGGTTTTATGCTTCAAATATACAGCCAACAAAATCTGGGCATGCAGCTAAATCTAGGCGAGAAATGTTTTCAGGCCAGGAAATGCAAAATCCTATATGCAGTTTCAAATGCAATAGTTAATTTCCCTAAAATGTAAATGATGCTGATAAATACAAAAAGCTTCCAAGAAGATTTTGATCATTCCATAGCCTGAAACTGTAATCCCCTAAACAAAGATCAGTGGTGGCCTTTTCTGACTACATTAGATTCTCAAAAATTCACTCTAATTCTTGCCACAACTGTCTTTGATTTAAGATAAGTTGAATAAATTACTAAAATATCCCATAGGATAGAATAGAATAGAATAGAATAGAATAGAATAGAATAGAATAGAATAGAATAGAATAGAATAGAATAGAATAGAATAGAATAGAATAGACCAGGTTGGAAAAGACCTTTGAGATCATCAAGTCCAACCTATCATCTAACACTATCTAATCAACTAAACTATGGCACCAAGCACCCCATCCAGTCTCTTCCTAAACACCTCCAGTGATGGTGAATCCACCACCTCCCTGGGCAGCACATTCCAATGGCAAATCACTCTTTCTATGAAGAACTTCTTCCTAATATCCAGGCTAAACCTCCCCTGGTGCAGCTTGAGACTGTGTCCTCTTGTTCTGCTGCTGGCCACCTGGGAGAAGTGGCCAACCCCCACCTGGCTACAACCTCCCTTCAGGTAGTTGTAGACAGCAATAAGGTCTCCTCTGAGCCTCCTCTTCTCCAGACTAAGCAACCCCAGCTCCCTCAGCCTCTCCTCCTAGGGCTTGTGCTCCAAACCCCTCACCAGCTTTGTTGCTTTAGTTTAGAGCTGTCTAGGATACTTAGTATTTTCTTTTATTTCACCTCATCTTTTAGCACCATGTAGTGACACACAGGTTTTTTTTCTCCTGACCCCACACATGCCCTTCATAGTATTTTGTACAAAATCAATATCAAAGTCTTTCTTCAGGAAAAAAAAAAAAGAAAAGTTGAATTTGGACCTTCAGATTGCTGAAGCAACAACAGAGTAACAAGGCAGTGGACATTGTCAAACCATATGTAAAAACAGAATACTTCAGAGATCTTTGCAAGAACAAAGAAAAAATTACTTGATGTTACAGTAGCCTTTGGGACTTCATTTTTGTTTTGAATGGGGAAATATTGTTCCTGAAAAAAGGAGCATATTGATTCGTTAAATCTCTGATATAAGAGTAGCTTTTATGAATTGAAATGTAAAAGACATATTTTCTTCACAAGTTAAGGAAATCTTCAGAGAAAAGGATCTTCTAAGAGACTCTTCAAGCATCAAAACATGATTGATATGTAAAATATTTAGTCAAGAAATATTTGACATATTAGTAGCAATTATTACTTTCTGCCAGGACAAGCTGTATAGGCATACTAAGAAGAATCACATAATCACAGAATATTTTCAGTTGGAAGAGACCTTCAATATCATCCAGTCCAATCCTCCAGGGCTGGTAACTCCACCATTGCCCTGGGCACGCTATTCCAATGTTTGATAACCTTCTCTGTAAAGAAATGTTTCCTAATATCTGGCCTAAACCACCCCTGGTGCAGCTTGCATCCATTTCATCTACTCCTGTCACTTGCGACCAAGAGGCAGCTTCCCCCTTCTCGCTCCAACCCCCTTCAGGTAGCTGTAGAGAGCCAGGTCTCCCCTCAGCTTCCTTTTCTCCAGACTGAACAAACCCAGCTCCCTCAGCCACACCTCATAAGCCATGTGCTCTAGGCCTTTCACAAGTCTCACTGCCCTTCTCTGGACATGCTCCAGCATTTCAATCTCCTTCTTGTAGTGAGGAGCCCAGAAGTGAACACAGTATTTGAGGTGTAACCTCCCCAGTGCCAAGTGCTAGACAAAACAATTTGAAATATACAGCAGGGCAACTGCATCAGACCATCTTGCAGTAAAAGGAAAGAAATACTAGAAAATGCTAGAAAGCAGATTAAAAAATCTTCATTATACATGGTGTAGATCCAAGGCAAGAAGGAAGCTAGACATGTTTCAGACTTTTTTACTAAACAGGAGTCTTTTTAAGCCAGGAGTGATTCTTTCTTGAAACAGAATAGTTTGATTCTGTAGTCAATTCAAGTTCAGAACTTAATTTTTTATCTATGCTTTCAAAGGCCCAAAAAACCTGTTGTCTAGATAGCAAGGTTTTTTTCTGCTGTTGTTGATTATCACAGACTGTTCCCATATATGTATATATATATACACACACATATGTGTGTGTATATATATGTAGGTATGTATAGATATAGATATATAGATATATATCTCCACAGACTGGTCTTTGCAGCTCTGGCTTTAAGTGTATGAGTGCTTGGTTTGCCCACACTGTGCATACTTTTCTTGCTTCCTCAAATATGAATAATCAAGCTCCTGTCTGCATCTTAACTTGCATTTATACACTCTACAAGAATGACTAAGACTTAAGTATTTGCTTTGCAGTTGTCTCACCCTCTAGTGGCAGAGAAGCCTTAGTTCTCATGAATGAAGAAATGGGATACAATTTCTTTTTCTTCTAGTCAGATGTGCCGGTTTGCCTATTTACAGCAATCTGATAAAGAACTTAAATAGTTTTATTTTTTTATAACCCTGCAGATCATTGTCTTCAATATGTGTCCATCACTTTCAATGGAGCAATGCAAAATATGCTGACCTGCAGGCACTGAAATTATTAAAAAGGTGCTAATGAAGGGCAGTTTGTGTTCAGATGTACTCCCTCAGTTATGAGAAATAACTGCTACTAAAGCCTTCCTATGCCACCACAATTAGTAGCAGTAGTATGCTACTGCCTGAGGAATAACAGAGATGGAAGCTCCCTTTTCCTGTAAACTCAAATTCCCTATTAAATTTTCATTTAAAAACAGAAAACAGACACTATTATTTTGACCCCCTTTAAAATCATAAAGCAAAGTTTTTTATGAAAATAGAATGCTGGCAAGATTTTAATACATTTCCTATTCAGCTTTGGGAGAAAGGAAAAAAAACCCCACACTATTAAGTAGTTCTTTTACAGGATTAGATCCTTTGAAACAGAATTAATTCAACCCTGGATCATTAAAGTTGGCAATAGTTTTACACTGTTTGGTATGTACAATTGGACCAAAACAAACCGAAAGAAAATTTTAAAAAGAAAGGGGAAAAAAAAAAAAAAAAAAAGAAAAATTAAAAAAAAAAAAAAAAAAAGCCATAAGTAGCCACTGACTAAATGGAGAACTTGAGATACAACTCATCTGGAAATTAGTTCCAAACATAACTTACCCTATTAAGAAGAAAGGCCTTTGTCCATATTTTAGAGAAGGACATATAGCATACAAACCCACAGGAAGCTTGGTAGCTTGGTTGCCAGTGTTTGCACGTTTGTTAATATCTTTCACTACTCTTAAACAGTTTTTAAAAGTCATAATTCTTACTTCTAAATATGTTGTTGCTGATAATCAGATAAAGCTCTACCATGCCACATGAAGCTTTGATTTTTCAGTCGATTGATAATAAGCACATATTATGGTGCATCATTCTATTGCCTGTATTCCCCATTGTGATACATCATTTTCTTGCAATTTGGCCAGACTTTGGACAGTTGGACAGTAATTTTGCTAGATCCAGAAATCCTACTGGCATTTTAAGTGAGAAACTCTCCTAGTAGAGCACAGAAAATTTTACATCTAACCACATTTACAGCACTGTGAAGCAACCTTAAGAGTCATGAAACATTAATGGTTGCTCCAAACACCCACATCGTTGAGCACCCACATAGGAACGTGAGCATCATTGAGATTTACTAAATCCAGAAAGCCCATATTGTAGAATTAGAATGAAAAATAGGGTGAGCAGTCCATGCAGCATATGATGCCAACATTATTAATTACAATCATGCAGCAGCATTTTCATAAGAATACTGTCACACATTTGCACCGTTATTTTGTGGGCATAAAGATCAACAGTTTCTTCAGAGATACTTCTGCAGGAAGCAAATCATCAGAGAAAATAGTTGATAGTTACAGGGCCCAAGGTTTAGGCTCCAGAGTGAATCATTCATCTTTGGCCATGAAGTCAAAGTATAACCTACTAGCACACAGCTGGATACAGTCATTGCTGAATGAATCTGAAGCCAGGCAGCCTCACTACCATGCCATATGATCTAGGGTGCAAATACTGCCTTGGGTACAGCTAGTTCACATAACCTGCTGCCCTACTTGTTGAATACTTTCTCAGTTTTCTTATGTAGTTTGAAAGTGCCTAATAAAAACGTTTTACTTAATGTTTCCTCATATATAGGTTTCAAAGTATAGATAATGAGAAACAGACGACATCAGCACATACAAGCAAACTCATTCTATATATACATATATATATGAAATAGCTTTCAGTAAAGAGATTGAATTCTTGTGAATGGGATGGGTTCAATTACACTGCGGACTTTGATCCTGTTCACAATTCCAGTGTGAGTTTGGGCAAACTTCACTGAAGTGATACAATTGCAGGCAAAGGTAAAAATAAGAAAAAGCATTTCAAGATTCAGAGCTACAGCAGAACTTCTTTGAAGAAGGAAGATGGTATTAGATAGGTGGCTATCTACATATGCTGTAGCTGCGTATCAGCCTACCACTCTTATTCTCTGCAGAGTATACATAGTGAGTATTCCAGTCATCTATATAAGTCCACTAGAAAATAACAGTGCAGTGTCAGTGCACAAGAAACAAACCGCATAATAGTCTAACAACAATATTATGTGTTACATTTGTCATCATACTAGGCAATTTTAAGAATTTGTGGATTCCTGTTTCCCAGTGCTGTATACTGAATTTCACTTTCGGCAAAGCCGCATTGATGATAACACAGCAGGATGATGTACTGCAGCACTAGCACAGAATTACCTATGTGCAGGGAAGAGTTCCCCAGGATCACAAGGAGCACTGCCATCACTCCTTGCTCTTAAGGGCAATACTGACACCTGGTTAATGCCTGTTGCACTCCCTTTGGCAGACTGCTGAACTTGAAGGTTGCTGTGAATACCATTGATTAATTCCAATCATTTACTCCCTGTGTGTAATGGTAAACACTCGCCTATGATCCTATTTCCCTTTCAAACAAGATGCATTGCAAAATTAGGGTGCATGAATGAGGATTACAGAGACTGCAGTTTGGAATCTAAAGGTCTACTTGTCTTGCAAGTTGCTCAAGTGTAGTCATTATCTAACTTGATTAAAGACAGGAGTGGCACTAACATGTGTAAGGTCACAGCTGACATTCACTGCAAAGGAGCTCACACACTGGACAACACAGTCTTCCAAGGACCTGAGCCCATGAACTCTTCAGTTCATTACATACCATTATTTTGCTTTAAATGTGCAGCATATAGCACCTCCCTCTGGGAAAGACATTTATCTTTTCAGTCTCCTGTTACTGTTCTCCAGTAAAATAATAGAGCATCAAAGCTTATCTTGTACTAGGGGTCAGACTAAGTCTGCAGAGGATTCAGACCACATTCTGAATTTCATCTGTACATGGCACAGTGTAAACAGAACATTACAAAATGGTACTGTGTATGCCCATACCAGTATTCTGTCCTCAGACATGAATAACTGGTCAGTTATCCAAACAGTGTTACTCAGGAGAGAAAAAAAAAAGCTTTCTGCAAGATCCAAAAAAGAAACCTCTGTGAACAGGAATACCATTAGCACTACAGGTGAAGAACCACCCTAGGGCGTACTCCCTTATTAGCCAGAGAAGAAATGGCAGCCTCCATTCTGACACATGTCAGCATCAGTGCTGAGCACAGGAGCAGTGATGCGGATACCAGCATGTGTTCCCACCACAGCGTTTGCTCTCACTGCATTTTACAGTTGGAGTCAATTGACAGTCACCACACAAGGGGATTTATGCTCTGGGCAAACTATTATCCTACTGAGGTGACCATGTGGAACTGCACGTGGAGGGTGACACTGGGTTCTAAAAATGCTGTACCATGGTTGTGAAGTCATTGTTGGTCTCTGCTTAACTTTCAGGCTTTGAGTTGCCTGAATGTTTTTGTCTAACGGAAAGGAGCCTGAAGCCACTTTCACTGGGGGGCATGAAAATTAGGAATTTTTAAAAACAAAACAACCTGGAAACACTGGCTTGAGTTCAAAATAACTTTTTTCCACAGTTTTCTAAAAACTACCTAGGTTGGTTCTTGCTAATCCTTTTTGTGATTCAGACAGACTGAAACCCCCAGTGCTTTGTATTTATACATTGGTAATAAAACCCAAAATCTGGGCATGCTTTATTGCTATCTCTGTCTCCCATATAACTACTTTAAAGCTATGCTGAATATTAAGTATCACAATTTAGAGGCATAGAAGAAATAACATCTGCTGTAACCTGAAATACCAGAAGTAGGCCTTTTCATTCCATGCCAGTCAGCAAATTAGTAACATACGTGCAGAATGGCAGTGACATATTTGCAAAATATTCAAGTTATAGTTTCATCCTTTGACCACTGGTACTCTAGGCCATTAATCCAACTGCTTTCGTTCACTTCAATGCTAATTCCTAAGCAAATATAAGCAATTGACAGCAAACAAGGCAAAATTCAACAGCTATAAAGATATTTCACTAGTACTCTACCAATGCACCTGAAAATCTTTAAAGCTTTTTAAAAAGAAAGTAGAGTTGGTATAAATTATACACTACATTCTGATTTTATTGCTTTATGCCTCCGGTTAAGTCCAGTACTGCAAATAATTCCATTTAAGTACATTTCAGTGGTATCACACAGGATAAGGAAGTTAAAGACATGCATAAATGTTTCCACAATCAGGATCATAGCATATGGATGCAAGTTGGAAATAGAAAGAGGACCTTAAATTAGTTTTCCTTATCAGGGTTCTGCTGCCCATTAACATTATAGTGTGTCACACAGAATGGTGCGAGGCAAGATACCTTCTGGAATCCCTGCAGCACACCATCACAAGTCAGGCTCAGCATGCATAAATGTAAGTATTTTCCTTTTCACTTAATGGCTCGGAAGTCAGAGCACACTGGCCCCACATTTGCTGGGGTAAAGATTTCATCCCTTCCATCAGCCAAGATTCACAGGCCTACACTTTCCCAACTCAGAAAGCAATTTCAAGTTGTCAGAGGACAGTGGATGCCCAAGAGAAGGAAGATGCCTGTAGGCCCTGTGGAAGTCACTGCCTCTTGCACAGCCCACACAGGCAGGCCTCACAGGGTAAAGGCCCAGACCTGCAACACCAGACAGAGACACAAAGAGTGACCAGGACCTCAAGGGCCAGGATGCTGTCTCAGGTTTTATCTTCTAGAGAATTTTAACATGCATCCCAAACTCTGTGCCGGAAGGAAGGGGGAAAGAACCCTAGCTGTAAAGCGGAGCCATGAAGGTGACGGGGAGGGAATTACCAAATTATGAAGTATTCCTTTTCTTACCTAAAGCCCACTTTGTCCAAGAGTCCAGCAGCAGTCTGGGGACAAAGCTGGGCCATGCAACAACTCTGCTGAAGGTAGAGTCAGGGCAAACCTGAAGCACAAGCCTCAGGCCAGAGCCTAAATGGTGCTCTAGGCCTGGACAGTGAGGGACTAGGTGGGGCTGGTCAGGCACCATTAATATCCTCAGCCCAACAGGCCTCTTGAGTGGTTCCAGGCAGGCAACAGAGGCCTGAGAATTAAAAAAAGTTACTTGAGGAAAGAAGCTTGGAGTAAGGTACATTCAGCTCTAGGATTTATACCTGGTGAAGGATGTCAAAAACAAATGCAGACTGTGCTGATAAGATTGCCTGTGCAGTCCTGCAGGGATTGGTTTTACACAGGCAAAAATCGTACAAATGAAACACAAATGTTCAAAGATATTGGGAGGAATAGTAAAAGAAACCAAAGGACTCATCTGGCTTCAAGCAAGAGGTTTTTGTGATGAAATTATGTTTGGTTTAATGGCAAAATTCTTCAGAGGCTGAGTGAGACCTTTGGAAAGTAGCTGTTGGAGAGTCTGCTTCCAAAAAAATATGGTTTCCACTCTTGCTTTTCTCATCCAAAAGCAAGCAAATACACACACACAGAGACAAAAAGAAAAAAAAGAAGGGGAAAAAAAGGGGGAAAAAAAAAGAAAGAAAAAAAAACACACACAAAAAAACCCACCAACCACCACCAGCAAACCACAAACCTCTGGGCATTTTTAGAACTGTTCTGAACTGAATCTGAGGCCTGTAATATTGTTTTTTTTCACTGATGTTATGCAATACTTAATTTTACAATTTTGATGAAGATTCAATAGTCAAATAGCCCATTAAAAGACTATGCTTCCGTTTCAGACGGATCCAAATGAGGAAATCAAGGAAATGTAAACAAATTCACCAGATTTCACCAGAATTCAACTGTCCCTTCAGGAAGTACATTGAATTTAGATAATGTGAATACACAACTGTACTCCTGACTTCTCCAGTTTTGATCTGTTGCTGTTATAATACACTGGAACATAAAAAATCTAAGGATCTAGATGTTATTTATAAAATATCTGAGTACTACAAGTCATATAGTCTTTTATTGCTACTGTTTAGTGGTAAAAAGAGATTTGGGTCTCTCCACAGCAACATTGCTTTAAGCTTCATGTTTTGAGCCATTAATTACTATGAATTTAATGGCATATTAGTGCTCTGTTACAGGTTAAATACAGAAGAAATTGATTCATTCAGGACAATTCTAATATTGCTGAATGTAAGAAGCACTCCTGAACAGATAAACCATTCCTAACATTTTATAGTGAACAGCAGAATCTCTAACTTTTTAATTTACTCATCAGATTCACAAAAAAATATAACTGACCAAGGGTTTCATTGTTAAGAAAAGTTTTGACAAAATGGATAAGAAAATTACTTCAGCTGATGTAGTTACAGCTTTTCTCTGAAATTTTGTGTAAAAGAAGCAGGGCATCTTCAAATTAAAATGCATAAAGACAGCAGTAATTTCTTTAAGACTGATGGTCAGAGCCTCAACGCAGCAGCATTTTATATTAAATGTGCTAGCAGGAACATAAAAACCACAGTCCCATTCATGTACATTACAGTGTCCATTTTACTTTCTTTTCTATAGTCCACTTTTTCTTATAAAGTCAAAAAATACTGTGCTGGGCAGCTAGAAAAGAAAGTGGGGGGTATTGCCTAACACAACTGCAGCCCAAGCAGTAATTATGCAAGTATCTTGCAGATGAACAATATTCACCTCTAGACTCCCAAGATGATTACTTTCTAAACTTACTTTACTGTCCCTACAGACACTACATGCATGGCTCCTTGCTGGGATGGGATATAAATATTTGCTTGGTGAAGTTCATTATTCTCTATGAATTAAATATAAATCAAGAGCCTGTATATGTTTATGTCCTCAGATATAATGGTAATCGGTGCTCCTAGCTTTCCTGGCATTTCATTTTACTTTACTAATTTTAGGCTATTGGGCAGCATTTTGTTATTTTGCTAAATAATTCTTCCTGAAAAATTATTGTTACAGATTGTTCCCTGTTGCATCTTTGTTGTGGAATCGAGAGGCATGTGGCAACAGCAAACTTCTTGATTGTTTATTCTCAGGTAAGTTCAAATTCCTCTGAACAATGAAATAAGGAATCATAGGATGATGAACAGAAAACTGCCACACCTCTCCTAGTGGCTGGTTATAGTTACAGACTAATATGTGTTTCTTAGCCTGTTCTTCCCCTTTTTATTTACTATATGCAGCAGTCTCACAGATTCAAAACACTGTGCAACCATTCAATCCCAGTAATCTGTACTGAATTATGTAACTGAAATACAAGAGAAGCGTATCTAACTTTTTTTCTACAAGTAAAATAATTATTGAAAATATTTTTATCCTTTGTTAAAGTCCAGTTTGAAAAGAGTGCAAACTGTAAAATAACACTGTTTTATTTTTCAAGTTCCATGAGACCTCCGTTTTAGCCCCCTGCTCCTTGCAGTAGCAAATACCAGAAATTTCAAAGGATGCTTGCTTCCAATCCCATTTCCAAAATCAGAAGCACACAGGAGACAGAAATGAGTGCAGCTAAAAAGCTGTTATGTCTAATATTAATCATATGGGTTAAAATTACAGATTAATATATTTGATATCATTTGATGTGATAAAATCAATTTGTAGAAGGGAATACTCTTACACTAACATGCAAGCCACAAACTCACTGATTGCAGTAGATTTGTTTTTCTGGATATTACAGGAAAAGAAATCAAAACACGGTTAAATTTTTCAAGTACTACATTTTTTGGTCCAAAGTTATTTAAAAAAAAAAAAAAAAAAAAGAGGAAAAAAAATTACAAATTCTTAACAAAAACTACTCTGGAGAAAATGTATCACTGTAAAGCATCAAAACAAAAATTATGACCACTGCCTTTGCTAGAATGTGTAAGCATTGAGAGTTGCTTCCTGTAGATTTGAATGACTTAAATAAATATGAAAGTACTGGTTATCTGAAGGCAAGACAAGGATATGTGTATAGGTATATGTCAAGATAAGTCTGTGTCAAGTGAGAAGTGCAGAAAAATTGTTCAGCATTGCAGAATAACTGAATAAAGTCTCCAACACTATAGTAGCTTCTGGAAATTCCAGGAATATAATTTGTGTCCTGTATTTGGGTGAAGCAGGAAGAAATATTTTTAAGTCAATTTAATGCATGTGCCAGGTGCTTGAATTAGCAACTCTGAAGAATGAAGTGCAAAGCAGAGAGCAGCATAGCTGTCCTATATATTCTGCCTCATTCTGAAGGATATTCTTTCTTTAGAGACAAGAGAGTAATTTAATCTCTATGTTCATTCAGATCCTGGCTCAAAGCCGACAGAATAAGAAAGAGAAGATTCACTAGTTTCAGTGGGCTGTGGTGTGAGCCTTCTGTCATTTGACCTGGTCCTGCAAGCCATTTCTCTGCTGAGTAGTTGTGTGTGTTCTAGGACTGCACAATATGAGTTCTTTTTCAAGACCAGGAGAGCAAAAACATGCTGCATCTAGACGAGGATATGTATCCACTAAAAAGACCCCCAACACATTTTTCTCTTGTGACAGTCCTGAAAACTTAAATTTGTCTTGTATTCTCTCAGATCTTGTCTGAAACTATTCCTTTCTTTTTGTCTTTCTCATGTAATGATGTCTTTCAACATGTTTACTCTCTTAATGAACAAGACAGTTCTTTATCTTCCAAAAAAATTGCAGTGGCTAATGAGGTCAATCAGAGCACTGTGCACAGGACTATCTCCAAATAAACAGTGTTGTTTGGGAAAATCAAATGTAATGTCTCTAGTCAGCTATGGAGAAATAAAATTGTCCTGCTTTTACTTCAATCAGTGACAATTTTGCCATTAACTTCAGTGGAGCTAATATTTCACCAGGAGTCTTTAATCAATTGATTTTTCTAATTTAATCAAGTGAAAAAAAACAGCACACAGACAGTAGTTTAAAGTAGAAATATGTCTGTAAGTATTAAATAAATGGGTGAAGGAATCTAACTTATGAAAGAATGCCGTGACTTATGAAAGAAAAATCACGATACAGTACATAGGTTTTTTTCTTGGCCCTAAACACCATCAAGTTCTTTACCAATTTGAATAATAGGTATTTGTAATGTTTTCCTAAAGACAATAGGGGGAAACAACATTGTGGCTGTGACATGAATAATTGCTTGCCTAGATTTACTTACTTTCTGCAGTAATAAATACACATAAGGCTCAGTTTAAGAATTTCACAGCATACGTAAATTTCTGATCAAGCTGATTTGAATTAAGTCCAGTGTGCTAACCTTTTTCAATAGAACTTTACAACAAACCATAAAACTGTTGTTTAAACAATGCTCCCCATAATTGCCACCAATAAATGATACCTTTTTATTGCCGTTAGAAAACTCTCGGTTCCCAGTTTCCAGAGATTGTTGCAGTAATATGTACGGAACTTTGCGTTAGCTGTTAATAACTGTACTCCTTTCTTTCTAGAATTCAGACTGGAAAGGTTTAAGAAAACATGCAAAATGCTGAGGATACACGTAAGTGAAATATTTAATGTCCATCATTCATAAAAGTTACATTGTTTACATAGGGTTCATTAGTATATCATAAAAATGTCATCTTAATGAAAGATTTTTCTGGCAAGTCTTTTATATGTTAATTTGTTTAACATACGCTTTGGCTATACAGCTAAAGAGGAATATATTTTTAAAAAATCTTTCTGCAAATAGTTGCTCAACAGTTACAAAACCTCATTACTAGGAATTGGTTATCATTACACCTGCTCATTGGCTTGTAAAAATCATCTGTGATTTGGACTGGGGGTCTTAGGACCATACTTGCTCATTGCATAGTGACCATGTAAACAGCTGAGGGATCCACAACTTATATCCTTGTACTCTAAAAGTCATTGAGGATATTACATACTGCACTGCTTATGTTTTCTTATACTGATGAAGAATTTGGGGACCATTTTATTGTTGATGTTGATGGGAATTTAAAAAAAAAAAAGGCATGTCAGTTTTATACAAGAAGTTAAAAAATTAAAAAGTTAACACCAAGGGAAAGAATTCTACACTGTGCAACAGTATTGCTACCTCATCCTTTTTTGTGATTTTAGATATATATAACATTGGAACTGCACTGTACTGCTTCTTTTCAAAAGAAAAACTTAAATTAGTTGGAACAATTAGCTATATGCTTACATAAAGTTAACTATGTTTGCATCAAATAAAATGTTTATTAATGAAAGCTATTATACAAGAAACATCAAAGAGAAATTCATCATACAGAAATGTACACTATATGTGACAGATGGAAAAGTGCATGCAGATTTGTCTCAAAAAAAAAAAGAATAGTTCTAAAGTTACTGGGTTTTGATTCCTATGATCTCAAATGAGTGAAAAGTTCTCTTTGAATTTACAAAAATCCATTTAACAGATATGACTAGTACACATTAGCAAGCAAGTGGAATGAATGCACTCAGATTTTATTTTACAAGTACTTGTGCTTGACAAATGTGATTTTTGTTTAAAGAAAAGTTTTCTTCAAATATGGGTTGGGTAGATTGCTGCCAGGTTGCTCTGGTTTTATACATAGTTTCTCTGAATTTGTTTTTAATACCACACAATTTGTTGAAACCTTCAGTTCTGTTAATTAGACACCATAAAATATAACATATGTTTTCTTAACATTCAGGAAATGACATCAAGTCTTTTATTTTATTTTTTTTTGCTCAATAGATTTTTAAATGTATGATTATCATAACCTAATATTGTCTTTGTCTTCACTGCAGTGGATTTCCGATCAAACTTTTCCCCTTCTTTTAATACTTTAGGGAATTTTCAAACGTCGGGATGTTTGGCTGTAATGCCCCATGATTTGTTCTCCCTGAAAGAAATCATAGTGACAATTTATTAAACTACAGAGCAACCTGGCTTTTCGGGGTCTGCAATTCTATTTTGTGTTCAATACACCTAGCATTAAATTGTGATTAATTTCATCATATTATTTAGATTATATCTGTCATGCAATTACTTCAGCTGCTAGATTTCTGGCTCTTTTAGATGTCTAAGACAGGGTTTCAGTAACAAATCAGTGGGCATTACTTTGCATGTTCAAAAAAGGAGGTCAAAGGGCTAAAATCTAAATTGCACTACCAGTAGCATATACATTGAATATGAAGAAATTGAAAACCTAAGAAGGAACCAGATTTTAAACTATGTTAAAGGCCGTGTTTCTGTGTTTAATATCAATTGTTCACAGGTACCATAAAAAACAAAGAGACTCACTGGTACATGTAGACTTTAAAGTAAAAAACAAAACAAAACAAAAACAAACAATCATCAAAACAAAAATAAAACAAACCCGGAAAACAAACAAACAAATGAATGAAAGAAAAATACAAACAAAACCCCAAACAAAAAACTGATGGGAAATAAAACTCTTTAGATTCGAAATGGTTTATTCACACAAATTTAATAGGATATATCACAATTGTTTGGTCCATAAATATTTAGGGGAAATAGTTTCTATACAATGCATTTATCAATAAACAAAGAAACATGGACAATTTTGCTAGACCACTTACTGTACTATAAACACGAAGCTCAATATATAAGATTATTGGATTTATCAACTATATCTGAAAGAGTGCACAACTGCTTTCTATGACATGTTTGTCCCCTCTAACAGGATACACCATAAAAAGATTTTCAGAAATAAGAGGTAAAACAGTACAAAACTAGTGAGGTGTCAAAAGGGCTTAAAACAGTTAATTTAACAAACAACACATATATCCTGATTTTTCACAAACTTACTCCCAAGGTATATCATAAGGCACATTGTAGAACTGAGTTTTAATTAGTCTACTTAATAAAGTAGATCTCTAGTACCATATATTGTTCTGTCAAAGAACAAAATTTATAAGTATCAATATTTTTACCTGTAAAAGTGTATTAATAAAGATCTCAGCCTTACCAAGGTCGTTTGGTCTGGTTAGTGGTAAATGCCCATAAGGTAATAGAAATAGGAAAAGTCAAGATTTAATATCCGTAGAAGATGGTAACCATACTTGCTAAATATATAATGGCAAACACACCTTTCTTCTATTACAGTGTTAACATCTCTTCCATCATCTTTTTTTTAAAAATAAGCTACTTTTCTGTGCTAATTTTCTAAAAACCCTGAGCAAAAATTACAATAATGCACTTTAATGTGGGCAGTGAACTGTCAATATGTAACCACACATTTATACAGCCAAAAAGGACACCTTTAAAATATATTAAATAGCCACTTCAACCACCAAAAAAGAGATTTGATGGTGTCTAAAGAGTGGGGTATGTGCAAAGTTATTCTTAACAATCCACTAAAAGCAAGACATAGATCTTGACTGTTTTTTGTTTGTTTTTGTTTCTGAGACTCTCCACAATCTAATTGGTGTTCACTACAATAAAAGGATACAAATGAACATTCACCACTGCCCAGACCATTCAGACTTTTAGCTTAAATAAAATTAAAAAAGAAAGATCACTATTGTAAACTAAGAAACTTATTGATCAGCATCCACAAGGCTTCTGAGTTTATCTGCTTTGAAATTATTCACCGCCAATTCCCAGTTTTGTAAGAATTTTTGCTAACATTTTTTTGTCTTTCACACAAAGTTTGAAAAGTTGAAAGTATGTGTTAGAGATATTGACGAACTAAAGATTTTAAGTCCGTGTGTTAAACAAAGTGTCTGATACAATCGCAGGAAGCATCTAAAGTAAATTCAAAATAGTAACGAATAAATTGTACTGAAATAATTGTCCTTAAACATCTTAATAAATTATATTTTGCTTATTTCCATTCTCATTGAAAAAAATTTATCATTTATCAGAAACTTCCTTTAACAGTACACACGTGTACAACTTTTTGGAAATTATTTTTGTGCTCACTAAGGTAGCTGGGCAGCCTCCTGTTTGCTTTAATGGTACAGCACCAAGGCCACGTAGTGAACCACTCGCTTGTAAAAATAAATAAATAAATAAATAAATAAAAGAAAAAGAGAAAGAAAAAAAAAAAAGACAAAAATGAAAAACCCTCCCTATGCAATATTTTAGATCATTAGGACTCCTCACTTGAGTTGTTGTTATTATTATTACTTTAACAACATTTTAGTAAGAATGAGCTCATTCTGGAGGGTGTTTTCTGCATCTTGCTTCCTTAAGAATATGCAGGACACAAATTTGGAGACCATTAGCCTGATCCTGCCGTCCTCACCCATGTGCATCCTCATCACTGGGTGTCTCTCTCCAAGCTCTCCATCCAGGCACAGATTTCAGTGGTGGCCAAGAAAGTTCCAGCTAGGTGAAGAACTGGCAGAGGAGCTATCCCAGTGAGACTTCCCAGTTCTCGGGAAGGATCAGGCTTGTGACCAGTGCATTAGGAAAAATCACTGGCACTTCCAGCCTGACTGTTGCAATGATTAGTATAATTAATTTTTTACTCATTTTTCAACATTTAAAAAATAAATCATGAAAAACTTTTTCTAAAATAAACTCAGATTTGGGGCATTTAAATGTGGTAAGTGAACATACAATCCTGCAGCAGTGTTCTACTCGCTATAATTAAACTGATTTTTATGTCGTTATCAAGGAGAGAAAAGAATTTCTTTCTTTTTTTCTTTTTTTTTAGTGGTAGCAATTTTTTTCAAGGTTGTGGAAATAAGTAACATACAATTTTAAGAGGCACTTATCAGAGTGAATCATAACCTTCTCTTCAGTTACTTGATTAATGTTAAAAAATTGAGTACAATTTAACAACAGTAAATGTTCATTTATAATAGCAACATATTATTTCAAACTCATTTGCCAAGTGGCTGCAGATGCTACACATCAAGCTGTTTATTTTCCCAAATAATTTTGTGGGTTTGTTGTTGGTTGTTTTTTTCTTTTTTCTTTTTTATTAAAAAAAAAAAAGGCTTGAAAATAATAAAAATAATAATAATAATTAATAATAATAAAGAAGAAGAGTAAGAACTTTTTTTAAAATAAAATAAAATAAAAAATAAATGAAATGTTAGAAAAGGTTCGTTAAGGTAGTTTGTGAGGGGCTCCCGGATTCGTGGCTGTCCAAGTTAGAGGTCACTGATGTCACTACAGTGATAGTGGGATTGGTCAGGTCTGTTAAAGTGGTCGCAGTGCCGGGTGGAGTGAGTGCGCCGCTGTCTGCTGAGGGCGGTGCCGGAAGTGAGGTGCCATCAGCTTTATCGACACCCCCATTCTCCTGCCGCAAAAGGTTCCTTCTGAATTTGGCTCTTGCGTTTTGAAACCAAACCTGCAAACCAATCCCAATTGATTTCTTTACCGATGTTTGCTTCGTTTTGCTTATTTTTCGTCTTTGTTCTTGCTTTTAAAGTCATTTTTTTGAAGTCTGTTTTTTGTGTGGTAAATCACCTAAATCACTTTATAGCTTCCTTTGCTACTGGTGATACTCTTTCACAGGTGGGACCCTGTGTACAAAGCCCAGTGCTATGGGAGCTCACTGGAACATTGCAGCCCAGTGTCCAGACCTCGTAGAGCAGCCTTAAAAAAAAATCTGCTCACTCACTCACTAAAAGAAAGCAACATTCTTGATGGCCATGTAGTGTATTCTTGGGCAGGGAAGGGTTGGGGTCAACATAAAGATTGAGGCAAAGGGTGAATGAGCAGATTTTTTTGTGTAGGCTGAAAATTTGCCTTGATGATTTTAAAAGAGGAAGGAGGGGTAATTACAGTACCCCTGTCATACAGGTTGTTGATATGGGTCACCTAGCCTTTCTGTTCTGTAAGGTTCACTGACAATTCTTTAGGTGACATAACATGGACAAGGAATTGCTGCAAATAGATTCTCCTTCTACCATGATCGCTGCCCTTCTTTGACACTCTGCACATAATACACACCACTCTTTAACTTCACTGAGCTAGCAGACACTGTATGGGGACTGGTTTAATATCATTTGTTAGGCTGTCCTCCACAGGGAAGTGGCTTTTTACTGTATAGCCCCTCAATTATAATAGGTATTAAGGGAGGAAGCTGGCTGGTCATATTGGTCAAAATTTGCTTCCTACATAGTGGGGAAACTGCTTACTTGGGGGCCACATCAACTACTTCAGGGGAGCCCAAAGGCTTCACCCAGTGTGTACAGAACAAGTAGATTTGCTGCCTCTACTCTTAATAAGGTAACCACAGAGGGAGTACATATCCCAGGATACCTCCTGGGTTGGCAGGCTCTGGAGATGGTTTCCTCTTGTTGAGGATGCAACTAATTGCAAATCACATTTTAGTATTTGGCTGCCTTAGGGTGATAAGGCATACATTCGGTCCTCCTGCCATGTAATACCTATCTGCACACCCACTAGGGACACCCCTAACAAAAGTACTTCTATGTATATTACACATAAGGGAAGTGCTGTTGACTGGCAGGGGTAGGGGGAAATTCTGTCAAGCCTGTAATGTGGCTTCTTACCTGCAGAACTCTTTTGGTCAGGCCTGTTTTCTGGGCAAGCTGCTTGAGGTCCTTGGCATCTGGGTTGTGGTTGATAGCAAAGTAGGACTTCATAGTACGAAGCTGGTGGTGTTTGAAGGAGGTGCGCATACGTTTTGTCTTCTGGGATGGGGGATAAGGCTGCTGGTCTCTGTCCAGGTGATCTGCCTCATTCTCATTACAACCTGTTCAAGTAAAAATTGAAGCAAGGAATTAATGGATATGAGTCATGGGGGATAAATTAACCAAGGCAAAAATCATCTTGAATCAGGAACTGTTAGGAAGGCAGGAAGGAAAACAGGAAGGCAGGCAAGCAGGAAGGAAGAAAGGAACAACTAAAACAGTGCAAAGATAAGTACAGATGTGACAACTAAATGAGGCCGGAAAGATCCATAAGATGATCTTTTCCTATTCTGGAAACATGCTATGTCCTTTGGGCCTTTACCTACTAAGAGCAGACTTAGAAAGTTCTCTCTCCTTTGGCATTTGTTTTCAAACAAGTCTTTTCCCTGTGGTGATGGTTTTGCTTTGGGTGTTCAAAGAGTCATTTGAAACCTCATTCAGATTTTGAAATCTCATTCATTGAAACACTCTTATCTTGAAAGAAGAACAAAGGTCAAAGAGCATTTTTAATGTCCCTGTGCTTTTCCCCAAAATCACTAGCACCTATACAAAGAGATGTTAAGGCAGTTCATCAAGAAAACATAAAATCTGGATGTTTTTGCTGAATAAAATTAATGCATTTGGACTTTGCCCGAGAATTTATATGAACTGCTGAGAGACCTTTTCCTGTAAAACATGTCTAGAAAGCAGTTGCATCAAGGCTTGATTCAGTCCCTCGATCTCAATCCCAATCGGTAGTGACTCTTACTTCGTGCTGATTTAGGGCATTTCTATAAGCTACTGGCTCTGAACTTTAAAAGCTTCCTGGATTCAGGATTTTCCAAGTGTTTATGACAGATTACTTTGTTTCAGATTATTCTCTCGTGGGTGTGAATTGTACACAGGACCTGCAACTGTATGGGGACCATAGCATCTTTTACCATAGTGTCATTATTGAGGAAAGAAATTACAGTATTAGCAAGAAAGACATCTATATATTTCTTTTTAAATTAAAAAAAAAAAGATAAATGGGTTATCAATCTACAGGATCTCATGTTATAAAGATAGCTCAGTCACACAGGAGAAAATTAATGGTGTCATCATGGCAGGGAATATTAATTAAATAACAGCTAATTAAAAATGTTCCAGAATGTGTGTAAACCAGACCAAATTTCATCAATTGCTCATTTGAATTTTTGAACTGCTTTCCAATAGTTACAGGATTATTTACTCAGCCCAGTTGATACCCAGTTTAAAAAAAAAAAAAAAAAAAAAAAAAAAAAAAAAAAAAAGAGAGAAAGAGAAAAGAGGAAAGAGAGGGAAAGCACACAATGCAGACAGACTGATGTTGACAGTGCTAAAAGAAGAGGCAAAACAACTTGAAACCAGGAGAAAATAAAAATCCTCTTGAAGGTGTTTTTTGTCTTTTGAATTATAAGACAAGTCAACATGAACAGATGCTGATAAGACAACACTCTGACAGAAAATGAGGTGAATATTTAATTATAGCTAGATCTGATTCTAGTCTGGGGGAGAAGTATATCTGCACTCTCAAACAAAATACAGTGACACTTCTGAAAACACCAGGACTTGAAAGTTTCCTTAAACACAATTTCAGACCAGATTCAGATTGTATTTACTGCTTGTTTTCACAAGTAATCACATTGTCTTCAGTCAAACTATGTGGGCCGTACCTTATGAGTTGACATAAATCAGAGCACCATAATTCAGTCCCCAGGTTTTACTTCAGGAAGTTTCAAGATCTTTGTGTTGTTTTCCTTGGGTCACTCAGGTTTACAAGTAGCAAATGTGAACTTCCTTGGGCTCCTCTATCCTGCTTATTCTCTTTGTTTCTGCAATCCTTTTTTTTTTTTTTTTTTTTTTTTTTTTTTTTTTTTTTTGTCCACAATGTACTTTATTTTGGCTTTTATTTTCAAGAGAAAATGGGAAAAGGGTTCCAAGCATCCTCAGACAATCCTAGTTTATATAATGATAAGCTCACTCTCTAGTATATGTGAGTGAAACAACATTATGTGGTTTGGCCACACCATAGAGCAGAGTTTTACACTATCTCCTCAAGATCTAAGAGGAAGCAAAAACCCAAGCAAGATAGTCTTGCTCATTTTTTTGCAGCAGGATTGAGGGGTTTAATTTTGCTTTGGAAAAAGCTAGAACAGTTTCCTTTTTATTGCCAGAAATTCTTCAGCTGAACTCTTCATCGTTTTTCACACATACATATAATGAAATAATGTAAACAGCTCTTTGAGCAACAGCTGTGTAAAATATTTTCCTAGGGAAATCTTCTTCACCATCTCATTTCTGTATCCTGTGGGTTGTAAGTCAACACAGTTTCACTCAAAATACATATTAATTCTATGATATAAGAGGTAATATAGAGAAAACCTTGAATGTTTTAAGTACTTTTGAATAGTTTCTTCCATTTTTCACATTAATTCCAGACAGCTCACAAATATGAATGGCTTTTAGCTCACAACATTTTGAGTTATTTATTGTTGTGTTTCCACTTTACAACCGAGAAGCTGAGAAACAGAAATTAAACTCCTAAACAAAATACAGAATAAAAAAGCTGTTTCAGATCTGACAACAGAATACAATTTTCCATTCTGGCCCTGTACTCGGCTGCCCTACAGCACAATGTGCACACAATCTGAGCCGGGTGCTGCTGGCTCGCTTGTGAATGCGCCTGGGTTTATGCTCAGCTGGTGAGGTTTTTAGCTTAATCGGAGTTAGTGCATTGTTTTGGATTTAAAGGCCGGATTTGTTTTCCTTGATGGCTTGCCATATCGATGGGGGCACCCTAGGGTATAACTCTTTCGGTGGGATATACCTTTGGTTTACTGGGGAAGTTAAATTCGCCGTTCTCAGCAAACACCGAGTGACAGTAGTAAACTTGTGCTGTCTGCTCAGAGGCGGAGGCTGTCCGCCGGCAGATGGGCGACGGGCAGGTCAGGGCTGTGCCTCTGACCTCACGTCTCCTGTGCGAGCCGCGAGATCCCGGGGAGCCTGGGCAGGGGCGGGAGAATCGCGCCACCAGCCCCGCGATCCAAGCCGCGGTGCCGGGCCGCGCCGGGCTCGCTGTGGGAAGGGCAGCACGGACCGCAGCCGGTGCCAGGGAGAAGTGCCAGGGAGAAGTGCCAGGGAGAAGGGCCCGGGGCGGGCTGCGGGGCGGGTTACAGGGTCGTGCTTCAGAGCCAGCCTGCGTCCCGCCGCTCCCGCTGGAGGCGGCAGCCGGGTGCCCAACACTGAATTTGCTGTGGACTGAGTGCCTTTTGAAAAAGAGTACGTGCAGGAGCCATTACTGAATCATAGGGCAGGGACGAAAACATGCGTGTAGGAAAGTGGCCACCAACGATTTAGAGGTTGGCGGGGGAAGTATTTCTTTCGAGAAGTTATTTCGTTTATGGTAGTTCGTTCCTTAACTGTTAGAAATTTGGTTTACTCCCCCTGGATCTGGAACCCAGTGGGTCAATGGGCTGGAGTCGTTTGCACCGAATGCCCAGTTTGGCTGCAAACTGCATCTGCTCGAGAGCCCACGTGTCAACCCTGGACATTGCTAGATAACAGTAAATACATAGATAGATAGATAGATAGATAGATAGATAGATAGATAGATAGATAGATAGGAGCATTAACAGATAAAACTACTCATCCATCTAGCCTGAGTCCAAAACATCAGAGTCGAGAGTTTGTTGTTTGGGATTTTTTTCTCTCCTTTGCCTGGAGGACTCTGCGATACCTCAATTCAGTGAGCTGTATTTTCACAGTGCTTTTGAATCTCATTTGAAGCCGGTGATATATTTTATATTCCCCGTTTCGGTAAAGAAGTTGATTAGCACACAAAAACTATGACGGTGTTCTCACTTAGTGTCACTCTTCAGTCCTGATCTGAAGTTTAAAGGATGTTTTCTCACATCCACAACTTTTCATCCTTCCCTAATTTCTGATCATAATTCTAACAATAAATTGTCCCTATACATTTTTTCATTAAGGGATGTGGGGGACTGGGGTGACGGTGCGCGGATCAGGGACAGCGAGGACCGTGGGTCGGGCATACGAGAGTCCACCGCTGGAAGCCGCGGCTGAATGAATCCTGGCTGGACTACAGGTTCCCTTTTCTTTAGCAGCTTTCAGGATTGATTGGAAACTGCTCCATAGCCAGGGATTCCAATGTCATCTTCAATTAACAAGGAACAATTAGCGTAGTGATTACCCCGGCTCCAAGGTCTACGCATCAGAGGAGATGAAATAGCCTCGCACAGCTACCCAGTTCCCAGCTAAAGCCTGTTTCACAAGCAGCCCCGGAGGAGGTGCTGGGGGAGGGATAGAGGGGGTTTGCGGGCGGGGGGATGTGGGGGGTGCTGCGGCGGAGGGCTGCTTATGGTCTCAGAGGCGGGGGTTGAGCTTGGGTGGAGGGGAGTGCTCCAGGCCGAAAGCAGTGCGGTGTTGCCGACCTGCGTTTGTTGGAGTGCAAGCTACGACCCATCTCCCGGCTCCCGCAAGGCCAGCGCTCCCTGCCCCGGCCGGAACCGTCCCCCTTTTCACAGTGAAACACCTTGCACTACTCTCGCTGACTGCACTCTTCTTTCCTAATCACCATCCATAGGAAGCTCAAGTTTCACTGAAGAATTTTTGGGGTCGGTAACTTGTTAATTCAAATGTTGCCTTACTGCTTTGGTCTTCCATCTAATGAAATGACGCTTAAACCATTTGATCATACCTAAAACTCCTTTACCTCGATCGCATAACGCTGTGTTTAAGCATGGTTTGACTACTTAAGTGACTGGAGTTAGGGAATAAATTTAATTAGAAGCAACACTTGCAGAAACTCTTCCCCTTAATTACATTTGTTAAGGCTTGGTGACAGGCAAGAACATTTACTTGTTGGCCTCCTGTACAGTTTGATAGTTTATGTGCCAGTAAACCAGGGTTATTTAGCCTGAAGAATTAGCTACTATAAATTTAGTATCTATATCGAGTTCTGTGTATACTACATTGGCATTCTAGGAGATATATAACTTCTACTATATCTTTTCCCTGTTTTTTCACAAGCTGTTTCATTATTTCTAATTTGAAGTCTAACAGATTAAGTGCATTTTGCTAATAAACTACAATTAATGATATCAATATCTCTGGGGTTCCCATAGGGAAAGAACACTGTGGGTTTGGGATGCCCTTTTTTTTTTTTCCCCTTTACCCTGGGAAGTGGCTAAGTTTGGGTGTTTGACATTAATAGACGAAGACAGCCTTTGAGGAAGGCTGCTGTTAGCTTTCTTGCAAACACTCCAACCCTCAGAGGGCTGTTTGTTTGATTTTCCAATGGTTAAGCAAGATTTGGCCTGGCTGAGTTATTCACGCGCTGCCTAGCTGAGGGGAAGTCCAAAAACACGCTTTTTGGAGGAACTGGGTGATGTTTGGTGTGTGTTTCCCACCTGAGTTGTAGTTGACGATGTCCACTCCCAAGGCAGGGCTTTTTCGTTTCCTGGGCCTCCCCTTCTGGACTGTGCCAGTGCCGTTGAAGTAAGGCAGGGCCAGCCCTCCACTCTTGGCAGCCAGCTCAGTGTAGCTCAGCTGAGGAGTATATTCTCCTTGCAAAAGGGACTCAAAGTGGGCCCTGCAGTAAACCAGGTTGTCCTTCATGCCAAAGTGATCTCCTGTGGTCAGAGTCTTGTTGCAGGTGGTGCAGGTGAAGCAGCTCAGGTGATAAACCGACTCCCTGGCTCTCATGACCATTTCAGAGGCTGAGATCCCAAGGTGGCAGCGGGCACATCTCTGCACGGAGAACCTTCTGAAAGAAACAAAAAGTGGGCATCAACTAGAAAGGGAAAGGCAGGCCTTGCTTCAGTGCCACCAATCTTCCCTCACGGCCACGGGAGGTCGGCAGGGAGCTGTCCCCTCAGGGTCGCGCCCTCCCCGGCCCCGGGACGCCCCTGAAGTCGGTGCTCCGGCTGTCGGGAATGACACCGGGGAGCCGACGTTGAGGTCCCAAGGTGAGCGCCCTACACTTTCTGCCAGGTTGACCTGTTCGCTTAGGACCTTTGCAAAAGCTTTCCCGCTGTCCGTGTGCCTGAAAGGAGGCGGGCCGGGGGAGAGAAGCCCCTGGTGCCCTGCCATCCGTGTAAAGACGAGAGGGGCTGCGTGGAGCTGAACCCCGAGACACGCAGGGAGTAGCAGTGCCAGCTCCGGGGCCCGGGCGCCTGGACCCCTCCGCGGGGCAGCCGCGCGGCTGGGCACGGAGCAGTGGGTTCCTGCGCGGTGCGGACCCCACCACTGCTAGCCGCTCCAGCCTCAGGGCCAGCTCCCCTCCCCGCGGAAAAAAACTCCAAGCTACGAACAGAAGGAATCTTCTGCTGAGTCTTATGCTGCTCTTTACGAAGGTGAAACCGCAGAGCAGCGAGAGACCCGCGGTCTTCCCCTTTGCCTGTTTGCGTACTGCCACACATGCTCAGTCGGCGTGTCCCCTGACGATCCGTTCAGTTCTTAAACGTGAGGGACTTTTCGGAGGGGACACGTTTACAGGATTAAGGAATCGTTGACTGCGAAAAGCTACCTTTGAAAGCCCATGTAGAGAAAAGAGTGTTTCGGTTCAAGATGCCTTGTTAGAGGATGTGCTTTCGAACCCATGGGGACTGATTGCTGTACCTGTAATAATCCTCCTTGCAGTAAATACTGCCGTCCTTGGCAAAGCAGGTGAGTTCTGACTCCAAAGCCAGTTTACATTCACAGCATTTAAGACACCTGAGGTGCCATTGTTTGTCAACAGCCAGCAGGTAATATCTGTCTGAGATCTTCCCTCCACAACCAGCACACAAAGCAGGCTTCTCGGGGCTCATTGGGGGCATGTTCTGCAAAACAACCACACCACAAGGGGATGAGACAGGGAGAGAAAGACAGACAGGCAATGCAGGCTGGGGAACGGGGTCCCTGCACAGGGCCCGGGGCTTGTACAAAGAGGCTGCTCTCTAGGACCAAACTGCTTCCGCTGGGAAGTTTGAAAGGGAACCGAGACCATCACTCTTAGGGAAGTATTTACCGCGATTCAGCCTTCGTGTTTATCCCATTAAGACTCTCCTAACGATCTAATGTCATTTCAATATGCTAAGGCGACCGATTAGGCCTCAGCAAGAAAAGCAGAGCCTGTGCTTTTCTGAGGTCCCAAAGTTGAAGTCTGCAGCTTCCTTGTTACTTTGGAGTTTTGATCTTAGAGCCCACCACGAGAACGGCATTTTAAAGTATATCTAAAACATGGTTTTGCTGCATGAAAAGTTTAAGGCAGAGGGTGCAGGTATGCACCTCTTTCCCAATTATGTTTCACACGTGCTTAAACCAGCCAAATCTACTTCTCTAAAGAAAACGAGGCCACTTGGAACAGAAGTAAGAGAAAGGAAACAGGTGAATGGTGTAAAATGCAGTGAGCGCAAATGCTCACCATGCCAGCCAGGGATGTGGACAGAAAGGTGAGACAGGCTGGTTTCAGCTGAAACTAGCATCTTTTCATCAGCAAACTTCCGCAAGTTCCCATTAATCTGCTCCCCACGAGGGGTGCCGCTCGGGACAAAGAGAGACGGAGGGACGGCGGAGACAAAAGCTCTGCCGTGAAACTTGGGGCAGTGCTTGCTGATAACTAACAAGGAGGGGAAAAAATCCCGAACGTCTTGTTCTAAAGTTTCGACTGTTTTAAAGTGGCGACTCCGTATTTACTTTCCTATCTGAACTTGTGTTTCTCGCACTTTTTTTTCCCAGCAATTGAAAAGGCGAATTGAATTTACATTGCAAATCCTCATATAACAAAGAGGGAGTTTATTTAAGAGAAGGGAGGAAGGACCCGTCGTCTCAAAGCCTTAAAACAGTTTTCCAGGCCGTTACTTTGTGTGCAGAGCCTTGTGTGCGACCGGCGGAATCCCTACGAGTTGGAGAAAGGAGATCTCAGTTTTGCATAGAACACAGCGTGACGCTCAATTTCTCCGCCATCCCTTAGTACATTTATGCAGACTTTGGTTCTTTGACTAAGAAAAGAGGAGATGTTACTGCTAAGCAAAGTAGTCGGTGGGCATAAGATTCGGAAAGAGTGGTGCCTCTCTGTATCAATCCCACACTTCAGACCAAAAATGGTTACGAAAAGTGAGAGGTCGCGGTTTGCGGTTTAATTTAGGAGGTGCCAGGAGTGGGGAGGGAAAAAAAAAAAAAAAAAAGTAAAGTACACCTCAGAAACTTCAGCTGCAGCCCTCCTCGAACGGGACAGAGCAGCTGCAGCGAGCCGAGGAGGAGCAAAAGGCGACTTTGCTGTAAGGACTGAAAACCCGTCCCTGTTAGCCTTTAAAATACTTTTTCCAGTCACTCCAGAGAGCAACCGCAACGACAGCAATTAGACAAATGCATAACGAGCCTGACCAGCACAGCACCGAACGTTACAAGTGGGTTTACAGAGAGCCTCGAAAAGATTTCTACATGCGAAGGGTGACAGGGAAGGGGCAGAGGGAAGCAGACCCTTTCTCTTCCCCAAAGCCAGGGTCTGTCCCGGTGCGGGTCCGTGCTTGCCGGGATTCCCTTTCAAAGAGTGTCAACTCCTTTCTTACCGTTTCTCGGCCGTTCATCTGTCCCCCTTTGGCCAGGCGGGACTCGGTCTTGGATCGCCTCTCCATCTCCTCCATGATTCCTTGGATATGGCCTCCGGAGATCCCGTGGAAAAGCATGGCTGGGGGACGGAAAGGACAAGTATTTTCTTCTGTTCTGCACCCCACTATTTCCATATACAGACCCCAGAGTCTTTAGATCATCCAAAATGTTTACACCGAGGCGCACAGCGCAGGGAGAGAGGTTGCAACAGGAGCTTCTCTTTGCACAAGCACCGAGGGCTTCCTGAAGATGTGCAGAAAACAAACAAGGGGGAGAAAATGTAATAATAATTAATTTTAAAAATAAAATAATAAAAGCGAGCTAAAAGATCTGTTACTGTTCTGAAGAGCTAGGGCTCCTGACTGGAGATACTTGGGCTCGGGGCCGTAGAATCGTTCGGGAAAGGATATAGTTTTGAATACAAAGAAAGCAAAAAGAAGTGCTATTTTCAGCAGTCCCTGGCTGCTTTAAAGTTCCCAGTGCCTGTAGGTTGGATTTGGGACTGCTGCTTTCCGGAGCTCTGTCCAATTTGTTAAGAGACTAAAGCCAGCCCATTTTTGATAATTTAGTAGGAGGAGTTCTCTCCGTTGAGCTGCCACTGATTTTTATTCAGACAACAAAGACCTGTCATACTCCTCTCAACCCCTGGTGATGGGCAAGCAGTGACAAACATTGCAGCCGGGGCTGTGGGTGGGGTGGGGTTTATTACCTCCCCCAAACACAGAATCCCGGGAGTTGGCGGCGGCGGTGCCTGGCGAGGGGCAGGGTGGCCTGGGGGACCTGCTCCTGTGCGGGCCGCTCCGCACCGGGGGAAGCTCCGTTCTGCTGCCCCGCTTCGCTGCTGCTGGCTCCACCGCGGGAAGTGAAGCGGGGGAGAAGCACTATTGTGGGGCAGCCGAAGCAGGACAGAGCGGCCGGACCGCTCTCCGCGCCCCCGGCCCAGGCGGCCGCGGAGGGGGCTGTTAGGCGGGACGACGGACGTGGGCTTCGGGGGCCTGAGGGCACAGCGTGGCCCTTCCAGCTCCCGGGCTGGAAGAGCGCTTACCGGGGCTCTACTCTCCCGGCTGCCGCGGGGGACAATCACCCTGTGGGACCCCGCCAGTACCCGTAGTGGGACCTCCAGCACCCTCCGCGGGCAGCCTGTGGGGTCAGCCCCAGCAGCCGGAGGAGCGAGCGGGCGCGAAGCGGTCCGGGGACGTCCTAGGGGCTCTCTCCCCTTACCGGCTCTCCGGGTGAGGATCGAGAGTGATCACTCTGCAGGAAACGGGTCGATGCATTCCTTCCCGGCTAATCTCTGTCTCTGCTTCCCCGCTCCCCGCCTTTTCGCTTTTTCCTACTTACTTTTCACACCACTCTTCCTTGCCTTTCCCTGGAACAGCTGCCGGCTGTTTCCTGACACCTCGATCCCTACTGAAGGATCTTCCTGGCGGCAGTTCTGCGCTCCCTGGGGGACGCTCCACACCAAACCCGAGCGCGACTCGTGAAAGAAGTACCCCAGCCCCCACTTCCTTTGCAAAGCATCCCAGAGACATCCTTAGGGGCTACTCGAGTCACCTCTTCCATGTAACCCAAGATTCAGGCAGCCAGTTTCCTCCCTTCTCTTTCCCTCTAAGTAGCTAAAATTAATGTTATTTGCAGATTGAATGTTGCTACATTCCTCCGAGTGCCAGAATACAGCTCATAAACCAAAATTTCACACAAAGATGAAGTCAATCAAGTGAAATAAACTGGAATTTTTTTCACTGTTGGCACACTAGACCCTGGACAGCAGGGCTGCTATTTACTGTAAGTAATGTAATTAGCCCTTTTGGATGGAAATCAGTGTGTTGTATGTGTGTGCGTGTTTTTAATATGAGAATAATAGCTATATAACCGATTTAGATTCAAAGGGGTAAGAGAATCTCTCTGAAAATGTGTGGATCCCTCTGCAAACCGTAGTTTCACTTGCAGAATACTCCCAGTCTGGGGAGGAGGAAAAAAAAATCTGTGTGTGGGGAAGGAGGAGGGAGAGAGACTTTCCTTGGAGAAAACAAGTCAATTAGCACAACCAGCCATCAGGAAAGAATAAACAAAGTGATTCAATCCGGGATACAGGAGCCGTTTGCTCGGATCTCCCTCCTTCCCGACGGCCCTCCGTTGTGCCCCGACTGCTGCGGGGGACGGGCAACGTTGTTTCTCTCTCCCTCCAAACCCTGTCTGGGGAGCGGAGTCCGCGGCCCACCAAGGGCTGCGCAGCCCGATGAGAGTGTGGCGCGGAACACGGCTGTGCCGAGCTCTGCGAAGCCGCCTGTGCCGGGCAGGAATGGCCGCGTCCCGGGGGTCGGGGTCACCCGCTGCGGGAGGCTCAGCTCAAGCTAGCTTCCATGGGCCTGCGCCGACCTTTCCGGGATGATTGCGGTAGGTGCTTTCGCCAGAGGCGAAAAAAAACTCCCCAAGAGACCAGTGTGTTTCTGATAGATGTAAGATAGTCTTCCCACTCTAGTGGCACGTTCAGGGTTTCTTTGGTTGGTTGGGGTGGGTCTTTTTTTTTCCTTTTTCTTTTTTTTTTTTTTTTTGTTGGTTATTTTTTGTTTTGTTTGCGGGGGTATTTGGTTTTGTGGGTTTTTGTTTGTTTGTTGGGGTGGTTTTTTTTTTATTGGGGGGGGTGGTTGGTTTGGTTTTGTTTTTGTTTTGTGTTTTGGGTTTTTTTTGTTGTTGTTTGAACGAAATGTTTCTTTATTCCCATACAGATATTATGCCAAGGGTAACAGTCTTGCCTCAGTTTCGCGTGGCATCTGCTCTCTTGGCAGTGTCTTGCACTTCCCACGCCGTCCGTGTTGCCAAAGGCACCCGGCGTGTGCCAGGCAGGGACATCCTCCGAAAGCCGCCCGCCCGCTCTCCGGGACGTCCCTGCGGAGCCCCTCGGAAGCGCCACTGCCTCCGCTCTGCCGCCCCCGTTTCCCTGCTTGAGCTGAGGACGGTCAAATTCCTTGCATCCCCGGGAAGTAGAGCGAGGACCGAGTTGGGGGGAGCTCCCGAGGAGCGCTGGGCCCAGATCCCTCCGGAGGTCTGAAGCAGGGATACTGCCCTTCCCCGGCTAGGACAGTGCCCCCGCCTCAGGAGCTCCGGGAGTGGGCACCGCTCGCTTCTCCTCCCGCTTGTCTGGCGTTTACTGTCTCGGGTTCACTGACACACTATCTGCAGGTGCAGTGTCAAAGCGTCGGTCCAAACCAGAGACACAAAAATACTGTTCGTTAAGTGTACATCTCTACCTTAGCTCGACGGCGCCATTAGTATTAATTGGGCAGACTCATAACAAAACTCAGAAATGACTAAACCTCCTCCGGTTGGGCACACTTAATTAATTAGAGGGTCCGTCCTTTCTGCTCCATCAGGTACGGTTAAGAATAGCTACTAGTTCCTGATGCTGCAGTAATGGAGGCCAGGGATTTCCAAGGCGTTTTCTGATTAGCATCCTAATGTTGGCAGACCACTTCTTACCTAAAGGGACAATGAAAGTTTGTTGCTAGCATCAAACGTGACTACTCCGTTTGCAAAAGGCCTGTAGGACATCAAGGTAAATCTATTTCAATGTTCCTGAGATCTCATTCCTCACTGCGAATGGGAACTCTGCTGCTCTGATGCAGGCTGGTAGTGAGAGGTTGCCACTACAACGCAAAGGTCTTTATAGATTTTTTCTGGTTTGCTTGGGAAGGGTAAACAAAAGCTCACAAAGAGTACGACAGGGAATCTAGAATCCAAATCTACCAGTTTATCCCTTATGAATCCATCTGCATCAACACTTCACCTATGAACGCAGTTTCTCACCTCTGCATGCTTTTATCTCCTTTTGCCACAGCATTTTGGGAAGGGTACCTATGTACGATATCCAGTATCACGACAGACGCTGTCAGGCTTTTACTCTCTGCAAGGCCATGCCCAGACTCCTCAGGCTAACGAGGCTGAGGGAAAATACATCGCCGTTGAGGTGCCCACAGGTAAAACGCTGCTCAGCGTCGCCACTGCTCCAACCAGGCTGCTTGCCCGCGCCTTGGCTGCAGCCCCGGCCCGGAGCTGTCCCGGCGCTCGCTGGGGCTGTTTCCACCTCCCTAATTAGCATGTGCCCTGGACAGATTTCAGCGTGTGGTCACTAGGATCCGCTATGCTATAGAGCCCTTATTCTTCCTGGCCACGGGCTACAGACTAAAGCCTATTATAGCGTGAACGATCTTATGTTTAGTTCTGAGGATTTAGGACAAGATCTACATGCAAATTAATAATTGACCAACAATAATTAGAAGAAAGGGGAGGGTATTCAGGCGAGAGGTGGGGTGGCGCTGGGGAGGAGAGGGTGCTCTTTAAGCAGAAATGGTTTGGATTTGGTCTGTCCTAGATGAGGACATTGCGTGCTCCAGCTGCAGGCGCAGAGCACTGTCCGGAGCACGGCGCTGGGTCAGCCGCCTCCCGCCGCCCAAGGGCGCTGAAACTTCACACCGTCTCCGGCAGGTACCCGAACTTTTCAAGATATTTCCAGTTAATCCTTTCCAGAAATTCAAAGCCCTTAGTAATAACAGCAACGGGTTTACAATCCTTGCTTGCGAGTCTGCTGCTAAAGCCAGGTCTGTTTTTAAATCCTAACACTATTTTCGCTTTGCTAGCTTGTGATGCAGCGTTGTGCTATTAATGATCAATCTCATCTCTTTGTCAAGTCCGCGGCTAGTACAAGCAATCTAGACTCAAAGAAGAAAAATCTGAATATCGTTACAACTCTCTGCAATGGCATCCATATAGCTCATTTTCCCCAGCATTTTTAACGGTCGGCGTTTTTAAAAAAAGCCCGAAATTGTTTAAAATTCCTCTTCTGTATCAGAAACAGCATATTTTACCATCAACATCTTTCTCCTGCCTCGATTCCTCTCGAGTGCACTGTAGACGAACTTTCGGATTATGGTGTTAAAGAAATGAATAAAGCCGGTGCACGGCAGCTCTCTCCTCCAGAGCCGGGCTGTGCGGGGGCTGGTGGGGCCAACAGCACAAGCGCAGGGTATCTTTAAACGTAAGCACCATCGAATTAAAACCCCCAAACCTCCAACGTGCTTGTACCTCGCAGTAATCTGAAGTATGTAAATTAAGACACGCATTCATTTGCTCAAGGAGATGTTTTTTCTTTCTTAAGAAATAAACAAATAGGTGTTTTTCATAGTAATCCCAGACATATGTCCACAGCCAAGCTCTGTGTCTGACCACAAACGAGCGATCACACAGCCAAAAGAAAGCAGGAGACAGATTATTGCCTCATACGAAACTATTCACCACCAAGGACCTCAATATTGTTAGCTTCTTAGTTCTCTGCTATTGATCGTAAACGTATTTGCACTTCGGTTGAAATTAAGCCATTGGAAATGATCCTATTTTGCTGCTCTTCAAAAGCAGGCTAGATTCCCTTACAGGCTAGATTGAAAGACAGGTGAAAGCAGCCATTCCATAAAAAAAAAAAAAAAAAAAAAAAAAAAAAAAGGCAGCAACACCCCATAGGCTCTTTTTGTTGTTGCTGTTTTGTTTGGGTTTTTGTTATTAATAAACTGAATGGATCAGTCTTCCCAGGCTGCTATTTTTCTAGATTAAAACACAGATGCACCAAATGTTGTCTGCGAATACACCTGGGGAAACGACCATTTCGTCTTGTTTAAAAAAAATAAAACACCGCACCAAAGAAACAACCCGCAAATGACATCCGTGAGGTCTAAATAGCTGCATCGCTAGCAAAGACTCATGCAGAAGCTTACCTTGAGACCTTAGACGCTTCTTCCAAAACTGTACCCTCCTTAATGAGTGATGAGGGACGGGTTTTGGATGGAGAAGAGACGCAATAATCTAGCCAGTAGATGGAGGTTGTTCCTTGTTCCTAGCAGAGGATCCCTATGTTAATTAAAATAAACAAGCTGCTTGGTGGAAAGATTCACACCCCCTTCTCTCCCCCCGACACCCCTCTACATAGTCTTTAATACAGAACTGACGTGATTTTCTCACCTCTGACCTCTCACCAACATACACTCATACCTGCTTTTTGTCTTCTGTCTGTTTCGAAATGTTTTCCAAACCCAAACAAATAAATAAACAAGAAGAACAAATGAAAGCAAAAATAAATCCCACCTCTCAATTTTGGCTGGTTTGATGGATTTTCTTGATTAGCTGTCTCAGCTCCTCAGTAATCAGGTGAGGTGTTAATGGGGAGGTGGTTGTAAATAAAACTAATAAAGCGAAGAACATATTAGGAAATTTTAAAAAGGCGAGGACTGAGAGGTTGCTAAAAATATTGTAGCGAGCTTAGCGTTTCCTCATTATGTTGGGTTTTTTTGTTCTGTGCTTACTCACAGCTGAGCAGCAAGACCCGTGTTGTTGCCATCTTTCCACATTTTTTTTTCCCAAATCTCACTGAACCAGCTACGGACTGCATCAACCCTTCCCACTTTCATAAAAAGCCTCTCAAATGGAGTCACTAAACAGCAAACTTCAGACTGATCTGATGTGATATGATATACGGATTCATGGAGCAAGCTCGCTTTGCCAAACCCGATGAAACCGTGAGTTGTCATGCAATACTACGCAGTCAAACCTGGGATAATTGTAAAAGTGAACCCAATTTAACCCATTAGAATAAAATCAGATGCCAAGACGAATCGGAATCATTGCTTCTTAGGTGACAGTACTGATGACAATTGATCCACCGGCTCAAAACAATAGGAAAATATAGAGTCGGGAGACATTTCTCATACTGGGAGTCTCCCTCCCGGGGGAGATGCACCGAGCTGGCTGAGAGGCACGAGCCGGCCCCCGGCCAGGCTCTGGAGGCGACTGCGGCCGCGCCTCTCACCGGCTGCTGGGGAGCGGCTCTGCCGGGAAGGGATTTACTGCAAGGACCCTGTGGCCAGGAAGCTGTTTCTGGAGCAGGAACACGAGAGAACTTCTTGCTTTGTCTTTGTTTGCCTGTTTCCCTTAACTCTTGTGACAATTTTCAGTCTCAGTTCTTCTCCCCTGAGCCGTATGACCTGTAGGTCTTTGTGGCCATCTTGGTAATCTATCTTAAAAAAAGAAAGAAAGAAAGAAAAGAAAGAAAAGAAAGAAAGAAAGAAAGAAAGAAAGAAAGAAAGAAAGAAAGAAAGAAAGAAAGAAAGAAAGAAAGAAAGAAAGAAAGAAAGAAAGAAAGAAAGAAAGAAAGAAAGAAAGAAAGAAAGAAAGAAAGAAAGAAAGAAAGAAAGAAAGAAAGAAAGAAAGAAAGAAAGAAAGAAAGAAAGAAAGAAAGAAAGAAAGAAAGAAAGAAAGAAAGAAAGAGAAGAGAGAGAGAGAAGAAAGAAAGAAAGAAAGAAAGAAAGAAAGAAAGAAAGAAAGAAAGAAAGAAAGAAAGAAAGAAAGAAAGAAAGAAAGAAAGAAAGAAAGAAAGAAAGAAAGAAAAGAAAGAAAGAAAGAAAGAAAGAAAGAAAGAAAGAAAGAAAGAAAGAAAGAAAGAAAGAAAGAAAGAGAGAGAGAGAGAAAGAAAGAAAGAAAGAAAGAAAGAAAGAAAGAAAGAAAGAAAGAAAGAAAGAAAGAAAGAAAGAAAGAAAGAAAGAAAGAAAGAAAGAAAGAAAGAAAGAAAGAAAGAAAGAAAGAAAGAAAGAAAGAAAGAAAGAAAGAAAGAAAGAAAGAAAGAAAGAAAGAAAGAAAGAAAGAAAGAAAGAAAGAAAGAAAGAAAGAAAGAAAGAAAGAAAGAAAGAAAGAAAGAAAGAAAGAAAGAAAGAAAGAAAGAAAGAAAGAAAGAAAGAAAGAAAGAAAGAAAGAAAGAAAGAAAGAAAGAAAGAAAGAAAGAAAGAAAGAAAGAAAGAAAGAAAGAAAGAAAGAAAGAAAGAAAGAAAGAAAAGGAATAGAACACGGGATGCTAATGGTCTTCCTTGGAGTCTGTCAGGGAGTGGAGACTCGGAGGCTGGAGAAAAAGGCAGGGCTCTCCTCCCCGCCGAGGAGCGCAGAGGCGGGCAGGGCTCCGGCCGTGCGCCGTGGGGCAGGGCGGGCGGGCCCAGCTCTGCCTCGGCTGTGACGGCAAACAGCTGGCGACGGGAGGGAGCCCGGCAGCAGCCGAACAACAACACGGTGGCACAGGGAGCAGCCCTCCCCGCCCCGAGCTTCGTCCTGGCCGGCGGGGAGGCTCCGCGACGGCTCTGCGCCGCCCTCCCGCGGGCAGGGCGAGGCGAGCTCAGGTCGCCCCGGCCGGACAGCGGCTTCGGTCCGCGGTCACTGTGGACATGGTGGTGCAGCACAGAGTGCAGCTACATAACAGCAGCTTACCGGGACAAATCAGGCAGGGAGGTGTCGGGAGAGGGCAGGGGGGCGTACTTCTGGCAGAGAACTTAAAAGCCAAGCTATCTCTTTTCAGGAGGAGTGGGTTTGGGGCAGGTAACTGTGAGTTCTGAGCACGCAGCCTTTGCTCTGCCGGCTCCAAGACTTTGCAAGTCCGTTTTGTTCCTATAGTATGCATAGCGAGGACTTTCAAAGTAAGGTTTTGATTAAAGTCACTGGTGACCAGGAAGTTTGGTTCTATCCCGGGCAAAAGAGGGAGCAGCCATTGGGCAGGATGAGTTTGAGCCTGTCAGTCTGTGTCTGTGTTGGGAAGTGAATGACCATGTAGGGATAGAGGTGCTCTCTTCTTAATCTCCCTGAGATAGCAACAGCTATCTGTTCCAAAGTACCATAACAAGAGTTATTATTTATCATAACCACCACGCCTGTTATTGCTCCGACTTTGAGAAAGCGTGCCGGGGCCTCGTCGGGGCCCTTGGTGCTGGGAGAAGCCCAGCCTGGGACGCCTGGGCCTGGCTGGAGGGCACAGCGGGCACGGGAGCAGTCCAGTCTCTTCCTCGTTCCTCTGCTTACTCTCTACAGCGCCTAAAATATTTTTTTCCAGACGCTCTGATGGGAGCAGGAGTCAGAGGAATATGTAAGGTTTATAGTGAGCCACCTGCTGCGTCGCGCCTAACTAATGTTTTACTTCATTATTACTGCCGCGGCGGCCACAGAATCGGACCCTGCATTGCAAATCCTCCACCTAGTAAGGCAGCTGGGAGAGGACCTGGCCATGCCGGCGAGGGAAGCGATGGCTGGTGGCCCTTCAGTGAGAGCTACCGATGTTAGGTTCCTGTGCATGGAACTGGGACCCACTGGCGATACCTGTCAGTAGGGCTGGGTTCAGCCCGCAGCATTTATATTTGTCTCTCCCCGCGATGACCACCCTCTTCATCTATTTGCAAGCACATGCAGCTATCTGAACAGCGATAATAGCGTTAAGCCGCTGTTTGTTACCACAGCTATTCCAAGTCGCTTCAGATAGTTGGATTCAGTTTGTTCAATATAGCTTCAACCTCTTGACTTGCCAGAGATGTTCATGTGGACTCAGTTGCTAAAACGATGAAAACAGACTTCAGCTCTAAACTGTGCTCTTCTCCCATCTGACGGATATTAATACACAAACGAAATGCATTTGGATGTTTTTTTGTTACCAGAAGGCTGCGCTGACGTTCAAACGATCTAAATCTTGGCATCTGGAAGCCTGTATAAGCATCTTTTTGGAACAGGTTTCAAGACATGTCGTTCAACCAAAAGCTAAGGAAGGATCAAAATGGGACACCAAGCAACTGACAATCGTTTCCCGTCTAAATGAAAATGGGTGCTTCATTTGAAAGTACATTAAAAAAAAAAAAAAAAAAGAAAGAAAAAAAGAAAGACAATCTTTCCATTTACTACAGCCCCTCCGAGTAACCCCACACTCTCCCACCTAAGGTCTATCTCCGAGCTGCTGTGTGGTATCGGGATGGATCCAAGGCCACGGCCTGCAAGCCCCCCGGCCGACAGAGTGCCCTGCAGGGAGCCGGGAGAGGAGACCAGCTGCATCTCAGAGATACTCCCTCGGCCTGGGCATTTTCTGGGCACAGCAATTCATCGACACCATGGGACGACATATTATCCGAATGCCATTCAATCTTAATGAATATCTGTGTGAGAAGTCGCGGCAGACAATAAATGCAAGAATCCGGATACCAAGAACTCCAGCACGAAATAAAGAAGAACTTTAGTGTTAACGAAACAAAGACGAAGGGAGCTCTTGGTAAGGTTGCCCCTAACGTACAGGAGTGCTCAGTACCTCCCGGATGCTCAGGAATACCTGTCGTGTGTTTTACAGTTCATATTATATTTGCAAACAGTCTGCTTTTACAAACTTGGACGCCAAACAGACCGATGTTCAATCAAATACAAGTAATTTAAATTATTCAGGAACTCAGGCGATTTTGCTGATCCTTTCTTTCTCCCATCCCTCACCTCGGTGCCGGGGATTTAATCCGGTAATGAATGTGTCAGGGAGCCTCCTCGGGCCTTGCTCCAGGGCGGCAGGATCATCTTCCTGGCCTGGGGAACAGGCGGGAGAAGACCCGTGGAGGAACCGCCTGGCCCGGCGGCGATTTTTTCCGCCTCCCTGGGGAAGGGAAGGGCTCTCAGGCCGGGTGCCGCGGTCGTGCTTAGACATCCCTGAGCTCGGTGCACAAAGACGTCGGAGCATCAGCCGGAGCATCAGAAGGGCATGAGCTCATGCCAGAGGGCGGATTTTCCCGGGAACGCGACGGGAGCGTTGCGGCCGCCCTGGGCACCGGCCTTTGCCGGTGAGGAACATCGCTCGCCTTCAGCAGTGCTCACAGAACCACCACAATACAACAGCACAACACGACACAGCAGCACACGACACAGCGTAACGTCGTTCCTCCTTCTCCCTCCCAGCAGACGAAACTCCTGGGCGTACCACAGTCACCAAAAATTCCTGGACATTACGGGGCATGCGAAAGTAACGTTAAAGAAAACCGTGGGATTCTGACGATTGCATATGCTCACTTAGTTTCTTTTAAAGTGAGATTGTGTCATACGATTGTTGTAGTGCAGATGAAAGGGAGAAGGGGATCAATAACGTGGCGTCTAAAACGCACGTGCATATGTGGGTTTTATTACAATTAAAATTCATTGAGTGGGAGCCAGGATCAGGTGCAGCAAGTGCCCGTGTTCCAGCAATGGAAGCCACAAAGAACCGATAGTCTCCGGTACTGATGCGGCTCTTTCAGAATGAGAGACATTAACACATAGTACATTAAAAAAAAAAAAAAAAAAAAAAAGAGAGAGAGAGAGAGAGAGAGAGAGAGTTGAAGGACGTCTTTTTCTACTGGTCTTCCACGTTAACTTGCTTATATGGACACTGAAGAAAAAATAAAACAAGCCGTTACCGCGTTACTCAGTAATCAGCATAAAAAGGCCCAACACTGCTTATGGTTAACAAGATTTGTTAATGAATATAAATCATTTGATCTATTGTGCCCTCCAGACTAAAAGAAAAATAATGGCAACCCCAAGCAAATGGTCCTAATTAGTGTCCAAGGAACCACTTCCTAAATGTATCCTTCCAACTCATTCCACTTTGACTGTCCAGAACAATCTTTTGTTCTTAAACTTTGTTATTTTGTGTGTGACCGAAAAAACCCCACCCAACAACAACAACAACAAAAAACCACGTACCGGAGCTCCGAAAATAGCTCAGCTAAGGGTACAGCACAGCACCAGGAGCAGAGGGAGGACAAAATGATCCCCTTCTCTCAGTGGCACCTGTAAATAAGTTCTGATCATTTGAAACTTTATTTCTTCAAAGCCTGGCCTCCTGACAAGTCTCGCTAGAGATGTACCAAAGGGGGGAGGTTCATCAAAAAAGTGAGTCTCGGACAGCAACACCAACTTTAAAAAGGAAAAGCTAAAAACGGACCCAGGACCTAGCCGTGCGTACTGCCATATGCTTTCACCCACTCTTTCCACCGCTTTAAAATGTGATCTGTAAGTTAAATATTGTGGGTTTACTCCTAGATACCACTCAAGTGAAGATTCAGGCGCCAGCCGGAGGAGTAACAAGAGCCTGGCCAGTACGTTATTGTGGCCTTGATCTTGTCTCCACTGAGAACAACGAAACCTGTGCTGTTTGCTCCCACGGGAGGCCTGTTTCCTGGACATACAAAATACAAACCATTACATCTCATTAGCTGGAGTACCAGATCCTGATGCTTCATGAAAATCACTCACTCTTCTACCGAATCCCACATCCTTTTTCACTTTTCTAGCCTATCATGAAACATAATTCTTATAGTTTTAAGCACAGTGCAGAAAACCTGAGCTGCCTTGGACACAAAACCCATCTTGGTCCTAGCATCTTGTCCTTTCCTTTTTTTTTTTTTTTTTTTTTTTTTTTTTTCTGACCTGCTGGTTCTATTTTCAAGACGTGGTGGACTTGCCAAAGCAAACAGAACTTCTGCAAAACGACAGTTAAGTAACTTACGTGCAATGCTCTTCATGCTGTTTCTGAGAGATGATGCTAATGGGGAGTGCTTCAATATTTTATTTCAACTTTCAGAAAATCCATCAACGACATTTCCCGGACTTCAAATGTCCCTGCCTGTTTTAAAGTCACGGCAAAACACTTAAGATAAGCTCCTAGCTATCCAACTCTTAAGACCCCAGCATAAATGATTTTATTAAGCTGATGCTGAAAACAAGGCTTCATACTTACGTGCCTGCATTCAGAGCCACATCATGTAGGCAAGTGGGCAACTTTTGGAGAGCACTGAATAACCAGTAACTGGATCCAAAGAGGTCTGCTGGCCAGCCTTAAAGCAGAAACAAACAGCCTTCAGGTCTTTGAGGTTTCATATTGCAAGAGAGTTTGGTACTATCAGCTCATACGTGCTTAAATGGAACTGGCTTGCTTGGTGCTTCCTGGTTAAGTGTGTTCATACCGAAATTAGAGTCCGTTATTCACGCAGATTTAGCGTGTAAATAGATAGGGACAAGTTACAGAAGTGAAGGCGGCGTGTCTACGGATACCGTTTAAACTCAGTCGTAGCCCCCCTGCTTCCCACTCGTTCCCCCAGAGACACAGTACGCAGTGTCGGAACAGGTCTTCGGTGCGGCGGGACGGTAACAAGCTGCCACCCAAGGTGAGCCTTGCTCTCAGCCGAGCAGGGCACAGGGCGCCGGTCTGGGATAGGGCCGGCTAGGGCGGAGCGGGCTGGTGCTGCAGCGGCGGCTTTGCGGGAGAGCATGGAACGTTTAAACCCCTCTCACTTCGGGCCTTCTCCCTTCCTCTCCCTCCCCCACTATTTCATCTTCCCTTTCCAAATTTGATGTCCTCGCATTTCAGTTACAGAACATTTTGCCCAAAGCCCCACACCAGCGGTCAGTGCGTGACACTTGGGAAGGTGGATGCCGAGAGCCGGGGCTTGGGGCAGCGGCACTGGGAGCGCCGCGGGTGCGGAGTCACTTATCACATCTGCACGCCGCTGCCGGGCGATTATCGGGTCATTTCTTCCGTAATGCAAACCATGCGCTCACGGCGCTGCGCTGGGCTCCTGCGGCGGCGCGGCTGGCAAGGGGCCGGTGGCAATGCTGTCCGGCCCCGCGTCTTCCGCGGGCGCTGTACCGCCCCTGGCCCTGCCCGGCCGCGCCGTCGCCGCTAGCCCGCTTGCTCCCCCGGAGGGAAGCAGCCTCGGCCCATCTATAACTTCTCTGTGGCTGGGCAGCGTCCGTGTTTAGGTATCTGGGCGTTTTGGGGGATGCGGCTGTCTAAAGTAGTTGTGCTCCCCTCTGATTCCAAACGTCGCACATCTGCTGGAGCCACAGCTATCAAGGAGGATCGCCGAAATAAATGCCAGCACAACCACAGTTTGTGTCTTTATCCCTATGTGTCTCAAAACCAGTTTAAATTGTACATTCCCTATACTCAGCTCCTTACCCTATTTCTTCCGTGACTCCAGTGTTGCTTTTCATCATAATGTCAGATTGCTCATGGCATTTCTCAGAAAACATACTCTTATCTTTCAGATGTCCTTCTCAAACCATCACACTCAGTCTCACTCCCAGCCATAGGGCCTGTGATTAAGCATTTCTGGTTTCCCTCACCTGGGCTTCTTGGTCTTGACCCCACTGGATGGATTTCACACAGCCAAGTGTGCCAAAAAGCCCAGAGCATGAACTGAGAGCCCCAGGTGGGAGCCTTGGTGGAACTGAAACCTTACTGCTGGGGTCTTTCATTCAGGCCTTTGTACCCCCAAATTTTGTTCAGTTTTTCTTTAGTTTCTCACATGGATTTTCTCAAGGTGACCTAGCTCCCTTTCTGGTTCCTCTCCCATTGCCTGTTCCAGGGTAGTGCCAGGGTAGTGATCACCTCTTTATGCCTTATTTTTTTTTTTTTTTGCTTTCCCAATCATGATGGTTCGCGGTAAGCACAGCTGCTCATCAGATGTCCCTTTATTCCTCCTTCATGCTGAGTGTCAGTTCAATGCCTCAGTTGAAGTCTTCCCTCTGTTCCTTCCCACTGAAGTCCAGCTCTTGCTAGTTCTGTGTGTACATCAGACAGTTTCCTCACCCACAGGCTCTAAGGCCAGCAGGAACTGGAGACAGCACCAGAGAAAAAGCTTCTTGTTGCTTGTTCCAGGTTCAAACAGTCTGGGAAGACCCTGGAACAATCCAGAAGACAAATTGCAGATCAAATCATGCCTTGCTCTTAATACGAACATCCTGCTGAAATGCAATAGTCAGAGAATTTAGCTGTACATATTCAGCAGGTATGACAGAATATGCAAACATGATTTGCTAGAGTTTATGACTTGGCCAAATTAAGACACATTTTCACTAATTCGGCAAAAGTTGTCTTCCTAACACACAGAGCTCCTAGCACATTATCTCCCTACCAAATATGTTGCTGCTCCAAAGCAGGGGACACTAGGGCTGCTTAAAGTCATCGGAAGTACCACTGTGAACACAGCAAAATATTTTTGTCATAGCCTTATCTGCTTGCATATAAAAAGGCTATATCTATCCTGGCTAAAACATTGCAAAATAATCACGTACTTTAGAGCAAAGAGGAGTCTGGAAAATAGGAGCTTAATTTACTGAAAATGGTACAGTTCTAAGGAGCCGACAACAAGGGACATGCAGGGCAGCTTTAGGTATATCAAGATACTTGCTTCACCTATGGATTTATGAAAGGCGCATTGTTCATCATCAGTGAATAGCTTTAAATCATTCTCTTTAGGATTGAGTAACTGCATCAAAGAGGTTCAAAGCATTTAATTTTATATATAAATTCATGTAATGTTCTCTGTGTTCCTTGGCAGGATCCAAAAATGTGTGCATATATTGTGCCTAATCTGGAAGCTTATTTTCTTTCCTAGGACTGTCTTTATTTGTTTGATGTATGCATCATCAGTCTAGTTCGTAATTGATATAAATACTCCTTCCACTGGAGGTCACATTCCATAAAATTATTTCCTTATCACTGACCTCCAGAAAAATAATCAGGGAAATCAGCAGCTAAACCAATGATATTATATTAGTTCACTTGACATTTACATCTTCATTTATAAATGACTGTACAAGTTCCCTTGTGCTACCACCGATTTTGTCTTTAAGCGACCTCACTGATGTAAATCCTGATACATCACAATGGTGGAAGTGACCTGGCTCACTGATGCCACAGCTCCATAGGAGCCCTCTGGACCACCTAAGTTCAGCACACACATCTAGTTCTTAACAGCCATAGAAACATGGGCACCCAGGTAACTTAAAATCTGTAGCTTATATACCATGTTATGGAAATGTATTTGAAAACCAAACCAAAGTGACATTCAGGACAGGCATTGCAGCTGGGTTTGGATGCTGAAGAGAAGGCTGAGAAGGCATCTGGTACAGGGAGTGTAGATGGAAAGTCAAATGGCAATAACTTATTTTGTCATTACAGACTGAGTTGGTAGATTATGCACTTACTCAGTTCTGATAATAACAACAAATAATAAAGAATGATTTAAGAAAACCTGTATATACCGAAATGTCAAAACTTGAAGGTATGCTGGTTTCCAAGCTGAGTAGCCTGCTTTATGGATGGGTGGGTTATACATTTCAGTTAACTGAATGCAACAAAACTAGACTTTTTTTTTAACAAATCACAGGATCACAGGTTCACAGGATATTAGGGGTGGAAGGGACCTCTGGAGATCATTGAGTCCAAACCTCCTGCCAGAGCAGGACCATAGGATCTGGCACAGGTTGCACAGGAACATATCCAGATGGGTCTTGAAAGTCTCCAGAGAAGGAGACTCCACAACCTCTCTGGGGAGCCTGTTCCAGTGCTCCATGACCCTCACAGTGAAGAACTTCCTCCTTGTGTTGAGGTGGAACCTCCTGTGCTGTAGTTTATGTCCATTACCCCTTGTCCTGTCACAGGGTGCAGGTGAGCAGAGCCTGTCCCCTCCCTCTTGACCCCCCAGCCCTCAGATATTTATAAACATTTACTAAATCCCCTCTCAGTCTTCTCCAGACTAAACAGTTGGTTCCAGTTCTATAATCCTTGTAGGACTCAACTTCACTAGCATTTTCACAAATTCTTATTTTTCGATGAAAAAAAGAGCACTTTTTATAAAAAAGATCAGCCAATTTTATTCATTTATTCCAACCCACCACATCTCTACTTTTTGAAAGATTAAAAAATAATAATAATAAAAAAAATTGTCAGGTAAGGCCAGAACTGATCTATTTGGCCAGAAATGTCTACAGGTGTGAGCAAATTGCTTATTTTCAGAGAAGAAGTGCTACCTACGTTTTTAAGACACAGAGCAGGCTTAGACTGAGCAGAGCTGACACTGCTTGTTACAAAGAGGAGGCCCTGAATGTGTGAAGGCAGAATGCTATGTTACAGACTTTAGCTGGTTCTTCATAAAAATCACACATAGGCCAGCACTTCAATAACAAGAATTTTAAATCAGGTTCAGTCAGTGAAGTCAGGGTGGAGCATCACAGCAAGAATCTGAACTCTTTATTTCAGTGAAAAGGTGTTGTCCAATTTTATTGTCACATGGCTGTATCTTCACTAGGTTTGCACATGATGAGATGTTGTTCAGGGCACTGATGGCTGCACATGATGAGATTTTATTCAGGGGACTGAAAAGGGGCCCACTCAAAAGGTCATATTAGCTGTTGTATGTCTGGAGACTATCACTTAGTAAACTTTCTTTTGCAGTCTGCTGAGTCCTCCAGGATGATGGGACTTTTTCAGGACACCATGTGGAATTAAATCTTTAAAAATGTTGAGCTTCTCTAGATCTTTAGGGAGCAGTGGGAGTGTCAGCTGTTAGGAAGAGTGCCCTCTGCATAGCCTCTGTAAGGAATGTTCACGGAAATATACCTTCATGCTTTACCACTTGGTATCTCTGCATGCAACCCAGAAAACTGGCATTTGTAAGAGCAGTAAGTGTTTCTGGGAAAGTTTAGTAAATTTTTCATCTGGCAGCCCAGGATGCTGTTATTTCTCTGTGCTGATGGTACAGGACATGCAGTCATGAGGTGTGCAGTGTTACACTGTGATTAGGGCTTGTTTATGGGCTTTCTGGATGTGTGACTTCTGGGCCATAGCAGTAAACATTTTCACCTACTTTTCTCATGGTCCAATTACTTTCCTCTTGTTTGGCAGCCCTTCCAACCCAGCAGTCCCTAAATAAGGACATGTTGACATGTTGCACATCATTCAGCCCTCTTCTCTGGATGTTAGGAGAATTTCAACCCTATGTAATAGGAGCTCTTCCTACAGCTTTCCAATTTACTTAGGAGAGCCTGTTCCTTTTTAGTGGCTGGCACTAATTTCCCTCTGTATTTTTTCCTGTGTTCTGTGGAACAGAAATCGGTATTTTTCCAAGTCCTAGTCACAGACAGAAAGCCATCTGTGACAGACATTTGGAGAATATGCAATGTATCTTATTGTGAATCTTTTAATAGACTGCTTTTTGATATGGACTAACCTTTCTTTGAAGAGAATAAGAATTTTTGATTAAATGATTTTTAGTGAACCTTCTCACATTCTCAGCTGTCTATGCTAGATAATAGTCAGCCATAAGCTTAGCAATGACATGCATTTTTAAATCCAAAGAGGAAAACAGCCTTTCACTTATGTGCTGATATATTAAAAAGTACATTATAATGCTAAGCAGAGTTTATCTATTTTTGGTAAAGAAATTATGTTGGTGTGGTACTGTTGGGACATTTGAGCACAGTAACAACAACATAATCAATAAGCATACAGTTGACGTACACCTTAGCTTTGTTTAAGATTGATTCTGTCTGCTATTGTCTGGCTCTGGCTTCTCTTTTGCTGTTCCTCACATCACAACTGCACTCTTAGCTAGAGAAAAACCAGGCAGTTAGGCAATTACCTGATGCTTAATAATGCTACTTTACATTATCATGATGTAAGGCAATCTCAGCAAAAGGAGTGTCAAGTTTTGAATATCATCTCAGATGTAAAAGCCCTGCCCATCTGTTCATGAAAGATAATGTCCAGTGCCTATAACATGGTTTGAGATTAAGGAAACTGGTAAAGGGGAGCAGTCTGAAATGCTCATTGGTATTTGAAGATCTCAGGGGTCTGAGGAATTGTTGTAGTGTCAAATTCTCCTTAGCAGTAACAACCACTGTGATTTTTACAGGCAGCCTGCAAAAAAAGGAAAGAGCATAATGAAGAGACCGCCAATAAATATACACTCATTAAATACATACTCACTACTGCACCTTTTCCCTTTCCTTAGTTTTTCTTGTGTTATGTAAGCTTATCTCCCTCGTCATTTAAGCTAATGTGCATTTATGATACTTAACTGGTATAGGAAAATATAATTTTTAGATTGAAATGTAGCTAATGGATCAGAAGCCCTCATTCAACAGTTGGTGATTGCAGTAATTTGCTGGTATGTATTGCTATGTGCAATCACCAACATGCAAAATTGTAGTATCAATATCAACTAATTGAAATGCTGTGTCTGACAGCATTTAATGTGAAAGGGCTGATTTGCTGTAGCCTGTGTTTTTCCCAATGAGTCATTGCTTTTCCTCTCACAGATAGGGAGGGAGTCCATTGCAAGGACTAGCTTTAGTGTTGCAAGGACTTGGCAATTTTGCTTAAGGAATACAGGGCTATGCTTGGGAGGAGTGTCTCTTTCCGATGCAAGATGGATGAAGATTATACTCTCCACAGGAAAAAAAGAAAACACAAGGATGATAATATTTTAAGACTTTTTATTTGTTAGGATTGTAAATGAAAAGACAAATTAAATATTTGGGGGCACATGTAGAAGACCTACAGCGATTACTGTTTTAGCTTAAGTAAGAAAAAGATACAGCACTTCACAGGTTTCATAGTCTTTCCTAGAACAAAATATCAGGCCAGACTGGATGTGGCTCTGGGCAACCTGATCTAGTGTAAGGTGTCCCTGCCCATGGCAGGAGGGTTGGAATTAGGTGATCCTTGAGGTCCCTTCAAACGCTGACAATTCTATGATTCTATCAGGAATGTTTTCTGGTGCATATATATTAGAGATATCATCCACGTAATCTAAAATCTGTTGGCTGAAGCCACTTTGCTGGTGATTACAGAGACCGTATATGTGTTTGTCCACAGACCCCTTTCATCCCTGTGAGGTAGGAAAAGGGAGTATCCTATCATGACTCTGGATTGAATGTTTTATTACCTTTCTTCTCTTGTGCTTTATGGATACTCAGAAATATATTTTTATCAGCAGCATATTTTAGGGGGTTATGGCACTGGTAGAAGCTCCAGTAAAAAAGGGGCTCTCTGACATGCTGATTTTATCCAAAATGGTCAGTACAAGCCAGCTCTCATTACTACATGGGAGAAATTCACAATTATTTGGTTGAAGGCACTAAATGAGCAAGATGGTGAAGACTTTCCTACAGGAGCAAATGCAGATAGATTAGCAAATTTCAACAGCAGGAATGTGCTAGAGAAGGTGCCAAGAGGGCTTTTTCCCTTAGTTTACATATATGGGACATACATGCATCTTTCTCCTGAACCAGAATCAGACTGGTTCTTATGTATAAACCGCTGCTGCCTATGGTTGGCACGAATCTGTACTGAGGTCTGACTTGGTTGTATCTCAGACTGAGGAGGTATGGCATGCTGTGCATGTCAGATTGTCAGAATACAGCTGTCAGCCCCAATTTAGTGCTTCTCCTAGCATTTCTGTTCTTTATTAGGATGAACAATTAAGAATGGCTGCCATAAGATCATTTTCAGGTATTTGATGATGAAATTGATGTTCTTGTTTGTTTGGTTTGTTTGTTTTTCTTATGTATCTTATTTTAGAGGGGAATGTCACTCTTGAAGCCCTAGAAACTAGGAGAATAAGTACAGGGCCTTTCTTGTAGTTCTCAATGCCTTTTGACTGCCAAACACCAGTCAAACACCTGTATGTGTACAGCAGGATATATGTAATTTCCTTTCAGTTCTTGTTTGTTATGACTTAGCAGAGCACTGTAAACAATTCTCTTTGTATGATCTAAAATTATTCGTACAAACATTCACTCATTAAGATTTTTATTGCTTGCTCTTGGGAATAGCCTAGCAAAGCAAAGTACAGTGCTTTTTAAATTTCCTCAAACCAAATTAAGAAATTTGGAGGTCTGTTTTTCCTCTAGTCTTCAGGGACCTAGAGCCACTGTTGGTGTGAAGAGCTCTGTGATCTACAGATTCTTTTAACTATTTCTGTGGCAATGCTATTAATACTTTCCTGTTTGCTCTTGTATGTAACTTGTGAAGGTCTAGGATCTGAAATTTCCCTCTTCCTTGAATTCTACCCATGACTGGCAAGACCTTTACAGAACAGTTAAATAACTCCACCCCTCTTAGCCTGGATAGTCAAATGTCCTTTCTTTCTAACCTCTTCAAGTCTATGTTCTGGATCCTTATCTCCAGAGAGATTTTCTCCCTTTCCTCCTTGCCTACAGGATGATAAGTCACCTGCCTGGCTAGATCAGTGAAATTCATTTAGTTCTTGCTCAGAGGGATCAATATTTGACAGTAGAGTATGGATTTCATGTGAATGCTGCCAGCTTGGTACAGATTTTTTTTTTTCCTTGAGGTAGTGCTCCAGGGTAGTATGCATCATGAGATCTCTTGCTGTGTATATAGAAAACCCCAAACTCAATAGTTTTGTATAGCAATAGCAGTGCATAACAACAACATGGGAAAGAAATCTCTAACTGCATAATTAATATTGTTTATTTCCCAAGAAGAACAAAGTCCATCTCTGACTTTTTTCCTGTCTTCCCAATTGCCTGTGCATGTTGCTAGCTATTTAACATACCTTAGACTCCAAGGAAAGGTTTGATTGGTTACCAAGGAGCAATATTCCATTTATAACTAATATGTAGCTTTTTCCCCCTTTTCTTTTATCATTACAGAAAAAGAGCAAAATCAATTAAATAGGAATAAGTCACTTTATATCTTATGTGGCAGCAAAAAGGGGGAAAAAAGTATTATAAGGGTTAGGAAGATAATAGCTGTTTGTTTTCATAGTCAAAAATAAAGAATCTACTACCAAGTGTGACTTCTGTAAAATTCCTCTGTAGTGCCCATTCCCAGGTCTCCAAAGACATCACCCTCATTGCCTTTAATGGCTCTGAGCGTGCCTTGTGTGAGATAGAAGAACGCTAGGCATGGCACTGCAGTGTCAAGGCACTGAGGTTCTGGGCTGAGGCTTCAAAGGTTTCATATGCAAAGCTTGGATGTGTCTTTCCCTGTCTTCTGCACTCTACCCCTTCAGCTATATGATAGTGCTACTTTTACATATAACAAGTTACTGAAGAATCAAGTTTTGAAGATTGATTCATTTTCATATACAATTTAGTAGCTAAGCACTGTCTTATGGTTAATGTTTTGCTAATACAGGATTGCTCATAAACACTGAGCTGTGTTTCTGATTTCTCCTTTTCTATAGTGAATGTGCTTAAAAAATATCTCTGAAGCATTTAAAAAACAATACTCAAGATTTCTTCATGTTTGGTGATAGTACAATAGGCAGCATAACAAAGACAAGTTTGTAGTAACTCTGACTCTGCACATGGCTTAAATGTATGAGACTTTGAACATAGGAATTTTGGATTATGAAAGTGTTTGTGTCCCTTTTGTAAAGGGTAAAAATAAAAATATAAGTGAAAAGTTTGGCCTGTAGTGTATAATACTAGTCATAAGTATCAGCTGTGACTAACATGGAGAAATCAATGAACTGTTTCAGTGTCTTCCTTGACATTATGACTAGTCTACGTTTGTAGAGTGATGACTTATTTGATGCTGCCTGGTAGTATGTGACTAAGTAAAGAGATTTGATTAAAAAAGAAAAAAAAATAAATGCTGTGGAATGTGCTACTCTATTATACTGCTTATAATGTCAGGGGAAAATAATTTCCAGTTAAAAAAAAATGATGTGCATGCAGCTCAGAAGACTAAGAACCAGAGCTTTCTGACCTACCCTGTCTTATGAGGGCTCTAGCCCTCCTCACAGGCATGTATGACAGTTAAGATGGACTTCACATTTTAGGAGATTTTTGCTCCTGCTATGCAGTCGGTGGGGCAAAGGCTTAACAGAACATTTCCAAAATCAATCTGAAGTCTTGAAATGCTGGAAGTCTTGAGCTGGAAGTTCTTAACTAGTTCACCTGCTCCTGTCTAAACTGCAGGTCACCTCCAGTGTAGATTCAGCACTTGTTATTTGGTGGCATGGGATCTGTGTGGGTGAGCAAGGAGCATCAGACCCACATAGATGGAAAGGAGAGGCTACATCAGCATTGTCCTGGGAGCTGGAAGCACAGGCTTTGGTGCAATAAGATGAGGAAATACTTTAAAAATATCATCAATATGATATTTGTCACAAAAGCAAGACTTTGATTTCAGATATATTTTTAATGATCATTTGATTGAAGACTTGGTGCAACTGCTTCTATTGTGAGTGCCACAGTGATGTGTTCACTAAGGGATTGACTGAGGCCTACACATCCTGACCTTGGGGCAGGGCTTCCAATGCTTCATTTAATAATCTTAAATTATTATTACTTTAACACATGACAGACTGATATGCACCCTACAAAGGTCTTTGCATGTGCCTTTGAACTGTAGCACAACAGAATAATTAAAGTAGTAGTCTGAGTTTCATTTGAACTTGGATTGCATGATGAGTTGTGAGGAAAAAAAAGCCTGGCTGATTTTCAGAGGTGAAATATCTTCTGTGAGGAAAAATGCACTGCTGGGCTTATGCGTTGTGGAAGAGGGAAAATTTAATTGTCTTACAACGTATGTAAGTGTTAGAGGTGAATGAAGATGGGAGAAATGGAATACCCTTGGTATTTGCTTTCTTCAGGTGTATGCCAGTTATTTGACTGGAAGGGACTAATCTTTCTAAGGAATCCCTTCTCTTTCCAGGCAAAGGGAACTGTTGAGTACATGGAAGCACCTGGAACAACACAGTTCAAGTCCTCCTGAACTGAGGTTTGGAATGAAGTCAGTCATCAAGCTTTTCAACTGGATTTTAAATTCATGCCAGAACAATACTTGAAAAATATGACACACTTCCAAAATCGAAACAATACAAACCACAAATTTATCTTATGAAAGGTTAAAATAAATTAGGACCTCTCCATATGAAAGACAGTCAGTTTTGGAAGGAATTCTGGGAAGTTTTTATTCAACTGTTCTTCAGTTCTATTTGTCTTCAGGAAAGCTTGGAGGACTATGTTAGCATTTCTTTAGGCCTGAGATTTAGAATACTTCTATCAGATTAACACTGGCAATTACACGTCATAACTGAAGCATAAAGAAATATCCAGTCTTTGTTTTAATGTTTCTAATGCTGGTAGCAAAACTGCTTCATGGGATAGAAACAGGCAGGGAGGTTGGAACTAGATGATTCTTGAGATCCCTTCCAGCCCTGACAATTCTAGAATAGAATAGAATAGAATAGAATAGAATAGAATAGAATAGAATAGAATAGAATAGAATAGAATAGAATAGAATAGAATTACCAAGGTTGGAAGAGACCTTGAAGATCATCGAGTCCAATCTGTAACCACAAACCTCACAACTAGACCATGGCACCAAGTGCCACATCCAGTCCCCTCTTGAACGCCTCCAGGGACGGAGACTCAACCACCTCCCCGGGCAACCCATTCCAATGATGAATCACTCTCTCGGTGAAGAACTTTCTCCTCACCTCGAGCCTAAACTTGATTCTAGGTTAGTTATGCTTTTGAAGTCTTTACTTTTCCTTCATGGTCTATAGACTGTTTCTGTCCTCCTTTGGGTGTGGGTTTTCAAGATCTGCCACTCAGAGGGATGTAATTCCACCCATCTTATCCTTCCTACTGCATGTAGAGTATACTGACAGCTTTGCTAATCTAAGTGTGCCGGATGTTTCAAAATACGCTCCTTTGTTACTGTAATTATAGCTTAACATAAACCCAATGCACTTGCTCCCCTGTGTTACTAGGAAACAGTTTGACAGCAGTGTTTCAGATGGACATTGAGCCTTAGAATGAAAATGTAAAATCATAGAATCATAGAATGTTGGTGGTTGGAAGGGACATCTAGAGATTATCCAGTCCAACCCCTCTGCCAAAGCAGTATCTCTTAGGGCTGGCCATACAGGAATTCTTCCAGGTGTTTTTTGAGTCTTCAGAGAAGGAGGCTCCATAACCTCTCCAGGTAGCCTGTTCTAATACTCTGCTTCCCTCAGAGTAAAGAAGTTTCTCCTCCTGTTGAGGAAAAAATATTTTAAAAGAAGCAACAGCTCCTTAGCAGGTGACATTTACTGCAAATAAAGTTGTTTTGCTATCAGGTGTTCATTGGTCTAACTTGTCAATTGTTTTATTCATGTATCAGTAACTTGGTAGTGGAAGTGTATCTGGAACATAGGTGCAAAGCAGGAATGCCTGGGCCTGATGGATGAGCTCAGGAATGGCATTCCATCCATGAAGCATAGCACTAGGAACACTTTGTGAGAGAAGCACAATAAGGAATGTTCAAGGCTTGCATTATGAGGAAAGGAGGGGGGAAAGAGTAGAAAGGGAAGAATCCTAATGAAAAAAAGGGGTGTTGGGCATTTCCTCTGGGTGGGCTGGGTGCAGGGATTGGGATAGATCACTGGCTTCTGCTGCTACTTCTGTATTTTGCTGTGCTTTTTTGCAAATAGGCTAAGGTAATTGTGCATTGCATCATCTCATTAAACTCTCTCTATCTCAACCCAGGAGTTTTTTTGTGTTACTTTCCCTCCTGTCTGCGTGTAGAGTGGGGGGCTTGTGAGAGCAGGCTGTGTTAACCCAGGACACCATGATTCAGCTCTAATTTATGTTAATTTTATATTAATAAGCCAGCTGACAGCAGTAGGATTAGTCCTGAATTTTTGTGATGTAAGATCAGAACTAAGAACAATTTGTGTGCTTGAAATTTAGGCTTCCATACTCCCTTAATTTGTATCACAAAACCGACATTATTCAGGCATGAGTTGTTTCATATTTAATATCATATTACATATGTCCCTTGATGAACAAAGGACTGTAATGTAATTGGGTTCAACCATCAGGTTAAACCCTCAAGAGACAGAGTTCAAGCTGTTAATAAATTGCTGCAGAATCCTGACATAAAATTGAAGGTTGGGAATTCCATCTGTTGTTTTAATAGAGATAGACTACAATTACTTAAATATTTTAGAAGGGCTTGATTGAATAATAACCAAAGAGATGTGGTAGGACAGTATTTACAAGCTCTGAGCTACTGACTCACTGTGATAAGACAAACATGAAGGATATTTTTAATAGTTCCTTAAATTTTCTTTTTCTCAGTCTACTTTCAAGCTTCCCCCAAAATTTGTCATCCTGGAATGAGACATAGCATAAAAAAGTTATGAAACTGACATGGCCCAAACTTGATTTGTGGAGTCTATTTCTTTAAGTTAAGTGCCTCTCTTCTCAACCATCTTGCTCTGAAGAGTTATTTAACAGTTTTAAGGATGGTGTTGGAGCTGGTGATGAAATGAAGAAAATAAGTGTTGACCACTTTTGAAGCTGAGTAGTAGGAGCTGGATAGAGATAGGAGTGGAGTGAAAATGCCAGTTTTGTGGAGTAGGATTATTGGTTGGACTTGGTGATCCTGAGGATGTTTTCCAACATGAATGTTCCTGCGATTTCTGTGATTTCTGGGAGGAATAACTGGGTGAACACGCAGAAGAACTTGTGGAGTAAGAAAAGAAAATGCTGTTCATTAGAGGACATGTGATTTGGGCAGTTTTGTTGCTCTCAGAACAAACTAAAGATCAAATTTGTGCCCAATTCAGTTCATAAAGAGAGTGGAAAACTCCTTAGAGGTGGAATACAGAAACTAGAAACTGTGTGTAGAGTTGTAGACTGGATAAGGGCTTGGGGACAGATGATGTTCTTTTCCCCAAGACTTCTTTGTAAGATGCTGCCATTGAAGTGATCAGAGTGCTCTGCCTTGGTAGTGGTGAATGCTGACTGACTCCCTTCACTCCTGTTAAACTCTTCCTTTTGGTGACAGCACCAGCTGCTCAACAGTGTGGCCCAGAGACTAAACAGATATTGGCTGTGACGGCTAAAAGCAGTTTACCCTTTTGGACACAACCAGAGGACCTTTGCTACCTGCTGGATTAAAACTCAAGCAGGCAGCAGAGCATAATGCCCACCAAGAATTTGTATGCTAGCTTCATTATGAAATATAAGCCTGCTTTGTAGGTGAGAGGATGTCAAGATTTCTTTCAATTAAAATCAAATTTGTGTTTCTGTGCCAGGGTGTACAACAATTTTGCATAACAGAAGGATTCTTTGTTGAAGTATATTCAAAGACTTAACAGCATGAGGTTTAAAAATACATCATATTGATTTTTTTAAAATCCTCACGTTTTTGTAACTGGGTCATCTATCCAATAATTCACACCCCTTATTGCTGAGAGATATTAATATATATATTTTTTGTAGCATTAATCTCCTGTAATATGAATAACTTTGCCTCTAAAATAAACCCCATTAAGCATTCGTTGGTTTATACAAAAAGACAATAATCTGATAGCCTGATGACATATTATTTAATTTGATAATGGTGCACCAGTGGCTGGGGGAAGACTGTTAAATAAACATGTAAGAATTGCTCTATTAAATAACAATTAATTTATTATCTTGAATCTATCCCTAAACAAACCTCCCACTTCCTTGGCAGCATTTTTAGGAACAGGATTAATGAAATCTGGGAAATAATTTGCATATGCAAATCATATACATATGCAAATTACACATGCAATTACTTTTGTGGAGCCACAGTGGATATAAGTGACAATACCACTCCCTTCAAGTGTTTGCCAAAATGTAAATGTATCCTGTTGCATTTGGTAAGTTAATGCACAGCTCTTCAGTCCAGGGGGAATGAGCAAGGATGGCAAAGAAATTCAGGACAGAGGCAGTACTGTTAGGGTCTGTGGTCCGCAGACAAACTGTCATGACCTTGGCCGATCAGGCTGCTGGACTGTGAGCACAGGACCTTTCCCACTCATGCTTGTGGAGATGCTGCTACACCCAGACTCCACCTGTGCGTCCCAGCAAGCTGCAACCTGGAGCAAAAAGAAACAGTATATTTGCCATCAGTCTTGGCTATGTTCCTGGCTTAGGAAGGAGAAGGCTGGGGAAGAGGTGAGAAATGGAGAAGTGAGGCCTGTTGTGATCAGGGCTGACATGGGGTGCCACGTACTGCAGGAGGAGGTCCATCTGCAGCAGCAGAATGGAGGACCTGGAGAGGCATTGTAGCTTTTTTGCCACACTGGAGAAGTGACTCTAAAATGGGAGCTCTGAGAGGTGTCAGGGCAATTTTTGGTTACAGCTGTAACTTGCAGTTCTTGCAGAGAGTAGTTGCTGCTGTGGATGAGTGAGTTGCGATTGGTATTTGTCACAATGGGTAGTACCATCCCTGTGATAAAGGGGTTAGTGAATTTTTCTCATATGGCTCCAGGTTTTCTACAGAAAACAGAGCCTGTGTGTCTATATGTAGTGCCATACCTCCACAGAGTCCTTTGCTGGGACCAGCAACACCCAGAGCTGCCGTATGTGCATCCTGTGCTACCTCTGCAGTAAATTGGATTTGCTTCAGTGGAGTTGCTCCAATTTATGCCTGAACAGAATTAGGCCTTCTACATGGTTTGGATTCAAATTACTGCTTGTCACAGCCACTGTGTAAAGTCATCTGATGTTAATTCATTGGAGTACTGTGGATTGTCTGTGCTCTCATCTTGTCTTTTACTGTCAAAGAAATATCCCAAACTGAAATGTATCCAGAGCTCATGTACGGCAGCTTCAGCCTCCTTTTTCCTGCAACTCAGAGGAAAGGAAAAATATTTTGCAGTATGCACAGTGAGCAGAAACTAGGCTGTAAATGGGGTATAAACTGTAAGAATGTTAAAATAATTCTGTGCCAAATAAACAGTGTATAAATGCTCCTGGTGAAGATTCCCCATGCAATCAGTTAGCAGCAATTACTGGGGTTTAAGTATTGCTATATATTAGATGTTTGCAACTCATCCTGGTCATCCTGTCTGTAAATATTTTCTTACCTTGCTTGCTGATCTATTACTTTTCACGCTGTGTTAAGGACTCTTCTTGCTCTTTGGTTTGATTCTATTCTCCAATCAGCTGTGGGTGACTGAACATCTTGGGAAATAACAGACTGTGATTTGTTTTGCAAATGTGGAAGAGCTCTCTCTAGAAGGCAAGTTTGGATCTGGCATAGGGTTTGAGTTTGAGGATTGCTGATCAGGTATATGGCCCCAGAACACATGTGCAGATCTCATTCAGTATGAGAAAAATGTGGCTTTTATGTTTTCTTATTATACACTTTATTTTTTTTTTTTCCTAAATGGAATAACTCAGTTGGAAAGATTATTTTGATGCCTTTTCCCCCTAATTTCAGGTGGCTTAATATAAAATACATGCTTGCAGTTATAAGCTCATGCTTTTAAAAGTTTAAAAATTCAAGAGAGTTTGGGTATTTGTGAGTCTTTTCAGACCTGGCTTCTGCTGGCATTATCATTCACATGCCCCTGGCATTCTTTAAGGCCCAGTAGCTTGAATCCCATAAAAATAAAATAATTTAAAATGGTAAAAGACATGTGTGTGTATATATATATATATAAAAATTCCTAATGGAATGATTAGTCAATCTATTTACTAGAATACATTGCTAGCTAATGAAAAAAGATCCAAAGAACTTTTTACAAAAATTATTATTATTATCTCAGTAAAAATCTGTTTTCTCAGACATGAACACAAAAATTGAGACCTCAAGTAGGAGGTTTTTGTGCAATTTTTGCCCTTTATTTCAGCAAGGGGGTCCTGTGGCTTGAGCAGGCAACTAAAGCTAACCTAGGCTAGTCATATATTGCATGGCCTTTGGCAAATAACTGAAAAAAAAAAAAAAAAAAACAACACAAAAATTGACTCTGAAAATTATCTGTATGCCAGGTTGATTAAAGAGCTTTCAGGTTCCCCAGTACAGCACACTGTAAAGAGGCCTAGTACTCAATATAAAGCTCACAAAACTTAGGGTGTTACAATAAGGGGTGGAGGGGTGGCCCTGTACATCAGGGAGGCTCTTGATGCCATTGAGCTAGAGATCAGGGATGATCGGGTTGAGTGCGTGTGGGTAAGAATTAGAGGGAAGACCAGCAGGGCAGACATGCTGGTTGGAGTCTGTTATAGACCACCCAACCAGGAGGATGATCTTGATGAAGCATTCTATAGGCAGCTTAAGGCTGTCTCAAGATCGCCTAACCTTGTTCTCGTGGGAGACTTCAACCTGCCTGATATCTGCTGGGATCACAACATAGCAGAGAGGAGGCAGTCTAGGAGGTTCTTAGAGTGCATGGAGGACAGCTTCTTATCCCAGGTGCTGCGCGAGCCTACCAGGGGTAAGGCTATGCTTGACCTCCTCTTCACCAACAGGGAAGGGCTGGTGGGTGATGTGGTGGTCGGAGGGTGTTTAGGCACCAGTGACCACGACATAATAGAGTTTTCAGTATGCAGCCAAGCCAAGAGGGGGAGCAAGAAGACCTCCACTCTGGACTTCCGGAGGGCGGACTTCAGGCTACTCAAGGAACTAACTCAGAAGGTTCCTTGGGAAACAGCCCTTAAAAACAAAGGGGTTCAGGAGAGCTGGACCTACTTCAAGAAAGAACTCTTGAAGGCGCAGGAACAGGCTGTGCCAGTGTGCTGGAAGATGAGCCGCCGGGGCAGACGGCCAGCCTGGTTGGGTAATGAACTTCTAAAGGAACTAAGGGAAAAAAAGAGGGTGTATTATCTTTGGAAAAAAGGGGAGGCAACCCATGGAATGTTTAGGGATGTTGCTAGGTCTTGTAGGAAGAAAATTAGGGAGGCAAAAGCACATTTGGAGCTCAGACTGGCCTCTGCTGTGAAGGACAACAAAAAGTCCTTCTATAAATATATTAATAGCAAGAGGAAGGGCAAGGAGAAGCTCCACTCCTTGGTGGGCATGGAGGGGAATATTGTAACAAAGGATGAGGAAAAGGCAGAGGTGCTTAACACCTTCTTTACCTCAATTTTTACTAGCAGGACAGAACGGCTTCCAGACAGCTGGCCTGCAGAGCTGGCAGAAGGAGCCAGGGAGCAGCATAGTTTTCCCCTGTTCCAGGATGGGAAAGTTAGAGATCTTCTCAGCCGCTTGGACCCCCACAAGTCCATGGGACCGGATGGGATCCATCCTAGGGTGCTGAGGGAGCTGGCGGATGAGCTGTCCAGGCCGCTCTCCATCATTTTTCAGCAGTCCTGGCTCACTGGAGAGGTCCCAGAAGACTGGAAGCTGGCCAACGTGGTGCCCATCCATAAGAAGGGCCAGTTGGAAGAGCCGGGGAATTATAGGCCTGTCAGCCTGACCTCAGTGCCAGGCAAGATTATGGAACGGGTCATCTCGAGTGCGATCACACAGCACTTACAGGATGGCCAAGGGATCAGGCCCAGCCAGCATGGATTTAGGAGGGGCAGGTCCTGCCTGACCAACCTGATCTCCTTCTATGATCAGGTGACCCGCCTGGTGGACGTGGGGAGGCCTGTGGATGTGGTCTACCTGGACCTCAGCAAGGCCTTTGACACAGTCCCCCACAGCAAACTCCTGGCCAAGCTGGCAGCCCGTGGCTTGGACAGGAGCACACTGCGTTGGGTTAGGAACTGGCTGGAGGGCCGAGCCCAGAGAGTGGTGGTGAATGGTGCCACATCCAGCTGGCGGCCTGTCACTAGTGGTGTGCCCCAGGGATCAGTGCTGGGCCCCATGCTTTTCAACATCTTTATTGATGATCTGGATGAGGGCATTGAGTCCATCATCAGTAAATTTGCAGATGACACCAAGCTGGGGGCAGCAGTTGATCTGCTGGAGGGCAGAGAGGCTTTGCAGAGGGACCTCGACAGGCTGGACAGATGGGCAGAGTCCAATGGCATGAGATTGAACACATCCAAGTGCCGGGTTCTGCACATTGGCCATAACAACCCCAGGCAGCGCTACAGGCTGGGGTCAGAGTGGCTGGAGAGCAGCCAGGCAGAGAGGGACCTGGGGGTGCTGGTTGATGGGAAGCTGAACATGAGCCAGCAGTGTGCCTAGGCAGCCAAGAGGGCCAACTGCATCCTGGCCTGCATTAGGAATAGTATGGCCAGCAGGAGCAGGGAGGTCATTGTGCCCCTGTACTCTGCTTTGGTTAGGCTGCACCTTGAGTACTGTGTCCAGTTCTGGGCCCCTCAGTTTAAGAAGGACATTGAGACACTTGAACGTGTCCAGAGAAGGGCAACAAGGCTGGAGAGAGGCCTTGAGCACAAGCCCTATGAGGAGAGGCTGAGGGAGCTGGGGCTGTTTAGCCTGGAGAAGAGGAGGCTCAGGGGTGACCTCATTGCTCTCTACAACTACCTGAAGGGTGGTTGTAGCCAGGAAGGGGTTGGCCTCTTCTCCCTAGCAACCAGCACCAGAACAAGGGGACACAGTCTCAAGCTGCACCAGGGGAAGTTTAGGCTCGAGGTGAGGAGAAAGTTCTTCACCGAGAGAGTGATTCGTCATTGGAATGGGCTGCCCAGGGAGGTGGTTGAGTCTCTGTCCCTGGAGGCGTTCAGGAGGGGACTGGATGTGGCACTTGGTGCCATGGTCTAGTTATGAGGTTATGGTTACAGGTTGGACTCGATGATCTTCAAGGTCTCTTCCAACCTTGGTAATTCTATTCTATTCTATTCTATTCTATTCTATTCTATTCTATTCTATTCTATTCTATTCTATTCTATTCTATTCTATTCTATTCTATTCTATTCTATTCTATTCTATTCTATTCTATTCTAATTTAGAAATGATGCTCTAAAAATGCTAACCTGAACTTTGTCATTACATGTGCTGTGGAGGTAGTAGGACCATTCTTGGGATGAACCTCTATTTTCTCTACTGGATTTAAAACACCTTTTAAAGGTGTTGTCTGGCGGATTCTGTATGTCTAAAGAAGATAGTAGTGAATAAGGTTCCTGTATTTGGGGAGTTGATGCTTATTTATAGCTTGTCTTAGTCCTCATCCCATTGACTTTCATCAGTCTCTGGGATTTCACAGAGCAGTTGTCATCCAGAATCATTTGGTGCTGGTTTGCTTTAGACTGAGGTAATAGTGCTGTTGTATCATGGTATAGTATCAGTCAGGGTTGGAAGGGACCACAAGGATCATCTAGTTCCAGCCCCCCTGCCATGGGCAGCGACACCCCACACTAGATCAGGCTGGCCAGAGCCTCATCCAGCCTGGTCTTAAACACCTCCGGGGTGGGGCCTCAACCACCTCCTTGGACAACCCATTCCAGGGTTTCACCACTCTCATGGTGAAGAACTTCCTCCTCACATCCATTTGGCTTCTCAAATCCCCACTAAAGTGCACACAGAAGCATTGACACTTGGAAAAAAGTGAATCAAGAAGCTAAGCTCTGCTTCATTTGTTTGTGGGTCTCTGTAGATGTTTACCTTCTTCAGTAAACACTGAACTTTAAGGGCTGTAGTAATTATTTTAAATTGTTGAACATTTCAAGATTTGGAATGTTTTGGCTAGTGGAATTCAAGAGCTGCAGCTGGAGTTGAACTGGAGATTCCAGGAAAGATCAAAGGTAGGGTAACTTGCTGCTGTGAAAAAAACAACCAGACTAACCCCCTTGGCCTACCTAAGTGATCTTCCCACAAAGATCATCAAGGAAATGAGTACTTTCAAAAACACCCACACCTCTATTTCTGTGCTTTCCAGAAGTGCTGAGCAATTATGTGTAGGCAGCCAAATGCCTTGAAAAAAGAAATGCAGCATGCAGGTCAGTGCTTTCATTCCCCATCTGCACAATGTAAATAACCCAGTATTGTCAAATACCTAATAGCTTCACAAAATATCTTCAGCAGGCCTGGAAATTAAGAACTTTTAAATTTTTTGAAACATCTAAACTAATTTTAAATTGTCAGCAGGTAGAAGGCTCTCCCTCAAGAGATGAGAGAGAGCAGGGATATATATCTAGGTGGATATTATTAGGCTTGCGGTTGTTTTGGTCAGGAGGAGTCAATAAGGTTCAGAAACCCGCGTTCATTTAAAAGGTGATGCTCCCATACCATCTAGGATTAACATATGCTACAGAATGATTCATAGTACTGCATGGAAATAATGTGTCTTTGCCCAATACCTTTGGCTCTCAGCACTAGTCATAAAAACATAAGCACTCTTCCTTTGAAATAGAGGCTTGACAGCGCATAGGGTTCCCTGCTTCTTGTTAGCATCTCATCTATGCTAGGAGTGGACAGGGAACCTTTTTGTTTTCCCTGTGTACCAGGGGAAGGGGCAGATCACTCTACCTTTCTGTTATCCCACCTACCAGGGATCCTAGTTATAAACAACGGTAATTTTTCTGCTGAAACTGATCTTGGATGAGTTGAAGCTCAACTATACAAAAGTTTAGCACTTGCTACATAGAAATGTAAACCACCAGTACTATAATCCTCCCTGGACTGCTGCTAAGCTGTTTAAAACTACAACAAATGTTACTGGAACAAGCAACCCCAAAACAAAACTCAACATTTTAATGCAAAACAAGCCCTGGGCAAAATTAAGTACAGCCTCAGCATTCATTATTCATTACAGGATGCTTATTGCTATGACTGCAGGTGATCTAGGAACTCTATAGCAGCAGTCTTGAAGCATTTTTATTAAATATTGTATCACTAAAATAATAGTTGCAGGGACTTTTCAAACACAATTTTAATATTTGACAGAATGCCATAATTTTGCAATCTGAACTTTATAGTTAACTGTCATGACTGTCCTGGTTTCAGATGGAATACTGTTTATTTTCTTCCTAGTAGCTGGTACATTGATGTCTTTTGGATTTAGGATGAGAACAATGTTGATGACACACTGATGGTTTAGTCATTGCTAAGCAGTTGTTCAGACCAAGTCCAAGACTGTTCAGCTTCTTGTAGTGCTCTGCCAGAAGAGGCTGGGTGTGCATAAGGAGCTGGTGGGGGACACAGCAAAGACAGTTGACTCAAATGAACCAAAGGGTTATTCCACACTCTGTGATGTCCTTGCCATTATATAAACTGGGGGCAGCTAGCTGGAGGATCCTGTGGCTTGGGGATTGTCTGGGCATAAGTCAGTGGGTGGTGAGCAATTGTATTGTGCATCACTTGTGTTGTATATTCTTATTATTATTTCCCCTTCCTTTTATGTTCTATTAAACTTTATCTCAACCCATGAATTTTAATTCCCCCCCCCATATTCTCTCCCCCATCCCAGCGAGGGAGGGGAGTGAGCAGGTACCTGCATGCTGCTTAACTGCCATCTGGGATTAAATCTCAATAATGACAAAGTTGGGTTTTTTTTTTCAGAAAACTTTGAAAAACTGCAAACCAAACAAACAAAAACCCCAGACCACCACAAAATCTCTCACAGCTTCCCAGCTAAAGGAGCAGGCCTTCTTACAATGCTTTTCCATGCAACTCTGAACTCTGATTGAATAGGTACACTGTGCTACAGGCAGCTCTGAGCAGGGGAAGTGGCTGCACAGCCTGTTTGTGTGTTTGGGCCCTGATAAGAAAATTGAATGAGAACTTAATCACAAATTGTCTGAATCAAGAATTTATGTGGAAACCCCTGTTCAAACCAGCAATCTAGTGGCAAAGTATATGGGGAAAAATTCTGCATATCTTAGTGTGGTAGTTTTGGGCTATGCCTGGAAAATTTTCTGCAGATCCTGAGCAGAAAAGTAGTAGAATGTAAATAAATTACCATTTGATGTAAAAAGGAAAATAATGATAAGGTCGAAATGATCCCATTGGGCAGATATCTAACATAAAGTTAGTTAGGTACACTAACTTTTTTTCAACTTCCTTTGCTCTAGCAGGCACTAGCTCTGGCTTCTGCTGGCTTTGCTGACCTTGGGTGTGTTCTTTGTTGTGCTTAAGCACTAACAGCAACTCTCTGCTCTTCTTTCTCTTGTCCTGTGTACAGGGGGGAAGGAGGGGGAAGAGGAGGAAGCTGTTGGTAACTCCCTGGTTTTGCCCAGGGGGTACTTGTGCTGTTTATAAATTGTAAATATATGTAAATATAGTATATTTTGTACATATTTATATTGCAGTTTTGCTTGTAAATATAGGCTTCATTTGCTTTCAACTGAGCTGGTCTGGCAATCTTATGTTAGGGGGAGTTTTCAACCCACCATACTTACGGCCAGTTAAAAACCACTTTATAGGAGCAGTTATGTTTCTAATGCAAGTTCAGTGGTATTGAAGAGCCTTTATTGACAGTCTCAGTAAAAGAGAAGAAGGAGGCGAGTTTAATGCTTGCATTCAAGACCCAAAGAGCCAGAGCTGCGCACAACCTGATATGACAGTTTTCTGGTACCTGGTGACAATCCAGGAACTGCCCTCAGGGTAGCTCTGTGATCCTGAGCGGTTTGGTCAGTCAGCTGGGATGCAGGAAACTGACTGCGACATTTCTGCGGTGGAACAACAACAACAAAAAAACCCCAAAACCAAAAAAGAAGAAACTTCCAACCCTCTCATGAAATAGAGTTATTTTCTGCTTTGCCATGTTATGCGCTAAACTTGTCTTCCTTCATTTGGGAAGCATGGATTGCTCTGCAGCTGGGGATTGCACTGAACCTGGCGTGGCTCCATGCTGGAAGAGTGCTGTATTCACCATGGTAGCTGTGACAAGCACTTGTCCTTGTGAGTCAATCTAAGCTCAGGAGACTAATTTGGAGACTCAGCACGGGTAGCCATGCATATGCAGAACAGCAAAGCTGTGGGCGGCTTGTTGCATTAGCACATGGTTGGTTTTAGTGTATGTAAAGTGATGCTGAAGCCAGTGAACATACTCTGAGGCCAGAAATAATATCATAGTGCTGTGTTGCAAGATGGCATCATGTAACAATGATATTAGTGAGGCGAGAAGGGTTTCCCCCACCCCCAAGCTAGATGGTTAGGCAGCAACTGCTGTACTGTTGCTTCTGCAAGTGCTGGGAGATCAAAACCTGGGGGTCACCTTCTCTTCCTTTTAAACAACTGCTATGTTCACTTCCATTCTCTTCCTGTTTTGGTGTTAGCGTGCTGGGCAGCCAGATAGAGACAGGAGCACAGATTTTAAGCACATTGAATATGTACAGAACGGTGTAGCAACAGCTGCAGCAAGCAATGCCCAAAGCCCGGGCCACTAAGCAGCAGTCTGGAGCATCTGCTCAGTGCCTCCCCTGTGTACCAGTGCTGTGCTGCTGCAACACCATGCTAATGGAAACAAACAGCCCTCTTCACTGACTGAGAGGCTGGTGCTTCCAGAAAGCCATGCCTGGCCTGAGGGAGGACTAAAGTAACCCAGTATAGGTCTGAAAGAGGATGTTTGTGCCAGTATCTGATTCCTCTCCTTAATGCATGCCTGCTTGCTTGAGGGCAGGTGCTCTCCCTGAGCTTGTGCACCCTGCTTAGGAAACTGTAATTCAGTCTGTGTGGTGAAAACTAAGGTCTGAGATCACTGAAATGAAAATGCCTGTGAACATACCAGTTGGACTCTCTGGAAGACTGTTTTAGTAGAACCAAATAAGGTGTCCTTTAAACGGAAGCTCAGCTGCTGCATCAGACAAATGATGTAGATTTATTTATAAAACATACAAACCTACTGTGCCATTACTCTCCAGCCTGTAGTTCTCAGTAGCTGAATTATGCTGTTTCCTAGATGAATTGTAAAATTCTTACCCACTTCAGAACTGGAGCTGCTGGAGTGGCCCTTGACCAGTGGTGATCCTGCTCTCCCTCTGCCAGCTTGGGAAATTGCCTCACCACCCGTGGGGCTTGTTCAGACTACTGAACTGTCAGAAAACTAACCTAGGAAACTTTTTAAGGCTTATTCTAGATGCACACATTCATTTACTGCTGGGAAAGGTGCAATTTCCCTGTCCCTTGGGAGGGTGTTGCCTGACCAGGATGTGGGCGCCAGCACAAAGTGAATGTGAAAAAGAGAATATGCCAAGACTCATAAAAATCACCCTTTTCCCCAAATGAGATGGGACTCCATACTGAAGCAGTGTAAGGATTTTGGACTGTGATGTAATAAAAATCCTTGAGAATGAAAGGTGAAATTAGACATCTTTAAAATCAGAGGAAAAATTCTGCTGGATACTATAAAGGTTTTTCACCATAAACTATCCATTAGACTATCAGGACCTTCATACCTTGTGTCCTTATAAATCAACAGCAATTTGCTTGTGCACATTTTTAATTTGTTTCCTGTTGGTCTGGAGAAATACCAAGCTGCATAAGCTAGGTACATGCTTGCTTGGTTTTTGCTTTTTTCTTTAACTGATGAGAAAGCAAATGCTGAAAGCTGATTTCCCCAGCCAATACCAAAAGGAAGTGCTTTCTAATCCAGCAGCACATTAAAAGAGGAAGTTGCTCTTAACCTTTTTTCTCTTTAAGTCTTGAACATGTAGTTATCAAATGATGCAGAAACCTGCATGGCTGTTTTAGGCATTCTGAACCCTGGTGCTCTTGCAAACCAAGACTTTTCCCAGTGTCTCTTGTTCTTCTGGATAAGCCATGCTTATCCACATGAGGTTTTTATTTATTTGCCTGTGTTGCAGCTTGGTGCCATCTAGAAAATGTGGTCATTGTTTATAGATGGGGTTTTTTTTGAGACTAAAATTTAAAGCTGGCTCATCCAGTGAGGTGTAGAACTGAAGGCCTTCTAGTCTCAGCTTCTTGGAGCCTGTGGTGACAATGCAAATGTGAGAACTTTTTGCAGGGTTTGAAATGTTGATCATATTGGTATTATATAGGACGTTGGGGACATAAGAGTCATTTGGCATCGGCTTTGCATTGGCATATTTATATTCACATTTTTCTATTTAAGATTGTGTAGGAATAGGATCAGGAAATGGATATTTAAACATGCCAAAAGCAAAGACAACTGAAACAGATGACATGACTCTTTAGAGCAATTGTGTACAAGCACGGGAAGAAAGGAGTGAAGGAGAAAAACAGTTTACATGTCAGTTTTGTGAACTTCAGGACATAAAGACCAGAAAGCACAGTGAGAAGCAATCTGAAACAGTCAGCAGCATTACTTTATTGTGAGAAATGATGATGATAAACTTGGCAAAGATGATGAGAAACTCTGTGGTGCAAAAGATCACAGTTCAGACTTACCAGGTTCACTGGACTGAAATCAGAACTGAAACTGGATGCCAGTAGAATCAGACACTTTGGCTCCACAGAAGAAAACTGGGCAAGAGTAAAGATTTTTTTATCCAAATGCCATGGCTCCAGTCCCTGGCTCTGGGAAAAAAACATGCACAAGGGCTTGGTTATTGTTTTCCCTGAAGATGTATTATACAACTTGATAAAGCACCAGAAACTACATTTACTTATTAGGGTATTTAGAATAAGGCAAAGCACTACGCTAAAGATAGGAGCATGGTCTGGAACAACCTTTTCAGTCACTGCTTCCTGCCCCGGTCCAAGAAGATATACCATCATTATCCTTTCATCATTTGCTGTATAATTAGTTAGATTTTTGCTTGCTCTGCTCCTATTAGTAGGCTGTTTCAAAACTTCTCTAAGAAGAAACCTTGTTTTCTCTTTAGACCTCCTTGTTGAAGAATATCTTTTAGCTCAGTATCTTGTGCCATTGGTATTATAATTTAGAATCATAGAGTGGTTTGGGTTGGAAGAGACCACTAAAGGTCATCTAGTCCACCCCTCTGCAGTCAGCAGGGACATCCTCTACTACAGCAGGTTGCTTAGAGCCCTGTTGAGCCTCGCCTTCAATATCTCCCTGGATATCTCTCATTTCAAACCATTGTCCCTTGTCCTGTCACTGCAGGCCTTTGGAAAGAGTCCCTCTGCAGCCTTGTAGCCCACATTCAGGTAGTGGAAGGCTGCTGTTAGGTCTCCCCAGAGTCCTCGCTTCTCCAGGCTGAACAACCCCAGGTCCCTCAGCCTGTTCTTGTAGCAGAGGTGCTCCAGCCCCTGATCACTTTCATGGCTCTCCTCAGGACCTGCTCCATCACATCCTGTGTTGAGGCCTCCAGAGCTGGATGCAGTACTCCATTTAGGCTAATAACTTCAAGGGTAGTTGGGTAACTGTGATCAGCTGCACTCACAGCCTTTGTTTTCCTAAATTAGATGAAGTACTTCCTTCTTTCTACTAGAAATATCTCTCCTGATGTGAGGCTTTTCTTTTCTCTTTTTTAATCCCTTCTACATTGGTCTTTAAAGTTCGTAGCAGATTCTGTGCTTATGCCAAAAATACTTTTGGAAATGGTTATCCCCTGGCTACTTCTGAAGTCCTTTCCTTAAAGTCTGCCCTTTTGAAATAAAAATCATAGTTATGGACCAACTTTTGTTTCTTTCTCCATGTAACTAAACTGGATGCAAGTTCTGATACTTAATTCAAATTCATTTTGCATGTGTAACTCTCCTATAATATAAATTTTAAAAGTCTAAAAGAGCCTTGTTTGTTGGTCCAATAGTTTTTTCATCAATCTGTCAGCTGCCATGCTCATGAATAACTTTGTCAAATCATTATTTAATATGAGCAAAATTAAAACTGATCACTATAGAATTCCTGTTAGTGTTCAACTTTCTAATAAGAGATTGCGTTTCAAGAGCAGGTTATTGGGGTGGCCTCTCTGTAACACCTTCTCGTGCTTCTTCCATATTTCAAACAAACTTTCCATCTTCATCTATGTTGTCCTTCATTATTTCATTACACTTAATACATAACTGACAAAGAATGCTACTTCTCTGCAATATTTTATTCTTAAATATGTTTTCCTTCTTAGACATCTTTTCTTTCTTAAACAATAGCCGCGGGTACCTGGATTTGGGTTAGGGTGATGTGTTCCCTTCGTTTTGAATGTCTGCATTCAGTCATTCATTAGCAAGTTTCTCTCTTCATTTTTCTGTTCAAGTTCCTTGTATTATGAAGGGGGCCTACAAGAAGGCTGAGGAGGGACTTCTCAGGCTATTAGGTAGCGATAAGACTAGGGGGAATGGAATGAAGCTGGGGGTGGGGAGATTCAGGCTGGACGTGAGGAGGAAGTTCTTCACTATGAGAGTGGTGAAGCCCTGGAATGGGTTGTCCAGGGAGGTGGTTGAGGCCCCGTCCCTGGAGGTGTTTAAGACCAGGCTGGATGAGGCTCTGGCCAGCCTGATCTAGTGTGGGGTGTTGCTGCCCATGGCAGGGGTTGGAACTAGATGATCCTTGTGGTCCCTTCCAACCCTGACTGATACTATGATACCAATGTCAGCAAGGGCAGGCATCCTTTTAAAGCTGCACAGAAACTTCATATAGAAACTTGGATGTTTAACACCTGGTTGCCATGATTCCAGAACTTTATTCACTCATGTGGGTAAGTCAAATGCACCATGTCTCTGAGCAAAAAGCTTATGCATGTGTGTGTTGGGTTGAAATTATCCCCCAACTAATTTGAGAGAATTGCCCCCCCCCAAATAAAATTGCCAGACCAGCTCAGTGGGACAGAAGTAAATGAAGTTCTATGTACAAGCAAAACTACAATCTAGAAATACGAAATGCAATGAATATGTACAAAATAGACAATATTTATACTTACATGTATTTACAATTTATAAGCACGAGAACCCCTGGACAAAACCAGGGCGTTACTCACAGCTTCCCCCTCTCCCCCGACCGGAGAAGGGAAATAGAAAGAGGGGAAAAGCAGAGAGTAGCTTGTTAGCTATTTAGTGACAACAAAGAAACACAGCCAATGTCAGCAAGCCAGCAGAAGCACCAGCTAGTATCTGCTACAGCAAAGAAAGAGCAAAAGTTAGTTTACACAACTAACGTTATGTTAGTTACCAGACCAATATCAGACCTTATCATTATTTTCCCTTTACATCCAATGGTAATTTATTTACATTCCACCACTTTCTACTCAATCTGTGGAAAATTTCCTAGGCATCAGCCTCAAACTGCCACAAGGTGCAAAAACTTATTTATGCAAGTGAAGTAGTTAGGTCAGGCCTCCAGCTAGCACCGTTAATCTTGTCATATGGTCAGAGCTGGCCTTAAAATGACCCGGTCTAATGGAAGGTGTCCCTGCCCATGGTGGGGGCATTGGAACTAGATGATCTTCAAGGTCCCTTCCAATCCAAACCATTCCATGACTCTATGAAAAAAACCTACCTGTGATAATCAGGCATTTTATAATACTGACCCTGTGCAAGAACCCATTGAACAACAAAAAGATTGCAGAAGGGTGGTTTGTTACCTAAATTCCATTGAGCTGGAAGAAGCTAGTTTTCAGACAAAATAAGCAATCATTCATGATAATGTTTGACACTGGTCTGGAATACCAAGGCAGAAATGGCACTAATATGGTCTGCAGTTGCCAACAGCTTGCTCAGTGCTAGGCAGTGGATTGTTTAATCTTCCAGTTCTTAGTTTTCTGCCTGGGAAATACATAACAGTATTTGGCTTTCTCATAATAGTAGCATGTTGGGCTTTGTTTCTGTAGGCTGCTGAATTCAGCAGTTGAGGAGCTTCATAAATTAGGCATGCTAGATGTGAATTGCAAACCAGAATCCTCCTTTGGGACTCCTTTGGAAGGCAAGTACATTGAGACATTTTCACCTGGATTATTGTACGGCAAAACTAAAATATTGGTCAGTTTAACTTTTTTAGCATTTTCAATATATCCTGTCTCTTTCAGAGCCTATTGTCCTTGACAAGTTGATCAGAAAGTTGGGTTTTGAAGTGCAGACTCTTCCTTACCACAATTGTTCAGGGATGTTCCATTTTTGTTGTTGTTGTTGGTTTTTTTCCTCACACGATTGTGTACTCTGAAACCAATGGCAGGTTGAAGGTGGAACTGCTATGTAGTGGTAGAAATCTCTTGGAAAATACCTGATATATCAGTTTATATCAACCCATGAGGACTATGATTCATGCTGTTCCTGGTCTTCCTCATCATGGCTGTCAGCCTCATATCATCTAATCAGCTGGGTAGAAAGGTTTTTAAGTCTCAGGCATCATATGAAACAGAGATAAGACAACCTCTGAGGCTGCCTGGCAATAGTAGCCTTTTTTTGGTCAGTGGGGGAGCAAGAACAAGGCATGGAAATTATGCTGAGGTTTTCTGGTTTTCTGGGTTTTTTTTGGTTGTGTGATTTTTGTGTGTGTGTGTGTTTTATTTGTTTGTATGTTTACCTTGGGCTGGGGAGAAGAAAGGCAGCAGCATAGCCTTTGCCTATGTTCCATTTTGCTTAATAAAGCTTTACAAACCTGTAATATACCTCCTTATCCTAGACTGTAAGAGCAAACTGAGATGGTCCTAAACTTGCCCCTGTGTTCTGCTCATGTCTAACTGTTATGAGCCAGGTTCACTTCTTAGTTTTAGTAAGTGTGGCTAATCCAAGCCAATATCTTGATTATCTGAGCTAGTGGATTGTTTGTAGCAAGTTTTGCCAAGCACAGGAAACTGCCAGCCGCTCCAAGAGCACATGAAGTGCTTTGGAAGAGAAAAAATTAAGCCAATTGCTAAAGGTAAGATTTTAAAAGTGCAGCAATCTACATGATGGGAATACTGGAAATATTATTGAAAATACTTTTGCATATCCTTAACCTTAAGCATAGACTTAATTCCTTTAACTTCAGTGGGACTATATATATTTCCAAAGGGAACCACCTGTGTGTTTAGGAAGATCAAGCTACTAAGCTTCTCTCCATGCTGAATTTTATCCTGTGACTGTGTTTTTGCGTGTCATGCTGCAAATTTACCCTGAAGCTTGCCATAAAGTCAATGCGTTTAAAGAGTACACTTGAACAGCTCCAGTAGAGTCTCAAGGCAGTTATAATGGTGTGCATTTGATTTACAGCATGCCGTTGAATTAGAGGAGTATTTGAAAGGGGGTTTATGGTAAAATAGTATAGACAGTGATTTAGGGCATGGATTGTGGCCATAAGTATGGGCAAATCAGAAGAGTTTATTGCAGCAAACAGCTCAAAAAAAAAAAAAAAACAGAAGTAGAAAATTTGGAGATTGTCATCTTGGCTAAGTATATCCGTCAACTAAAAATACTGGTCAACACATGGCTTTTCAAAGTAAAGATGACTTTCAACAACATTTTGTGTAACCAGCACTGGATAGAATCATCAATGAGCTGGAACCGTGATTTGGAAAAGAGAGCCATGAAATCAATAAACCAGCTGGGACAACGAGTCCAAGAAATAGACATTTCTTGGAAAATGACAGAGCATTCTGGCAATAAGTGCTATAAATGAGAGTAGATATGAGCATTTTGCCAAATTCTTCAACAATACTGTGATAGCTCCCGAGCAGACACATGCCTTGACCTGATTAGTAAACATTTGGGTTTTATACAAAAATGCAGAAACTAAATCTTAAAATAATAATTTCAAAGCTTTTTTAGAACTCTCCAGATCACTCTCAGTATTGTTTTCCTAATTTCTTATTGGAGGCTTAACACGCAAAGCCAAAACATCAGTTGGCATAAATTACCTGACTTTTGTGAAGATGGACTGATGTTAATCATCTAGGGCATAATCTGTCTCCTTTAGCATGTCTGTTCCCCGCCTTTAAACACAGCCTGCTATTTCTGATTTAAGTGGGTTTTAAAAAACTTGAGGCTGTTCTGAAAAATGGAAATACATGATCAACATAGTGCTGAACTTTACAAATGGATGCAAAAAAAAGGGTCACATATACAAACTATGGATATGTATGCATACACATATACAAAGAAAGCACAAAAAGAGCTGCCTGTTGCTGCACAGGGGAGCATTCCTCAGTGCCTGAAGGTGCAATAGAATCATAGAATCATAGAATTGTTAGGGTTGGAAGGGACCTCAAGGATAATCTAGTTCCAACCCCCCTGCCATGGATAGGGACACCTCACACTAGATCAGGTTGCCCACATCCACATCCAGTCTGTCCTTAAAAACCTCCAGGGATGAGGCTTCCACCACCTCCCTGGGCAACCTGTTCCAGTGCCTCACCACCCTCACGGTGAAGAATTTATTTCTAACATCCATTCTGAATCTACCCACTTCTAGTTTGGCTCCATTTCCCCTACTCCTATCATTGCCTGGCAACCTAAAAAGTCCCTCCCCAGCTTTCTTGTAGGCCTCCTGCAGATCCTGGAAGACCACAATAAGGTCTCCTCGGAGCCTTCTCTTCTCCAGACTGAATAGTCTCAACTCTCTCAGTCTGTCCTTATAGGAGAGGAGCTCCAGGCCTCTAATCATCCTTCTGCATGGAAAAGGTGTATCTAATTTTTTGTTTGTTTTACTCTAATTTCATTACAAACAGCTGATTGTGTGGTTGGCAAACTTATCGCTTGGCCTCTTAGGTTTTTTGTTGTTGTTGTTTTGTTTTGTGCTGGGGTTTTTTGGTGGTGGGTTTTGGTTTGGGTGGGTGTTTTTTGTTTGTTGTTGGTTTGGTGGTTTGTTGTTTTTTGGTTTGGTTTGGTTTTTTTTTTTTTTAATGCTAACACTTGGAAAACAACCAGTGATGATCCCTGATGTGAACTTGGGCTGCGATTCCCTGCTGACAGAATCTGATCAGACAGCTTCACCCATGAAAAAGATTACAGATTCACTCTTACGTTTTGAAGTCCTGGTGTAAAACCTTTCTGGATTCACTGGGAAAGGCAGCACTGCTCTTTGTAACAGCAGCTTCATGAGTGAAGTTGAACACTCCCCAGGACTGTGAGTATACAGTGGACAAAAAATGCCATGGGACAAATGCCGAGGACAGAAAGGTCTACTCAATGAAATGATGCATGAAATATGAACAGGGAGGCTGTTTGGCAGCTTCATTAGGAGGCCAGGGCAAGCATTATGCACACCAAGAAAGGATGAAGGCAACTGTGTCTTGGAAATTTGACAAAGAGACCTTTGTGTTCTCCTCCCTTGTTTGGTTTAGCATCGTCACACTTATCTCTCTTCCCGGAAAAGGTTTTCAGACACAGCAGAAGACCTTGTGTTTCTGTTTGGGTGGATGTACAGGTCTCCTTCATTCCCCTACCCCTGACACACTGAATCAGTCTCCTGCTGGATCCACATGGATTCACACAAACTATGGGAGTGGATGGAGAGAGCAATCCTGCTCTTGTTTCAGCAGGCTGTATATTCAGCCAGACATTTCAAGATCAATTATTCTCAAATGTGAGTTTATATACAAGCCAGGGAATGAAAGATTTTGAAAGACTGAATGAGAGATTTATTTATTTAGTTAGCTTAAATGGGAAAATGGAACTTTATGCCATCACTCAAGACTTTATCTGATATCTGTGGCTTGTTCCAACACTGGGAGAGTTGATGGCAGGAGCACAGAAGATGGAGCTGATGAGTAAGTGGCAGCAGAACTGCACAGAGCACCAGAAAATGAAGAGAGAAAACTACCTGTAAAAAGAAAAAACAATGACAACATAGGAATGTGGAAGAAAAAAAGGAAAGAAAATGATTTTGACAATATTTGATAAAATACCAGAATTGACAAGGTTGAGCTGAGCGTAGTCAGATCAAAATTCCTTCTCTGAAGGAAAAAAATCACAAAAGGTTTAGTAATATAAACTTTTTACCCAAAAAATGATTGTAGAAAACAAGAAAATGTCTTTTGAAATGATCCTAACTGACATTCTCTGGGTAATTTATCAACATTGCAGACAGACAGAACAGTCACAGATTGTAACTATTTTAAAGACACAAATGAATAAGCTGTAAAATCCAAAGAAATGCTAATGCATTTTTAAGGTAAATTAATCAGAATGCATTGAAGATATTTTTCTACTGCTGTGACTAATCCAGTGTTGATGTTTGTCATATAAAAGTATACCAATTCATACAGAAAAAAGAAAGTGCAACTCTTTTCTAGGAGATCACTGAGAAATTTCCCACTACTAGTACTTATCCTATAGGACCCTTTGTCTTATTTCTCAAGCATCTGATAGCTCCATGATGTTTCCACAGAGGCAAATATATATTACATGATGAAGACAGCAAATGAAGAAGAAACGTAGCACAGAAGCACAGAGAAAATTTCCTTGCAGGCTGCAGGTTAGACAGTGCTTGTCCTAGTTCTTTAGGATACTGTTTGCTTTGCAGTCCAGCTGCAGGAAAAATGTTTTCAATACAGCTTCTTCCAAAGATGTGAGGAGATTGTAGAGCTTTGTTCGATGGTATCAAGAAAAAGATTATCTGTTGGCAGATATTTCCATGGCTTCATTCTGCAAATGCCTTCTCTTAGATACTTGACTGTGAACAAAGTCATCAGGAAATGGGGGAGGGAATGGCCTGAATTCCCTTGCTTGTCCCTAACTAATTCACTTGGTTTTAGTACGGATAGTTATGTTAGCTGCAGGATGAGTTCAGCCAAAGAGGGGTTGTAACAACAAAACTCTGCACTGCCACACTTTAGCATTTTTTTCAAGTTGCACATATTTCACTTGTGGTGTAATACAGCAGATGTGCTGGAGGGATGCTGACTTGTTGCCTGCATTGAAGGTAGTTTGCACCAATTCTTCTGTTGCAGGCAGTGAAAATCTGCAAATACTTGGTCTGGGTAATACAGTGAGCTTTGCTTTCTTTGTTTCTGAATGGGTCCAAAGGAAAATATGTTAGATAAATCCCTTTGAGTGTACTGGCAGTAGGTGACTTGTGCTCCTTTGCTGTATAACTACGTGATCAAAGAAAATTCACTATGCAGAAAGTGCCCAGATTTGTTGAAAATACTGGCAGACTTCCTCAGCAGACCAGAAATCATCTTATAACAAAGTATAGCTGATGCAGCGGGTCCAGAGGAGGGCCACAAAAGTGAGGTGGGAGCACCTCTGCTACAAGGACAGGCTGAGGGAGCTGCGGGTGTTCAGCCTGGGGAAGAGGAGGCTCTCGGGAGACCCAGTAGCAGCCTTCCAGTACCTGAAGTGGCAATGGCTTCAAACTAGAGAAGAGCAGATTTAGATTGGATATTAGGAACAGCTTCTTTACTATGAGTGTGGTGGAACACTGGAACAGGATGCCCAGGGAGGTGGTTGGGGCCCCAACCCTGGAGATATTCAAGGTGAAGCTCGACAGGGCTCTGGGCAGCCTGATCTAGTTGAAGATGCCCCTGATGACTGCAGAGAGGTTTGGGCTGGATGACCTTTGGGAGCTCCCTTCCAACCCAGACCATTCTATGATTCTATGATTACTTTAGCAAATTATTTCTCTGGGTTACTGCTGTTACAAGTTGATGACCGCATGATGAGAAATGAGAATTTGCCACTGATACATTAAACAGAGGCAGTCTCCTGAAAAGAGCAGAGGGAATCACGAGCATTCGGGTAAGCTGGTGGGCACTACAATTACACTATTCCAAGCCCCTCTTACTGTGTCCATTATACAAACAGCTTCTGTGATGTCAGTAGATTGCTAGCACACTTCGTACTGTACATAATGTTAATGCGTTCTGTTGGCAAGCCTGAAAATAAATGGCATCACATCAGCATCACAGTATACCATGCCTCCAGGCTGAGTTAGATTGTTAAAAGGGTCATACAGTTCAGTACAGGTGCTATTCACTTAACTAGGGCCTGGAAATACCCACAGTAAACCTACAAGGTAACAAAGAAAGGAATTATTTATTTATTTGTTTGTTTGTTTTAATGACCTGAGTTAAATTAGAAATTAGACCTAATTGCTGTCCCGAGCTTATACACTGAAGAAATTCCTTTAGCAAGATTCTGCCTGTATTCTGTAACACATTTGAAGAACTCTCATATGGATTAGATCTCCTGAGTCTGCTAGTGGCTGACATATGTTCTGTGAAAGAGAAAAATGACATATTGTTTTGCAAAACTGTTCCCTGTGTCTTGCCAAGCTCACTATAGATTATTTGAGGGGGGAAAGAAAATGTTGTGCAAAATATTTTATAATGTAGTAAAAAAAGTGGAAGAAATGATTGTGACTGATTGTGTCAGTAATGGATATGCTTATGCTAAGTGTAAATCCTGGTACCAGGAATATTTATTAAGCTCTCCAAATTGTTTTCCTTTGGCAAGTTTCAGACTGACTGGTTTGTACTCTGTGGATCAGGCCCAGCCCTGATTAACATGTATAAATTGAATATTAATAATCAATAGCAGATGAGATGAGCAAACTCAATGATAACAGCTTTCACAATGCTGTTTGAAATGCGCATCAGCAATGCTATGTCATAGAAGCCCTGAAACAGAATACCATGTTTAACAGCTGGCATCAAAGACATTTAGGAGATAATAAAATAGAAAGAACATGCCCTTGGACTATTTGATATAGTACAATTACATGCTAATGTGTAAAAGATCCTTGAAGGATTGGTTTGATTTGTTTTTCAGGAGACTGTGTCCAGTTCTGGGCCCCTCAGTTCAAGAAAGATGTTGAGTTGCTTGAATGTGTCCAGGGAAGGGCAACAAAGCTGGTGAGGGGTCCGGAGCATAAGCCCTGTGAGGAGAGGCTGAGGGAGCTGGGGTTGTTTAGCCTGGAGAAGAGGCGGCTCAGGGAAGACCTTATTGCTGTCTACAGCTACCTGAAGGGTGGTTGTAGCCATGTGGGGACTGGTCTCTTGTCCAGGGCAACCAGCACCAGAACAAGAGGACACAGTCTCAAGCAGTGCATGGGGAGGTTTAGGCTCGATCATAGAAAGAAGTTCTTCACAGAAAGATTGATCGATCTTTGGAATGGGCTGCCAAGGGAGGTGGTGGGGGTCAACATCCCTGGAGGTGTTTAAGAAAAGTCTGGATGAGGCACTTAGTGCCATGGCCTAGATCATTAGATAGGGTTGGGTCACTGGTTGGACTTGATGATCTTAGAGGTCTCTTCCAACCTGGTTGATTCCGTGTGCTTCTGTGTGAAGTAAAGGAGTGGGTCCTTCAAAGTGAGGATTTCAAGACAATTATATTTTAATATTGTCCATCAGATTTTGTTTGAGTATTTGGATAGAAATATTCAGAGATTAACTGCTTCAAAAAGTGTTAATGAATGGGATGTACTGGTCCCTACTTCTTCAGGGTCAAGACCAAATACAGGACTTAGAATGATGTTTTCTTCTTTGATGCCTCAAGATTTTGTCTTGGAGGCTTAGTCTCATCATGTCAATCTGCTTGTCCTGTCAACTGTAGTTGCACCATAGCTTTAGCTCTGTTTCCTGCTTACGCTAGAGTGTGCACAATGGGTTTGTATTTGGTATCACACAATGTGTTTGCAGGTATTTGGAGTCTAAATGTTGTATGTGCAAAACTGAACTGTTGTTTAGTTCTGCTGAATTTGAATGCTCTTTATCACAGGCCCTGGCTTTCATACAGAACTTCAAACACCCTGATATCTGCTAGAAATGTAACAGGACCATGCACAACCAGTCCAGGTTTATGGAGTGCATTGAAAACATTTTCTTGAAGCGGATGATCCTGATGTTCCTGACCAAAGTCAGATGCAGAAAGCAAGCACACTGAAGGAGGTGGGAGCGACGGCTGCCGGAGGAATACAGAAGCATTGCTTGAGTGTGCGGAGAAGAAACTGCATAATCCAAAGTCCAGTTGAGCTGAAATTAGTAAACGATGTGATGGCCAACAAGAAGGGCTTCTTCTTGCATATGTCTGGAAACAGTGATCAGTTATCACCCAGGAAGTCTGTCATGACAAGGCAGGCCCAAGGTCAAGTCAGGAAATAAAGGCAGCAGGTCAGGATCAGAGCCAGGATCAGGGAGGTGCAAGACTGAGCACAGCTGCAGCATAGCTTTAAGCAGGGGCTAAGCATGGCTTGAAAGCAGCTCCCAAGGGACAGAGAGGCAGGCAGGTGCTTGCTGGGGCTGCCTCTAGCTTTCTTACCAACAAACAGCTCAGATCAGCATAAAAAGGCTGACCTTGAACTCAGTCAGCTAAACTCCTGAACCAACTAAAATCCTGGAATGGGGAGTTAACTTGAGGCCCTGATACAATACAGGCTGGAGATTCACTGCCCAGAAAGCACTACTGCAGAACAAAAGCCTGAGGGGACCTGATGGCCAATGAGGTGAATGTAAGTCAGTAACATGCCCTTGCAACAACAAAGAAAAGGCCATCCAGGCCCTATTGGGATGCAGAGGAGACAGAACCAGACTCTTCTCAGAGATGCATGGTGGAAGGAGCAGAGGCAGTAGAGATGGGATGGATAATGAGAACTGCTGTCTCAATGGAGAAATTTATTTTTTGCTGTGATGCTCAAATACTGTAATGAGCAGGTTGCCCAGAGAGGCTGTAGTATCCTCCATCCTTGGAGATACGCGGAACCAACTTGCATGCAGCCATGAGCGGCCTGCTCTGCCATACCTACTCTAAGTTGGAAGCCGGGTGAGGTGACCTCTGGAGATTCCTTCCTACCTGTGTGACTTCATGTGGCAGCAATGTACTTTGGTGCAGTGTCAGAAGACAAGTCCTAGGACAGCACACAGAGTTTTACACTTAGCAACACTTCTAATTCTCAGGAACACGTATGCCTTGTTCTGATCCAACATCTGTTAATAATAGAGTATGAAGCAAAATGACTTTCTAATGGAACAACTGAGAAAAGCAACAGATGGAGAAATCTGTGCAAAATAAATAATATCAGTATGACTTAATTTTTGTGTTTGCCTGGGACTCTGAGAACAAAATGGCCTGATCCTATGGCAGACTTACAGCAACATTTGAGAACTGCTAAGGACCCTGTTCCCTCTCACACCAGTGAGGAATGGAGCCCTGAAATAAAATGGTGAGGTAGCTGCACAAGGTAGTCTTTCTGAACTCTCTGAAGCATATCACCTTAAATGCCACATAGTATGGTGCCCTATCATCCTTCTGCTCTTAAACTGGATCTACAGCTCCAGTGGTTAGGGTAGGCAGCTGGACTAACTCCAGTAATTAAAGTAATAGCTGCATAATGCATGGCTGTGGTTGGGCTGCACTGTCCTAAGGATAGCCCACTGGTCTTGCTTTTCATGAGCTGTCGCTTCCTTCGTCCAGTCTAATTCTAGGCAGACTAATATTAAACTCAATAATTTCTTCAGTAAGCATACCAATAATTATGGCAGTTTACTGCATTAGTTAATTTTTGGGGATAATGCTCATATCCGTTGTGCTTAGAATCTCCCAGATTAGTGCCTTCAGTATCTGATCCAGGGATAAGTCAACAATGGCAATTGCATAAAGGGATCTAAACACATCTGTCTGAGCTGTCTGGAGTCATTTAGCACAAAGATGACTGGGTCAATTGTTCTAACACTTCTGAATGAAGAAACCTGCAGAAGCTTTTCAGTGATTTACCCGTTATCTCTTTGCAGAACAAAGCATTACAGTAACAGAATTGTAGGAAGCCTTCCTCAAGAATCTTGTTTCACACCTACATTAAGATTCATACTTTGCACAAGGAGAGAATTTCTCCTTTATTGAAAAATATTATTATATATTAGAGCAAATTTGCCTTTCCTAAGAAGAAAGGTTGGCATTACTGAATTATCTGATGCAATTATGAGCAAAGCACTTAGAACAAAACCTGAAGACAATTCTCTAGCCACAGACTCTGGCACTGCGGGGTCCTCATTATGTCAGCTAGAATATTAGAATGTGGATTGCGAATGCAGGATATTCAGGTCAGGAAATGGTGCAGTGCTTTTAAATCTTTTTATTCAAGTAAATATAAAAATACCCCATCTCTATTGGCTATTGGTAAATTAAACACTGTTTGCAGAGCTGAGAAACTGTTTCGGGTTTTATAACTAATTTCCATACAAAACATCTCTCAGTATCTACTGGTTCACAATGATGCCATGGCAAATAAACAGCTGGAAACGGGTCTTTTAATATTTAGCATTGTTTGATTTTCTATTTGGAATTTTTTTGGTAGACACAGTAGGCAATATCCAAGCCAGCTTATAGACACATCTTCATTTTAATAAAGCTCAGTTCCCAGTTCTCTGTAATTTTGGCTTCAGTGCAAGAAGTCCACATTCAGAAAATGAAAACTGTGAAATCTCTGTGGCTGACAACAAAACTCAGTCTCTTACTGCTTTGAATAGAACTTGTTAAAAAATAACTTTTAAATGCGGCAAGGAAAACCTTGCTCCATGGTAGTTTTAGTCACCACCAGGTTCGTCAGCTAGCCTACAACCTGCAGCATGAGAGGCCTTGAGCTCAAGCCCTATGAGGAGAGGCTGAGGGAGCTGGGGCTGTGTAGCCTGGAAAAGAGGAGGCTCAGGGAGACCTCATTGCTCTCTACAACTACCTGACGGGTGGTTGTAGCCAGGAGGGGGTTGGCCTCTTCTCCCTAGCAACCAGCACCAGAACAAGGGGACACAGTCTCAAGCTGCACCAGGGGAAGTTTAGGCTCGAGGTGAGGAGAAAGTTCTTCACCGAGAGAGTGATTCGTCATTGGAATGGGCTGCCCAGGGAGGTGGTTGGGTCTCCGTCCCTGGAGGCGTTCAAGAGGGGACTGGATGTGGCGCTTGGTGCCATGGTCTAATTGTGAGGTTGTGGTTACAGGTTGGACTCGATGATCTTCAAGGTCTCTTCCAACCTTGGTAATTCTATTCTATTCTATTCTATTCTATTCTATTCTATTCTATTCTATTCTATTCTATTCTATTCTATTCTATTCTATTCTATTCTATTCTAAAATATACATTTGAGAAGTCTGAAGAGCATGTCTTTGCCCAAACAGAAGAACTGAATTTATTCAGGAAGAAAAGGTTCAATCTGGTAAGCAACTTTTACTTGCAAATGGCTTGAATGAGTGGTCTCCTTCCACTGGATAGATGCATATTGAAAGATACCACCTGACCCTGCTGCTTCACTAAAAAATTCATTCTTAAGAAAACTATTTGCTGGGCTGAAAAAATCTCCACAGTAATCACTACCTGTGGGAAAGGACTGGATATATTCCCTTAGTGTTGCCATCACTGTTTCTCACACCTTTCTTGAAGGATTTTTTTTTTTTTTAATGCAAAGAAGAGAACAATTTCTTTCTTCAGTCTTTCATTGCCCTGAACTTCCTAACAGTGAGGTCAGTTGCAAGGTGTCTAACTTGCATCTAAACCAAAACTGGGCAAAGATCACTGCTTGTTTTCAAACACTCTTCTGAGTAATCCATACCCCCAGAAAGCATTTGGTGCTTGCAGGCTGGATTTGGGCAGCAGAGCTAAAAGGTGGGTTATGCTACTGTTATATTCTGCCAGCTGTCATGTCTGAATATGTTATAAATCCACACAAATAATTTACTAAATTGTCCATGAGCTGAGGTTAGTATGAATGAAAATATTATTTATCTTTAATTTCTAAATTAATTTACATCCAAACCGTTGTTAAGACATTAGGACTGCAAGGATAAAGCAAATATCTGTCTGGCTTGTAAATATTTATATACTTCATAACTTCTGTAGATTGTGGTGCAAATCTCACTAACAAAAGGTATTACAGATCAGACTGTGAGGATTTGCAAATATTACCAGTAAACCAAATGCTGAGCTAACACAGCCAGATCAAAATAATGTAAATTTTTGAGGGCCTTAGCTCTTAAAATTCTGTAGTTGGCACTTATATTCATAAATGTTCCCCCAGCTCCTTTATTAAACTTTCAATTAAAGCTGACCTGATTAAGACCTGCTTTCCCAGTCTTGTTGGTAGGACACACTGATTAAAAAGCCTTGGAATCCTCATTCCTATCCAAGCAGAGATGTCTCCCCAAGAGTTCACTGATTAATTAATGAGTGGGTTTACCTGTGTGCATGTGTTTGGCCAGATCAGCTTTTCTATGTAGCATGGTTGAAGGGACAAAGACAGCTTCTGGAATGCTGCATCCCTGAAATGTAATCATAGTGAGGCATAATCTTCACACCAAAGTCCTACCCAGCCATGTCTATACCTTTTCAAGGTGTCCCTTGGCTCATTTTTTCTTTAAATCATCATCTGTTCCTAAGCAGATAATGTTCTCAAGCATACTAAAAATCACAGAATGACAGAAACATTCAGGTTGGAAAAGACCCTCAGGATCACCAAGTCCAACCCAGAACCGCACTCTACAGAGTTCACCCCTAAACCATATCCCCAGCCACCACGTCCAAACCACCTTTAAACACATCCAGGGGTGGTGACTCAACCATCTCCCTGGGCAGCACATTCCAATACCTGACCATACTTTCTGTGAAAAACTTTTTCCTAATGTCCAGTCTAAACCTACTCAGTTGTAGCTTGAGGCCATTCCCTCTTGTTCTATCACTAATTACCTGGGAGAAGAGACCAGCACCAGCCTCTCCACAATGTCCTTTCAGGTAGTTATAGACAGCAATGAGGTCTCCCCTCAGCCTCCTCTTTTCCAAACTAACCATCCCCTTCAGTCACTCTTCATCAGATTTATTCTCCAGGCCCTTCACAGCTTCCTTGTCCTCCTCTGCACTGGCTCCAGTGCCTCCACATCTCTTGTAATGAGGTGCCCAAACCTGGACACAATACTCAAGGTGTGGCCTCACCAGGGCTGAGTACAAGGGGACAATCACCTTCTTGCTCCTGCTCCAGCATTTCTGATACAGGCCAGGATGCCACTGGCTTTCTTGGACACCTGGGCACATATTCAGCTGCTTGTTGATTAGAACCTCCAGGTCCCCTTCTGTCAGACAGCTTTCCAGCCACAGTTCTCCAATGTTCTTAAGTGTTCATCTTAAGATGATTAAGCAACATCAAAAGGTGAAAAAGGATGTTTGGATGGAATCCAAGGAATCAACAAATATGCAGAATATTTGTAGATATGAATTTACTATATATATTTATTTTAAAGGCTTCTCAAAAGAGAACTATTTTAAATGAGTGACTGTCTTTAAGGACCCTGGATTATGAAATTACCTAATGTAGGTATCTGGTGTTTCTTAAAAGTAAAGTATTTTCTCTTTCAGGTATTGTCTCATGGCACTGTTACAGCTAAGGAGTTTAATGGAGAAATTGATGTTTGTGAGTTTGGAGGTATTGGAGAACTTTGCATAGGGAGATTTCATTGTCACTCAGTTGCAGTCTGGGATGAGTGTGTGTAAGATTCAAAGAAGCTGATAAAATAACTTCCAGTCCTATTAAAATGAACCACAAACTCTCAGTTAGATCAATATTTCCTTCTATGAGATGCTTTCCAAGTCTGTGAGGTCAGACAAGGTGACTATGTTGTTAGAAGATGTAGATGCTGAGATAACACAAACCAGCTGTAACTTATTTGAAGGAATAAGAACTAAAAACAATCCCAGTACAGACTCAGTGGGAAGTAAAGGAGTAATTCTTGGTACAAGAATCATGAGAATGTATTCCAAGAAATATTTTGTTATAACCATACAATGGGAAATTGCAGCTTTTTCAATTACACCATTTTTGACAAACCTGTTGGAGTTCCCAGGGGAGAACATCTTTTCAGCAAGCTCTGCTAACAATGTTATGAAGGAAATCCCTTAACAGGTTTCAGCAGCATTTAAGAGAAAAACTACTTCTATTAGTAGCATGTTTTACTAGTAAGTGAAATGTATGTGGCCAAGAAGGACTTCTGTAATACTGAAGATCCTATTTAATTCACAGTAAGTGTGCTCCAGCTTACGGAGATGATGAGAACTCTCTTCTGCTTCAGAAGTGGGCAGCAAAGAAAAAGAGCCTTGCTGGAGTTAGTTGGGGCAGGAGTTTTAGACCTGTAGAGGTGGATTCAGACAATGATTCTTAACCCCCCTGTTATTCCATAAGGTCACCTTCATTTATTGGGTAAATTCTGTTTCCTGCACTTCTTGTGAATCTTCTCAGACAATGCATGCATGCTTGCAGCTTGCATTATGAGGATTAGAATTCTCCCATGCTGAAGGCTTAAAACAATACTTCTTGTCTTCAGAGGTTTTGTGCTTTTCCCTTCTCTCTGTCCCTTTTACCTTCTCCTTCCCTGCCAAAACCAAATCGCTAAATGTGCGTACGTAATAGTTCCAACTTAAGCTAATTGGATTCTCACAAAACTTCTCTTGCTCCACCGCTTCCAAGTGACATGATGTGTGGCCATTTCTTGTCTGTTTCTCATATCCCTTTTTGAGATCCTAACCCTGCTCTGCATCACTTTTATAGACTCAAAGCCACATGGTTTTGATTTGGCAGAGAATAGCAAGATTGCTCCATATTAGAAAGGATGTGAAGGCTTGGGTTTGGATTTTGTTTGGCATTTTTCAACTACATCTCCTGTTGTTTCCATATCGAATTTGGTTGTAAACGAAAACGTATGCTATATATTTTATGTCAATCCTTGAGATGAGCTGTCTGGTAGCACTTTCACCCTCTTCTTACCTGACTCAGATGAAGTAGACTTTTGGGTGTTTTTTCACGTAACCTCTTACAGCAAACCATTAATCAGTTTGGGAGACAAATGAAGACTTGTAGATCCAATTCAGTTTACATCGAGACCTCTTTTACTGACAGCATGCAGGAGTTGAAAAATGTCTATAAATATCTCTATCAGTTTTAAGGCTCTTTACATTATTACAGTGCTACAAAGATGACTAATCACTGCTGGCAAAATACCATTAATACTAAGAATCTTTAAATTACCTGGGTTTTAGTTGCTTGTATCTATGAAATAAATGTTTATCCCCCATCCTGTGCAAATGCCTTTATAGCAGTCTCTACACTAACCTTTTAGAGAGAACATAGGCAGAATTCAGCCATTTTCACATTATGTAAACCATAAAGAAAAATGCTTTGTGTCTTCTAGATTGCCCAATAGAACAGTTGACTCTGAAAATCCCAAACATAATTTGCTTTATGACTTTCATTTGGAAAGGGAAATCAGAGTCAAGAAAAGCAAACTGGACTTTCCTGGCTTCAGAATACACTAATCTAATCCACTCTCTGCATATCTATTAGTTGGTTTTTTTTTTTTTCAGTTTCTCCTTCTGGCTCAACCCTTTCCCAAGGAAGGGTTGAAAACAGGGCACCAAGAGGTGGTTTTAGAACACTAACACCTTTCCTGAAACATTGTCTTTCATTAAAAGCTGCTGTGGTTGCAAAACAGTCTTAAAGACATGAACTAAGTATAACCTGGGCACAGATGTCTGCTTAAGTTTTCACAGAGACTGAAATAATAGCTCTGAGAGATGTGAGTCTCATCTCAACAGGGTTTTCTCTCATATGCCCTCTATTTTAAATGTGAACTTTTTCTACTCTTCCTGCTCTTCCAGGCAGGAAAGGTTTAGTTACTGTGTCATCAATTTACTCTAGTGACAAGACATGTACTTACTTTGGAAAGGAAACCTTACCTGTTTTTTCTTCAATTACAATAGAATAAATTCCAAGGGACCTAATGTTTGTATCTGCCAAGACAGACACCAATCCTAGAGACTGGTTGGAATTGCAGAGCAGACCAGCCTGATGGGCCACCAGCCTACTCTTCTGCCTGTAAAAGTGGCAAGCATCAGCAACCACTGGGAGAAAAAATTCCCAGTAGACTTATAAAGTATTTAATATAATCCAAAATCCAGGTTCACTGAAATCACTGTCTGGCATGCTTCAAATGGGGCTTCTCCACAAATAAAATATTTCAATACTTGGATAATCATCCAACCCAAATTCACTCTTGCTAAATTATTGGCCACTTTTTTGCAGTAGAGTTTCAAATTCTGTTTGCTTTCCAGAGAGATGGAAGGCAGAAGGGAAGTAGAGAGGCAGATGTACAGGTGAAATTGGGATGGTTTACCTCTCCATGCATGCTTTCCAACATACCCATCTTTACTGGGTGCTGGTGCTGAAGCCCTTTCAGTTCTGCAGCATCCCTTTGTGTGGGATGCATCCAGCCTGCCCCAGGCACTGCAGCTGAGCAGCTCAAGTGGCTGCAGCCGGGCCCCTGCCTTGTCCTTCCCATTGCTGTGGACAGGCACCACTCTCCCTCTCTCCTGGCCCTTTAGCTGACTCATCCTATCAGAGAAGTTGAACTTAACAGTGGATGAGTGAAAGCTGCCTGCTTCAAGAACCTCACATAATACACAAACCCACACATTTGCTAGCTTCTTTTTCTGAAAAACCTCTTGGCTATACCAATCTCATGGTTATGTGTTGAGGATACAAAGCCCCAAGCAATTTCATTTACTTCAATGGGAGTTGCAAATATTGGTTGTTAAAACACAGCCAAGAATTATTGCAAAATGAAGGCTGGGAAGCGAAGTACTTGAAAACCAAGGAAATCCCAAAGCTAAGGTTCCTGCTGCAATGTTCAGTCATTTTTGCTACACATCTATACCTTTTATTATTATTTAATCTATATCCTGTGAGGTGTGTAGGATGTGTAATGAAGCCAAAACAATATTACTTTGGAAAAGTCAGTATTTGTAATTTCCTGACTTTCAAATCTTTGATTTTTTTTCAGGCTTGGTAATGCACTAATGCTGTTCTATGTGTTTAATAAACAGTTGGCTTGAAAGTTTGTCTTCCATTTAACTATTGATATGATGATTAGTTTCTGGAGGAAAAGAATGTTTTTACTTTGGCCCAGAACTGCAGAATCTATTCTACACATATTTTTCATGGCAGCGATACTATACTAGTGAGGGAAACTTGGTGTAGGTGGAAATTCAGCTGCTCGGTGCCTCTCAGATGAATGAGACTTGGAAGCCTCTCAAGGATGGTGTTATTTTTCCTTCCTTTCCAAACTCACTGGAAACACTCGGGGATGTAAGGCTTTTTACGTGTTTACAGGACGCTGCACTTACTCCAGCGTCCCACTCCACTGCACCACCTCTCAAAGCAGTTGGGGAGAGAGTTTAGCATTCAATAAAAGCTAAACAGATTACAACAGGTTAAACTAGGTTTATGACCTTCAGTATGGAAAGCTCCGTTTTCCTGCTGTACATGAAGAATGTAAAAGAGTGGCTGTGTAAGGTAACACACCAGCTGCACTTTCCGAGAAGCTTATTTCGCAGAAGGCGATGGTGTCTGTGCCGTAAAACACGACCACTGCCGGTGCTACCGCACCTATGGGCTGCCCTACCCACCTACACAAAACCCCCTTCTCCGGGCCCCGTCTCGGTTCCAGAGCGGCTCCCGGGAAGGTGCTACGGCCGTCCCGGGCCTGTCCTGACGCACCTGCCGCAGAGCACCGGGGTCGTACGCCGCCCCTGACAGGGGCAGGCCCCGCGCTCCCCAGCTCGCCCCCGGGCCCTCCCCCGCAGGGCTCAGGTGACACCGGCCCCGACGGCTCCCCAGGCCGCCGCGGAGCTTCCTGGTTCCCAGAAGGTGCCGGAGCCACTGCAACAGGAACTGAGAGACGGGGGAGGAGGCGGTGCCGCCGCTCCGCTGCAGTCGCGGCCCGAGCCGGGGAGCGGAGCAGCCATGGGCCGCCGCCCGCCGCCGCCTTCACAGCGCTGAGCCGCCCCAGCCACCGAAGGGAGAGGGGCTGGCGCTGCCCCCTCGCCCCTGCCGGGCGGGGCGCTTCTCCCTGAGGGGCGTTGGAGCAGCTGCCGGATGCCCGCGATGTGATCATGGACAGCAGGTTCAAGTGAGTGTGTGTGTATGTGTGTGTGTTAGTCGGTGGGGGGCCGCAGCGGGGCCGGCGCGCCGGGCCGGCCGAGCCGAACTCTGCAGCGGGCAGGCAGCGAGTAGGCCTCACAGCCGCCCTGGCCTGCCGGGCGGCAGGGAGGGAGGGGAGGGGGAGCCCACCCGGCGGGAGCGTGCGAGGGGCCGGGCGCACCGTGGCCGCTGAGTGACAGCAGCGGAGCCGGGGCGAGGCGAGGCGGGACCCGCGGTGCGAAAGGAGCGGGGCGCGCACAGCGGTAGGGCGGCGCCCTCCGCCCGGCCCGGAGCAGGGGAGGAGGCGGCTGCAGTGCTCGCGGCCGTTCATCTGTCTCTGGTCTTCTCCGTGTCTGCCGGCGGCCCTAGTGCGCCTGCCCTGGCATCGTCCTCCCGCAGCTCCTGCAACCACCGGCCTCGCCGGGTCGGAGGCGTCCGTGCCGGGGAGTGGTCGCGGCGGCGCGCGGAGCGGTGGCTGAACGCTGTTGGCCTGCGGCTGGTGGAAGGGGAATGTGAAATGGTGGCAGGTTGTTTCTGAGGCGCCCACCCGGCGTGGCGAGAGCGTGGCCGCAGCCCTCGGGCCCAGCTCCCTGCTTTGGTCGCCAGCCCTCCCTCAGGCCTGGGGAGTACCGCTGCCTGCGGCGACCTTGCCTGCAGCAGCAGCTGGTGGGCTAAAGTTTGTAACATTAATCTGTCCAGTAATTGCAAACTTTCTTTTTGCTATTATGGTATGGCAGGTGCAAAAGAATTTTAGGCACTTAGAAGTATTGCTGTGAAGCCTTACCTATCAGGAGTGGCCACCTGGTCTTGCTGACACTGGAAGCAAATCATGTTAACCGTGGGCTTCAGGAATTAACAAAAATCTTTGTGTAAATATATGATGAATAAGCAGGCTGCTACGAGGTAGTTGTAAAGGAAATGAGAGACAGTCTGACAATTCTCAGATTAGTTTGACACATTTTTGACACTTCTAAGTGTAGTGGGATGTGATGAGTAAACTTAGAAGCATTTTTCTGCAAAAGCAGATTTAGAGTGGTATAGTGAAAGACACAAGGCAGTGTGACTTCAAAGAGCTTTCTTCATGAGGGTAATTCATCCAGGAGTTGAGGTGGAAATCTTCATTCAATGTTTATAAGACTTTAACCGATTCACATTTAAAAACCAGCATTGTGTGCACTGGGGTTTAGGAAGAAATGGAAGGGGTAAATAGCCTGAGAGTATAAAGCCAGTGCGGGAGCTACAGTAATATGATGGGGAGATGTCACTTCTTTAGAAGGAAGGACTTCTGTGGTTCACTTTCCTAGGTGACTCAACAAAGCGAAGCCTGATCAGTTTCATTCTGAACCTACCTGCCTGCCTGCCAGAAGAACAATGGATGGGCTTTAATGCCAGAATAACTCTCCAATATCCTGGATTTAGGCTGTTGTAACTCAGAGCAGAATTTGATCTCCTGCACACCAGATCAGTAGATACAGGATTTTTCCAGCTAAATGCTTTAAAATACAATGCAAAGAAAGATTGTGATATGGGCAGTTTATGTCTCTGTAACCTGAATTAGATTATAGTTGCATATCTCAGTTGATGGTGGTGCTGTGGTCAGTGAAAGCATGTTCTGAATCAATTAATTTGTGACAGCTGAAATTTTCCCCAGCTTGGCCTTTGGATTTCATTCAAAAACTTTAAAGAAACAGTAGTGTGTTAATTTGCTGTGTGCTTCACTTGAAGCATTCTAGAAACTTGGAATAAAATCTTGGATTTTTTTGTTTGTTTGTAATTTGCCTTAAACTCCAGCTGCCTTTTGGGAGGAGGAGTGGGGGGTAACCATAGAAAGGTTAAATAGATAATTGATATGGGTGTGGTTATACCACTTGCTTTTCATAGAAATAGCAGTATCCTTGGTAGGCAGAGAGAAGAGGGTGGCATAATAATGGCATTTAGAACTGTTTTTAATAAATACTTAGTTTGGGATTAGGTTGAGTGCTAATTGCTGTTGGCGTATGCAGTTTGTTATTACCAGGTGTGTATTTGCTGAGGAGGCAGAAGAGGCGTTGGCCATCCCTGGGAGCTGACCATGATGGCTGGTGCAGATATGGAGGCTAGTTTGGAGTTCTGTTCATCCCAAGTTATTGCATTGATGCTTGCTTGCTGAATTGTACCTGAGGCTTGGACTCTGAAGCCAAAGATCAGTCCCTTGTGAAAGAGGATGTGAAGTGATCCTCAGCCATGTGGTGGTAATCATGTGTGTTGGAAGGGCAGCGCCTGAGCTTGTCAAATTAAAATAATCTAATGGTAGGCCGTTCCTAAGAAGTAGAAATGAAACCTAGCTTTAGGAAAGGCTGCCCATGACTCCATCAATATGTTTCAGTTTTTGTGATAAGGATTTTAGTAACACTTTCTTGCCACCTGTCAGATGTGGTATGCTAAAGTGATGTAAAAGCTTTTTGAGGTAGTGACACTATCAGTGCAATAAATCACACAGGTTTGCTTCTTATTCTTTTTTAAAGGCTGTACAGGAAAATGTCATCTTTTGGTTCATCCTTAGAACTAACCCAATTTCTAATTGGATTTTAATCCATTTTAAAATTAATTTATGTTTTATGCTGTACAAATAGAAGGATACAATGCGGCAGAAACACTATCTGAAACACGTATGATTAATCAATTGTTTATTTCTTCTAGGGAAAATCCAGAACGTACCTTTGATTTGGTACTGAAAGTAAAATGCCAAGCATCTGAAACTGAAGGTAATATACTTTGCTCTTGATACTTATTTGTAGACATGATGGGTGGAAATAAATAATCTGCATTGTGATACAGTATCATCTTATGTTTTGAATTGCAGTTGGGTGGGGATTTTATTAGGAAGTGACTATGGATATTTTATTGCCTTTTAAAATTTATTAATGCTAATTAATAGATTAATAGCCAGCAGGTCAAGGAGGTGATTCTCCTCTTCTACTCCACTCTGGTGAGACCCCAGCTTGAGTACTGTGTCCAGTTCTGGAGCCCCTATTACAAGAAACATACATATGCTGGAACATATCCAGAGAAGGGCCATGGGGATGATCACAGGGCTGAAACACCTTGTGTGTGGAGACAGACTGAGAGAGTTGAGGCTGTTCAGTCTAGAGAGGAGAAGGCTCTGAGGAGACGTTATTGTAGCTTTCCAGTATCTTAAGGGGGCCTGCAAGAAATCTGGGGAAGGACTTTTTAGGATATTGGGTAGTGATAACACTAGGCAGAATGAAGCAAAACTAGAAGGGCAGATTCAGGTTGAATGTTAGGAAGAAGTTCTTCACCATGAGGGTGTTGAGACCCTGGAATAGGTTGTCCAGGGAGGTGGTGGAAGCCTCATCTCTGGAGGTTTTTAAGGCTAGGCTGGATGTGGTTCTGAGCAGGCTGGTCTAGTGTGAGGTGTCCCTGTCCATGGCAGGGAGCTTGGAACTAGGTGATCCTTGAGGTCACTTCCAACCGATTCATAGTTGTAATTTTCTTATTGTTGTATTTTCATTTTGGTTATTGTAAAAGTATCTTTTTGTGTGTGTTAAATACTTGCAAAATCTGGATGTGAAATCAGTTCTTAAGTCTAATTTTGTGTAAATTTTAATTTTAGCAGAACACTTGACTTCTATCAGTGTAATGTCAATTTTGACCAGTGTGATAGTGACAAAAATAGTTTATTTTCTGAGCAACAGAAAATAAGTCTCAATCTACTCCCTCAATAAGTCTCAAACTATTTAAAAATAAAAAAAAATCAGTTAACATTTCTGTTAGTGGCGTCGTGGACATGTGCCTACTATGGTTATAAATACCATTTTTGCTGAATCTAACTGATAATTCTTTATATCTTTTCCTGACAATCTCAACAGGCTTTAATAAGCTTTTCTGTACCTGTTGTCCTGTTGTCTTTTGTCTTCTCCCTGCCTTTCATAAGGTTGTTCATTTAGTTACGGGATGATATTTTGTTCCCGGTGCAGTCCTTGGGTGATTTTTCTTTGCCACCAGCCAGTATCCTTCAGTTTATTGCCTGTTTTGTCAGTTTGCTGTTGGTACTGTTGTGGTTCAGGGAATCAAATCTCTGGTGTTTGTTGTGGTTTGTATCATGGCATGCTTTACCTTCTGTTCATTTGCAGTTTTTGCCATAGTAATTTCGTAGACAACATGTCTATGAACTCTGCTTATCTACTTATTTCTGATCTATTCCTCCTTGCTTTGTGCATTTAGTATCTGCCTCCACCTGACATCCCTTCCCGGGGGCCTGTTCACATTTTGGCTTAGGCCCAGCGTCAACCTGCAGATTTTAGACTAGATAATCCTTTTAGACTGTTGATAATCCTTTCAAGTCTTCATCTTGAAATCTTGAAAAATGTAGATTTTTTTTTTCCCTTTCTGTGATCAGAACATGCATCTGTATCCTTTTAATTCCTTTTATCTCCCTTTTGACTTTTGATTTGTTTCGCATCTTTCTGCCTCCACTGCCATGAGAAACCACTTTTTGTTACCTGCAGCTCTCTGAATGACTGCCTATGCCTGAATTCCAGTCAATGACATTTCCCTTGCCACCTTTGGGTGTTTCATGCTGCTCATCAGTTGTCCTCTATGGAGAGTAGGATCTTTAAGAAATATTCTTGAACTGTGACCGGATTTAACATGGCGGCTGTCAGTGGGTGCGCCCACTTTTTGCTGTTGTCCCTTCTCTCTGGTGTGGGTTCGGTCGCTGTTGTTGGGCTGGGCACAGGCAGGAAGGAGATGTGATAGGAGTAGTGCTGGAGGCGGTGGCATATGACTGGTGAAGGAAGAATTGAGGGGTGTTTTAGCTGACCTGGAGGCTGTGTTTTTTCTTGTGTGAGTCTGCAGGTCAGCACAAAAGAGTCCCCTTTCACCGATCAGATTGTGCTGGCTGAATGTTCCAGTTACCAGCCTGCTCTACTCAGTGACCCATCTGGGATTAATTTTAATTTCTTTCATATTATATCTTATTTAGATAACAAACTCACTTGACATCATATTTACATGTGGTATTATGAGCACAATGATGTTTCAAATGAATGTATCTGAATGTTAAAGTTATTTAAAGGAGACTCATAAGGAATGGAAGTGTATTGTCTTCACCACCACTTCAGAAATGGAGCACAACGCTTGTCATGCTAAACAGGGAGCTTTCAAGACTGGTTTATTATAAGGTCTAACAAATTTGACAGTAACCCTGTATTGTAGGTCTTGCCTTTAAATAGATTTTCATGCTAGGATAATCTTTTGAATATATCATACTTGAAAACATGATCCATTCACCTGTTTCTTTGCTCCTGCCTCTTTCTGTCTTATGAAAGAGATTTGTGTTTAAATAGGGGCTTTCTCCCTCGCATCCCATCTGCTCCTTGTACTTGATCCTGAAGCTGTGTCAGGGCTGAATTTGTGACATCACTGTCACCAGTGTTGCCGTGGAAATATCACAGCCTCAAAATTATGATCTTCTTGCCTGATCGAACAGCAGGAGAAGCTGACATAGGAGAGAGAAAGACCTTAATGTGACCCACATACTTTTAAGTTTTTCCCTTTCAGGCTTTGCTGTAGCATGTGTTCTCCCACATTTTTATTTCCCCGTGGCAACATCTAACTATTCTAACAAATAGAAACTGAGGTAGCTCTATTGCATGTGTAGTTGTTGGTAAGTTGGTGTTTTTATGAGGATGCTGTGTACAGGCAGTGTGACATCATGAAAAATTACTATGCTTTTGGAGAATTATTGTTAGATAAATTCTTAATTATAGCACAGCTCTGGGGGGAATATTAATTTTGCAAATCTGACAATGTCCTAGGGCTCTTCCAGCTACAAAGGATCACAGATAACCAAATGCAACAAGGTTTATATGTAATATGAAATTTGTTCTTAAGTCATTCCACTAATTATTCCCAACATTGTTTTCTGCTCAGACACTTTGGAGGTTTTATGTAGGTTAATATAAACCTTTAGGACCAAAATCAGATTGTAGCCAGCACCATAACGTCCATCATGGTCAAGATGGTAAGCATCAATCACCACAATATGTTGAAACCTAGTAACTGCTTATTGTGACAACTGTCTAATTCCATTTCATTCATTTAGTTTCAGATTTCATAACCTGCTTCTTGCAAATGAGATGAATTTGAGATGAATTAACTTTTGTTCTCGAGAGTTAGCTAAGCAACTGAGACAGGAGTGCTAAGTTATTCTGAGACCTCAGTATTCGTTAACTGTGAATTTGGCTTGCAGTGTCAGTAGCACCTTGTAGCAAAAGGTTTTACATTGCCTCCCAGGCAGTTGCAGATTTTTGTGGCTCTTTCCTGTGCCACTCTTTCATGAACAAGCAAACAAAAGAAGTAGCAAAAATGTGTGCCAATTTTACCATAATCAGATGGCCTTTTATATTAGATTTTTCACTTACAGATCCAGAGGACAACTTGATAACAGAAATTAGTATTATCAAAAGTGTTGTGTTTTTAAGGATGAGTGTTGCTCTTTAGCTGTAGGGTACAAAGATGGATTTTTTTTTTCCTTCTTGTGCTTTGGACTGAATTATCCTTTCTAGTTATTGGGAATAATGTACTGTTGTCCTGGGTGCATAGTCTTATGTGAGCCTGTTGGTTCAAGATTACAAGACAGATGCATCTACACCAACTTTACTTTTCTCCTGGCACTCTGTTATTTCTTGAAAGTTAAACTGCACTTGGGGCTGTAAGATGTGTGTGAGCCTGGAAGTTATCTATCAAAGCAGTCTGCAGTTTTTTCTTTTTTTTTTTTTTTTTTTTTTTTTTTTTTTTTTTTTCCACTTCCCTTTTTTTTTTTTTCTTTTTTTTTATGATGGGTCCTCCCATCATAAAGAGTAAACTGTATTTCTGGAAAGCTGATGTTTCTGAACTCTTCCACAGGACATGTCTGAAATAGTAGTACTATGTAACCTTTGTTAATAGTGTACATGTAGCTATGCCTATACGAACATACACCCATACTGCACTCTATATTCGGGTTAAATGTGCAAAGATAAAATTGCACGTTTAAGTCACACTGTAAACTGTACATCTTCTATTGATTTTACTAAATGTGGTTTGCAGACTCAAAAGGCAGTGCAAGTACAGCAGCTTCCAGTAGAAAGGGCAATCTGCAACAACTTCTGTGAACCTAAGGTCTCCAGCATTTCTGCCAATGGTTTCCCAAGAAGATGACTCAAATTGGTTTCAGTTTGTGTGGTTAGAAGTGCTGTTTTCTACACCTTACTTTGTTAGTATCACATATGAAAAGCAACCAAGAGACTATGGAGTGTACAGGCAGATCCAGGAAATTAAGCCACTGAATACCATGGTTTGGGTCTGGGATTGCTGTAGTCCTGACTGCTCAAGTTTTATTTGAAAACCCTCCAAAATGTTCTGTTCAAGCAAAGAATAATTTTTGTGAACAAGGCTTGAAATTTGATTGCTTTGTCTCTATTACCCCTTTCATGCTAGGAAGCCTTTTATCTAGATCCATGGTAATCAGAATCTTCAAGGTTGGAAAAGATCTTTAAATTTTCCAAGAAAAGCTGTGAAAACCAATTTAGTTGTGTAGTTGGAGGAGTTAAGAACTATATGTATTAAGTCTAGGAATTAGGCTAGAAATGCAAAATTCTTTGCATGAAATTTGATTATGGTTTGTAGTGTGGTTCCAGGAAGGTTATAGTTCTGAATAAAGTTTAATGCAGTTGGTAGTTCTGCCCATGAGCAACCTGTCTAGCTCTAGTAGGGTTTCAATTAAGAGTCTTCTAAAGCTGTTTTCTCCTTCCCCCCCCCCTTCACTGTAGGGAACTGTTTATTAACCACAGGCTCTGAACCTGTGGGTGTAATGTGCTGATCATCAGATAACTGTTTTCCTCTAACATACTTTTTTTGCAGAGCATCACTTGAGCCTGATTAAAAAAGCCAATTCTATCAGTGTGATAGATGAAGAAAGGTCCAGGGTTTTTTAAGAGCAATTAAAACTTTTGATAGAATCTTTATATGCTTCCAGCCTTTTCCCCTGCTGGTTTTAACTGGAAGGATACCGACTAAATACTGGCCTACAGACAGTTAGACTTCTCTAACCTTTTAAAGCACTCTGTGTTCTTCAGGTGATTATGTGGAGCAGCCATGTATTGCTATGGATTAGATACTCTTTCTTACAAGTCTCATATTTAGTTTTGATATTTTTAGTCTCAAATACTGTGTTACCAAATTAGAATTTATTTTACTCCAACAAAAAGTTAAAACTGCCTTTTCAGTTTGTATAATGCTATTTCAGAACATGGCTGACATGATTATAGTCCAAGATGAAGCTTTTATGTGTAAAATCCTCACAAAACCAACAACTTTCTTTTCATGCTCCTCTAAAGTTTCATCAAACTTTATACCCCCTCTCATTAACTCATATGGTGTTATTTAGACAAGTGCTACTTCTCTATAATGCTTTCTTGTTTTTCCTGTTGAGAAATTTTCAAGTGATGGTACCTAAAGAGCTTGGAAGACGATATTTAATCTGTCCTGGTGTCTCTACAGAATTATTGATTGGTTAGGAGCAGAATATTTCACAGTCTTTTGTCACAGGTTATGTAAACATTTTGAGGGCAAAAGCAGGAAGTGCATCATGGTCATCCTTTTTTGACAAAACCAAGGAATGTAAGCCAGAGTTTGACTCTTGCATATGAGCACCAAGCATACCTGCAAATCCTTGATAAATTATAGTATTTTGTATAACTTTGAATCCTCCAATTGTATCTAAATGAATGTTTTCATTATATTTAAATTTCTTTCATTTAGTTGGGAAGCTTCTCAGGATATGAACAATGTCTTCTGTGTGCTTGTGGATTGTCACTAGCAAAGAGTAGGCACTGGAGAACTATGAACAACAAAAACAAGGCAACTGTGATTTAGCATCTAAGATAAAGATTGGCATTAATGCTTTTTTACTTTTCCCTTTCAGAGACTGAGAAATGGAGGGTAGTCACTCCAGCTTTCAGCTTCTCTTTACAGTTGCCAAAAGGTGAAGGAGAATGTTACAGCTTTTAAGTGCCTCATTTTCTAAATTTTTTTTTTTTTTTTTTGCCAGCCTACAGAAATTCTTGGATGTATGTGTAATTTGGAGGTGGGTGCAGATATGTGTCTGTAGGAGGGAGAGGGGTGAGAACTGCTGGAGAAATAGCTCAAGGGAGCCCTTTCTCCTATCTCCCCTGCATTCTTCGCTGAGGGGAAGAGACCTTGGTGGGAAGGGATGACCCTACTCCCCAGCAGCCAGAGGACAGTCCTGGTAGGAGTGGCAGGCTCTTTACTCCTGAGATTCCAGCTGTAGTAATGTGGGGGCGGGCACTGTGGTATCAACGCTGGTAGAGATGAATTATTCCCTACAGACATTTGCCTGACTGTGTCTTTTTTTTTTTTTTTTTTTTTTTTTTTCCCCTTCATGTGATGCCATATGCTACTTTCAGCAGTGCAATGGGGATTTGGGCAGTGACACTGAAAGGGAGAAAATTGTCGAGTTTAATAAAGATACTACCTTGTTACAAAACCAATTTTGTGTAAAATCCAGTAGCATGGACAAACTAGCATTAATTCAACTAAATAAAAGCTGAAACCAGCGACCTGCATCATGTAATGTAGGCAGCCAGTATGAAAGCTGACGTTCTTGTGCTTTTTTTTCAAATGTAATTTTAGTTTCGTTTTAGTACTTAACTGTTTGAGATGGCTGCCTGGGGGATAGTTTGCAGGCTTTTAAATTGCTTGCATTCAGAAGTGTTAAAGAGTTTGCATATTTTTCTGATCTAATGTCAGCATGCTTCTGCCCTCCCACACACTGAACAGTCCATCTTACACAAAGGTTTATCGTTCTTTAAGGAGATATGTTATGCTGTTAGCTCTCTTCATGGGTAGTTTAGTGGCTTGCCTTTCATGTATGGAGGATTTAAAATCTGCTTAAAAAGCTTTGAAAACTGGTTAAACTTTCAAGATTTAAAATGCTCTTTGCAAAGCCATCAGGCACTTCAGCCTCTTCAAGTCAGTACTAGAGAGAGAGTGTAGAGTTTCCTGTGTGGTTCACAGAAGTAGTCCTTTTAATTTGTTTTCATCTACCAGTGGTGATGTTATCTGAGGATGCAGATACATACAGATGTACTAATCATCTAACTGTTGAGATAGATACTTCTGTTTGTAGAGAAAATAAAACATGATCAGGGCTACAGAGGGAAAGAATTGCATAACTGTTCATGAAGGGCTTGAAACCTTCTGAAGTCTAAATAAGTTGCTCTTCTTATTCCTTAAAATAATTCTGTGTACTAAGAGTAACCTGAGCATAGCTCTGCTTTGCAGCTAATGTGTCAGTCTGTTATTTTTTGTGGTAGGCTGACGTTGATCAACATCCAGGTGGAACCACGACGTTTTACAGGCACGTACTTAGGGTGGAAGATTCTGTGTGACTGGCAGATAAAGTACTAAAATGCTGAGGACATTAACTTTCATTTGCATTTGACATTTATCCATACATCTTGGAACTGTGTCTGTATGTTTAGAACTGAAAAAAATTGAGTCCACAATGGTTTCTTATGTTTTGTGATTCTGGTTTAAGAGAAAAGATTAAAACTTAACACTGAGCTTTATATGGAAAAGAGAAGAGAAAAAGCAGAAGTGGTGAGAGGGGAAAAAAAAGGCTTGAACAAGGTTTTGGGTGTGGTATATGCACTTCCTGAGCTGGGAAAGCCAAGGCAGCAGTTTCCAGGCATACTGTCTTCCTTTGCAAAATTCTTAATCCTTGTTTGGAAGGTACTGTCTAAGTGGTAAATCCTTAATTAGAAATAAGGCTTGAACAAGGCTCTTAGATTACATTCCCTAGAATTTGAATCAAATTCTGGTTTCTTTGCATATTTGAGTGAATAAATAGATTAAAACCTAGCTAAAATTATAAGCTCACAGCTGAAAACAGCACATAAATTAGGGTTTCTCTGTTTACAGCAGGATATATTTTGCAAACTTTCTTAGTTAATGCCAAGTTGTAATCATTATGGAGGTGTAATCATCATAAGCAAAGTATTTTGCCATAGCTGTTTTGCCATTGCATTTTCCTTTAAACTCCAAATGGGAAAGAGTGACACAAAGAATGATTAATACTTCTGCTTACCTTCTAATAGAGAACAAGAAATTCCTATTCATTTGACTTCACATTCTGTTCACATGAAGGGTTTTATTTGTTGATTCTGTTTTAGAACACCTCAAAATATTGTAATGGTATGGTTTCATTGTGTAAATGGAGTCAAATGTTTACTTTTTGGAGTAACAGTTGCTCTGTTAATAGGATACGCTAAATGCAAAAATCTGTTGTCTTCTGTATTTAAACATTGTATGCTAAATGTTGAATTTAATGTGTTTCAAGAGCTGCACTTGACACAGGGAAGCTGTGCTGATAAGGGCTATAAGGAGCAGCATCATTTCCCTCAAGAGTTGCAAAGGAATGCTTAACACTTCAAGGCAACTCTTTCCAGGAATGAAGTTGCATTCTTGAAGAATGGTGATAATTTTAGAGATGCAATATGAAAAGCAAATGTAAAAGTGTGTTTTGTGTTACAGATAATGCATTTATGTTCTGGTCAAATGCAAAGTCAGAAAATGTAGCAACATAGAGGTAGAAGAAAAAGGTTGTGTGACAGTTGTAAACCTACCTGTAATGCATTTGAAGTAATGGAGTTAAACCACTGTGTCTGTAGAGTGACAAGAGGGAAACAGTGTAATTTAGTCTTGCTAATAATTTGTGCATCCTTTCCCTTTGGAGGTCATTTAGCTCCTAAACTGTTTGTGTTGTGCTTCAAATAGCTAGCACCACTAAAATCAGCATGGGAGGTATGCATCCTTCCTGCTTCTGGCAGCACCTGGCAAGTTTGCTGTGTTGGTACAGTCATTCAGCTGGTGGGGCTGCTTCTGGAGCTGACAGTAAATGTTTCTCACCAGGGTCAGATAAGGAGGAACCGGTGGGATTCTCATGACATACAAAGTAGTATAGGCTGTTATTTAGTCTCTGAGCATTAAGTTCAGTTGCGTTGTGGTTTTGTTTGTTCATTTGTTTTAAAATAAATGTGTTGCCAGTCCAGGAAACAGAAAAAAAAAAAAAAAAAAAAAAAAAAAAAAAAAAAAACAAAACACAAACAACCACCTCTCAATCCTATGGATGTCTTTATTCTCTCCTGCCATGTTCCTGATGGCTTTTGGGCTTCAAGGTACTCTCAGAATGCTGGAATTGTATTGGGGTTTTGTTAAGCTCCTGCTCTTTTTTTGAAGAAATTAATTTAGCAGTTTTGCTGGTGCCTTCTAGTTTTCTGTTCAGGTAGTAAAACTTAGCTCTTGAGGAAAAAAAAACCAAACCACAAATACTCTAAAGTTAGATATCTGTCACCCATGATCATTTAAGGCATCGCACGTTTGGAAATAGATTAAATTTCTACTTTGTGTGCTCAAAATTCTAAAGGACACATTTGTAATAGGCTCATAGACCTGATAATGGTTAGTGATTTTGTGACACAACATGGGAATTTCTGAAAAAATTTGTGCCCAGGAAAGTTTGGCTTGTCGTTGTGTTCTAGGTATCTTCTCCCTACTAAGAATATTGCCAGATAAATAAAAGAGACTTTGTTTCCCAGCAGCAGATGAATGGCTTACTTCTTTATCTGAAATTAATGAAATTTTCCTGCCACATCACAGGCAGCCATGATGACAGTGACTGTGTGCCAGGACAGGTAGCCTTCTGACACTGGAAACTGAGTTAGGTGAGGTTCTGAGCATTCACTTGCAGTTTTAATCAGGCATTTTTTATTGGTGTATCTAAGTAAACCCACTCTAGTTTCTGAGATTGGCTGTGTGTCATACAGTCTAAGTACGTGCTTACATTTGCTTCTACTTGAGATTCATCCCTAAATTACTTCAGTCTATAGGCTTGTCTGCCTCTCCTAACATGGAACTGAAGGTGTCTCAGCTCTGAAACAATGCTTTTTGTCCCCTGCAGTTCCCACAAAAAAACCCTTTTGGTAACAGCATTTGCTCTTGTAGAGCTCATCTGTATGGATTCTTTTACCTTAGTGTTCTGGGTGGTGATCTTTTCTGTCATTCCTTGATGTGGCACTTGGAGCCATGGTTTAGTTTGCAGGAGGTGTTAGGTAATAGGTTGGACTTGATGATCTCTGAGGTTTTTCCAACCTGGTTGATGGTGTGATTGTGTGACTCATAAACTGAAAAATACTCTGGTGATTTGTTTGCAAAGGAAGATATTTTGTTATAAGATGTTCTCTGCAAAAGCAATACCCAATAGAAATTTTGGCTTTCTGGTGATCAGTGACTTTACTTCATACACTGTCCAAGTTTTAAAATGCTCAGTAGCCAATCTAAAGGAACACAGAAGTATTCAGGACAAAAACTTGGCTGTGTTTGCAGTCACTTCAGTAAGTTGTGGCCTGGGATTGCAGAATCTTCTGTGCACTCACCTGTTAGCATGCTCTTTAATGACTTCAGTAAAAGAGAGTCTGAAAAGAATTCAGTTTAGGACAGTTGCAGAGGCGCTCATGGTTGTTTGTAAAATGGATTTAGAGTGAAATCTGTGGGAAGCAAATACGTCCTCATCATACAGGCAGTTCTCCTGGATTCCTGCTGAGAACATGACTGGTCTGTGTATGGAGCCACATCAGACTTGCTTGCATTGTGTCTTAAAAACCTAATAGAATTTTATAAACTGGTAAAAGTGCATTGTTTGCCTTGTGTCTCATCATGTATACTCCACCTTATAGCTTAATGTAACAGGGAAACTTGATATCCACATACTAGGATCCTTCTGCTGTTGGAGTTCTGCTCCTGTCTGTTCTAACCCTAGAAATCATTCATCTGCGCATGACCAGGACATGTTGATTGTCAGCACGTCTTGAAATATAATTGCTCAGTGAGCAAGACTAAGGGCCTGGCTAGGACAGACAGTGCCAGAACATCATAAAAATAGTTGCAAACAAAGTGGCATTTTGAAGTGCTTTGTGTGCAGTGAGACCACAGTGATTTTGGTATTTTCTCCTATTTTTTATTTTTATTTTTGTTGTTCTCCTTCCAACCGATACTTAGTTAACGTTGCGTTGGCTATGTAGAACACTGTATATAAACACTGTTGTTTAGCATAGCACTTAATATAGAAGCTTTCCACTTGTGAGTCTGAACACAATGCAAATCATGAAACAGATACAAATTGCCTAATTTGAGATAAATGCTGAAACAGTTAAGTGATACAGAAAGTGAGAAAATACCTTCCTCTTGGTTGATGATCCAAACCCTCAATTTTTCTTCTTGAGTCTCATCAGTATATATTCCACTAATCTATTTCATGTGAATATTAGAAGTCATGTCTTGTATGTGAAACAAAAAGAAATTATAGTGTATGCTGCATGTTATCTTAAATCAGTATTCCTGTAATGGAGTGATACTGATCCATTACAAGACAAAAATGCATCCTGGAAACCAAAGAAACCACATTTGAAATATAAATCAATCATTCTAAAGTTTAATTAGTCCATTGTATTTATATTTTGTTCACCAGTGTTTCTGAGGATTTTGTTTACAGTGGATTCTAGCATTCATTTTCTGTCTACTTCTCCAGCTTCTTCCTGGGTGCAGACCATTACACAAACTTCATGTTATCTATAACCCCCACATCACTGATCACTACTAGTCATTTCACACCCGTTCTCTGTCCTCCCACACGTTCTTTGTCTCAATCAGTAAGACACCACTGCTGCCATAGCTGCATGTTCACCACAGGAAGGCTTAAAGGATGATCTGAATCATCAGTATAGCTTGATAGCAATTTAATAACTACCTGGAGCTTTTGCCTCTATTTTTCATTTCTGAAAACAGAAGAAAATGCATCTCTAGGAGAAACAGTTGAGGTTTATGAATATATATGAAACCTAGACCAGCAACGGTGTATTTTGAAATCAGTGAACCCAAAGGAGTTTCTAAAGAATGTAAAGAGAATGAATTTGAAGATGCATCAGGTCATGGAAGTATACTTAGTGCCACCTTTCTGAGGAATTTACCGCTAATAGACTTAAAAAGAAGAAAGATGTGTGTCTACTAAACTGAAAAACAAAGGATTAAGCTCAGTCAAGGTTCAGAGGAAGCAAAGTTTGGAGCTCTGCTGTTTCCAGTCACAAACAAAATCAAGCATGATTCAAAATATATTTCTGAAAGTGGTGAGAAGCCCTGTCATTGGCTGGCTGAGCAATGCAATCACTTCTCTTAATGCAAGGGGCCTAAAGCTGTCGAACCATAAGCAGATATTTGAGGATGTGACATGTGAAGACAGTCAACAACAAAGCCTAGCTTTAATCCCTTTGTGTGAAGCAGGAAGAGGAATTTACCTCATATATAAAACACTTCTGTGTCTAGTGAGGTATAAAACTTCCAGAGGTGCACAAGCAAGGCATTATGTCATCTTTGCTTTTTTGCACTCTGGGAGAGTCCTGGAGGGAGAAGAGTAGGACTTCTCAGGGACTGGAGGTAGTATGGCACAAGGAACAATTGTATGCCGGGCAGGGAGCTGAGCTTTAACACACCAGGTATATTAATCACTGTTGGTATCTTCTGCTAGCCCGAGTCAAGAGTAATGCAACCAATTAGTCTAAAGGGATGGACCCGATAATACAGGAGGCTTAACTATTAGTTAACATAACTTCCATCATTTCTAATTGGATTGCAACTGAATTCCCAGCACTGATAATACCAAAATGAGATCACAGGGAAAAGCCTCCATATTCCCTTTGCACAAAGATTGGACACAGCTCTCCCCTGCTGTTGTACAATAGCACTGACCACCCAAAGATCTGCAGCTTTAAAAGAGACCCATCTCACTGGTCTGTTGAATGCATGTGAGAAGGTTATTGCCACGATGCATTTTGATTAATGTCAAGAAACAGCCCAGAAACAGTGGAAACAGTTAAAAGGCAAAATGTTGAATGACATTAATCTAGGCAAAGAAACAAAGTTTAAAAGAAAGGACCTGATCTGGGTGGAGAGGAGAAGAGTAGAGTAACTGTGCTTTTAAGGGTTGCTGAAAGATTAGATTTTTCATTTAGGTAGCACCTTATCGTGCATTTGAGAACAGCAAGCTATGCAAGCTCCAAACTGTAGCAATGCACAGCTATGCCAGAGCACATCTTCAGACTCCTCTGCGTCCCATCAGAACTCCTGTAAGCATTCCTGACACTCATTTGCTTGACCCATTTTTGATAAACAAAGAATGGAGTACTTGAAGTATTTTTCCCCCTTGTTCATCTCATTCTTTGCTAGTCTCTTGTTTTATGGTCAGAGGTTAAACTGCTGACCTCTCACCTTCAAGGCAAGTTTTTTCCCCTTCCATAAAAGGTTTTTCACAGTGTGGAGCATTTGGATTAGCCCCTATCCCTGTGAACAAAAGCTATGCCTTTGTACTACTGGTTTAGGCATGGAGTCTGTACATCAGAGGAAGCTGCTACTACTTACCATTCACAATAACTATATTGTGAGGCCCCTCTAATGCCTCATCTCTCAGTGTCTAGACTTTCACCCAACCAGCCAGCAAAAAGAAAATCCTGTAAAGCACTCAAGTGAAAATTAACTATGGTATCCCTGTTGTGAACCTGATGAAGACGTTATTTGAACATACGGTAAAACTTTCCATTGTTTAACATAAAGATAAGAGAAAAACTTTTAGAGGCCTAAGCTTTAAATAGTCATAGGGATCAATTCACTCATGGGTCACTAAATGCATTTTATTAGCAAGCAGCTACTGCTTATGTGTGTCTTTAAAATAACGCACACATTATTAAATTATGCCTAAGCACCCAGCATTCTGGTATCTACAGAAGCTAACTTTATACTCACTAAGGACACACTGAAGCAAAGCTCAAGGCACAGGCAAAGAGTGCATCTGCCAGAACTAACTGAAACCACAACATCAGCATTGCCCACTGTCCCAGCTATATTCAGCAATTAAAATAACCTAAGTTAGGCAATGGAAATAATTTTATGCTTTGCTGTATGGAGCAAGACGTGTATGTGCTCAGTATCACTTCATATCTTAAAAGGGGGGTGGGGTGGGCAGGGAACAACCACACCAAGAAAACCAAACCACTGCAAGGATGTTTGTTTTGCTTCTATGCAACACCTGCATTTCTATAGCATAAATAATGCACAGTGGCAAGAAAGTGGATGAACATTAATAAAAATATATTCTTTCATCTTAAGAAAAAAATCCACAAGCAGGCTAGGAAAAGAAAATTTAAAAAAATAATAAAATAATCACAACACAAACCAAATCTGACCACAAGGAGCAGGTCCAGGGGTGGGCAGCCCTCCAAACCTTTCCCTGATGAGGCCAGTCCCCTTTCATTTGCAAAGAGGAAGGACAGAGCAGTGGTCATGCAGGCAAAAAGGATGCCTGATGCTTTTGGAGACCAGAACCTTTACTTGTCCTGATGATGAGAAGCCATATCTTTCATCTGCACAGAAATGTTTAAAGATAACTTTTCAAACAGTCTAATTTGAGAATATATTTCTGTTGTTCTTCAAATTACAGAGCATCTCCTGCAGTTGCAACTTCCTCCCACATCCATTTGCAGCCAAAGTTAAAACAAAAAATGAGAAGACAGAAAAATGAGGAAGCAGCTGCAGTATGACAAGGGGATACTTCATTAATCTACTGAGCGAGATACTAAAATCTCAATTCTTATATATATAAACCAAATTCACAAAACGCATATTGAAGAACTGCCCTGCAAAGACAACTTGTCTATCTGCTTTGTCCTCCTCTTCACCAATATCCATTGTTTGCCATCTATATCTATACTGTTTACCATTTTGTTCTTTCTTAAAGAGACAGAATTACCTAAATTGTTTTTCACTCCTCATCCACAAGCATATAAGCAAATTAACATGTAAACAATTATGCAATATGCACCATCCTAGAAGCACCACAAATTACACACAAATCTAAACTCCTTCTTAACACTGACAGATAAATGAAGAATTACTGTCGCTGGAGACATTCAAGATCAGGCCGTGGGCAGCCTGACTGGGTTGGAGGTGTTTCTAATCACTAGAGGGTGGTTGAACAAGATGACCTTTGAGGGTCCCTTCAACCCAATGTATTCTGTGAATAGTTCAACACACACAGTGGGCTGTTTTTAAACTTCAGTACAACATATAAGTCACTTCAAGTACCACAAAGTCCTGCAGCTAAATTAAAAAATGTTACTGACCATAACCCTCCAGTAATATTTGAAAACTACTGCAGAAAATTCTGGCTACAAAATAAAGGCTCTTATAAAGGCTGAATATATCAGTTGTTTTGCTTCTGGAATGACACCTTAGAGCAGTTTAAAGATAGAAACACGCACTTTTGTTTGTTATGTCTTTGCTAAATATACAGGAAGGCTTTGATAGCAAACAGAAAGCAAAGCAGGTCTGTTCATTTTTAGCTCTCTAAAATATTGATCTATTTTAAAATCCTTTGGTTTACATAGAAAGCAATACTGATCTGGTATTCTTAAAAGCAACTGCTCTGAAATGCTAAAAAAAGCATTCCAAATATGGCAAAAGTTTCACCCTGAGCTAACAAGACCTCAGTCAACCTCACTACTCTCTGCACGTTAACTTAGCTTTATTCAAGAAAAACAAATCAAATAAACTATTATCTTAATACATCTGTGTGGCACCTTGGACTCCAAGAACAGAGCAATATTCTTCCCTCTAAAAACAGAGATGAACAGTGATGATACACACTGGTGCAATCGTCATCTGTTCCCTCTCTAATCAGGTACTGCTCATGGGGATTTTCCTTCCATGTTTCCTAGCTGCTCTCTGCAGGCCGTGGGGAACCATTCACCCATCAGCAGTCACATCTTGGCCAGCTTTCTTAGCTGGGATAGGTTTAGAGAAGCCAAGCAAGACTGGGACTCTAGTGGAAGATGACAGGAACTGTTTCAGCTTCCCCTGCTGCAAAGGGGGTCCAAACCCTTAGCAGTAAAAACAGAAAGGAGAGCAGATACCATTCTCTCAACTACTCCTTGAAGAGTGACAAGGCAATAACTAAGGAGGTTTGATGAGCTATGGGTACAATGACCTGTAGTTTTTAAACTATTAATCTACTAGATTCCCCTGGATCATGAGTATCTCAAACCAACATCTTGCAAATGCATTGCTGCATTGGGCAATATTAGCAATGTTTTAATGAAGCTTTTGGTAAATTTATTCCTCAAATCAATCTCAGAACAATTTTCTTTTTGAAGTTACAGGTCAGCAAAAAGTTGTAAGTTCCACATGGATTTGCAGCTGCAATAGAAAGGTAGTAACAATGCACAGTCCTGTTTCATCTTTTCAATACTATGTATTACAGCACTTCAAGGAGGTCACAATCACAGTTCCTTCCTATTTCATGATACAATACCTTATAAAGAGATGCCTTTTTTTTTTTTTTTTAAGGTTTTCTACTGCTTCAATATGTTTAAAATGTTACATAGTAAATTTTCTCCACTGTCCTGTCCACCAAAAATCAAATTATTTGAGGTTAAAATGTTCACAGCCAATAGCTTCTGCCGGAAGAGGAGCTCATAAAAGGCACTTTAACTACTGCCAAATATATACCTAATTAACATTTAGTCATCAGTAAACCAAACCAAACTTAGGTCATTTTCTGATATTGTAGAAATGGTATTTCAGAATATTTCTCCAGAGACAGGAGAAGCTAACACTTAGAAAAATTGTCTAGTTTCTTTACAATGCTCTTGTATGGTAATTTCCAGCTATAAGAACAAACACACACATGCTAGTTTATTAGTGGCAGTTTCAGGAGTGCTCCTCTATTGTTTCAGTTTCACCAACACAATTTCTGTGCAGCCACACAGTAACTAAGCTTTTGCTTTTTCCTAGCTGCCCATGGAAAGACAGGCAGTAAGAACAGAAGACATTAATACTTACTAACAGTGCCAGAAAACCACTACCAAGAAATGTACTGCTCCCAGCATTAGTCATTCATTTAAAACTTGAAGTGTCTATTTCCTGGAAAATGCTGTTCAAAGACTTGTCTTTTTTAGCAGAACTTGCCTAATGGATGCTTACTTGCAGGAAAGCTTGTTGGGGCTCACAGCAGTGCGTCACTCAGCCTTTTAGTGATTGGATCCTGGCTTTTCTCATTCCCCTTTGAGGGGCTGACTGGTGCTTGTACTTCTTACTATCATACAGTAAGTGTTAGACCTTTGTGGAACCGTATTTTTTCCCCATTTTGGCTGAAGCTCAACATCAGCAAAGTCCTACAGGGATCTAAGATTATGTCTAGCCCTTACAGTGTGGTGTTCTTTCAGTCCTTTTCCTTTAGTGCTGCTAAATCAAATGGAAACAAACCCAACAACATGCATAGAAGTAAGCATAGACAGTGATAGCACACAAGAAAGGAAAAGAAAAAAAAAAAGGGGAAAAAAATGCTGTCTCTAAACATATGTGAGAGATGAAAGATTTTGTATCAGTAACTACTGAGCCATCTAGCCACACATTCAGATGTGTCATCTAGTGTTTATAAGGTGTTGACTTTCTAGCATTCAAAACCAGACTTAGTTGGTACTCCATTTGCTGGTATTTTGTACCACCATATCTGATGTATGGGATCAGTTTGCTGGGCACAGAACTTCTAGAGAGGAGGACTGCAGTTCTCCACACATAAAGCAGATTTTATCCAAGCATATGAAAAAGCATTCTTGTTTCACTGCTCACATATTTTATATGAGGATAATTAAAAATTATAACATCTGAGAACTTCAGATTTGAGGAGTCAGCATATCTTACAAACCAGTTTTCCATCACTGATAGATAGTAAACATTTTCTTAAAAATAATCTAGGGAACAGTAGCTGGAACAATCCTTATTGTCAATACAGAGTAGGGGATGAGGTGATAGAAAGCAGCCCTGCAGAAAAGGATTTGGGGCTGCTGATGGACAAGAACTGGACATGAGCAGGCAGTGTGCACTTGCAGCCCAGAAGGCAAATCACATCCTGGGCTGCATCAAAAGAAGCATTGCTAGCAGATCCAGAGAGGTGATTCTGCCACTTTACTCTGGTGAGACCTCACCTGGAATACTGCATCCATCTCTGGAGCCCTCAATACAGGAAGCACATGGTCCTGATGGAGCAGGTCCAGAAGAGAGCCACAAAAATGATCAGGGAATTGGAGCACCTCTGCTATGAGGGAACTGGGGGTGTTCAGCCTGGAGAAGAGGAGGCTCCAGGGAGACCTAACAGTGGCCTTCCAGTACCTGAAGGGGGCTACAGGAAGGATGGAGAGAAACAGTTTGCAAAGGCTTGCAGTGATAGGACAAGGGACAATGGCTTTAAGCTGGAGAAGAGATTTAGATTGGATGTTAGGAACAGGTTCTTTACTATGAACATGGTGGAACACTGGAACAGGTTGCCCAGGGAGGTGGTTGGGGCCCCATCCCTGGAGATATTCAAAGTGAGGCTCGACAGGGCTCTGGGCAGCCTGATCTAGTTGAGGATATCCCTGCTGACTGCAGAGGGGTTTGGACTAGGTTTGCTTCCAACCCAGACCATTCTGTGATTCCATGATTCTAAGCTGAAAACATTGATTTCAGATTTAATCTCAGCCACTGGTTTTCAAAGTAGATCTGACAGTGAAATTTGTCTCTCTGCCTGCATATTTGCAATACACCACTCCAGTAAGCCTACAGCCCTTCCAACACGTGGAAGACATGATAGCATCAAATCATAGAATCATTTTGGTTGGAAAAGACCTGTAAAATCATTGAGTCTGACCATTGAATCCTTTCATGCAAACACTGGACGCAGAAATTGTGCAGTGAGAGAAGGGCAGTGGTTGAGAGGAGGTCTTTTGATACAAAATTTCTTACAGATTAATGTAATATAATAGATGCAGCGTCATGGATTTCAGCTCCTTGTGCATTCCGTGTGCTGATGGCTGTTATTGTGCAGGTTCATAGGTGAATTCTGAAATATTGGCATCAGATTTATTTGGTAAATTGATATTTTTAGATGAGATGTAACCTTAATTTATGCTGCTGTTGATTTACTAATAATTCATTCCTTGTTCTTCCACATGAATAATAATGACATCTATTTCTGCCTCTAATATTTTTGACCACTGTATAGCTGGTACCTAAACATGCATTACTCATGGTTTCCCTGATGGTTGTTCAAACCATCACATTGTCTCACTTTTTTTCTGTTTTAATGTGTTTTGGAAAGTAAAATTAAGACCTTTATTACTTAAGAGGCAGAAATACTCAGTTCAAACATGTGGCTGGCCTGTCTTTCTGTAATATTCCCTTCCTATAGTCCTTACCTGCCCATCCCCAAATACTGCATTGCTCTTCTCTGAGTGGCAGTAACCACTCTCAGGGCTGCTGTTTTGCCTCTGTGACTGGACAACTGACCAGCCAGAGCCTGCGGCCTGGCTGATGTACCCTCGCTTTCCAGCCAGCAGAGCAGCTGAACCTGGGTTGGGGTTCTGCCCAGCAGTGTAGCTCTGTGCCTGGCCCAGTGTCTTCACTGAAGTAACTCTTCCTGTACTTTTAGGACAGGCAGTTTGAATGCAGACTGCTGCAGTGGGCGAAGGCAGCTTCTCACCTTGCCTTATGGAAAGGCTTAATTTACAAAGGATATGTTGAGTTCTGACCCCTCAGGGGCCATGTGAATGCAGCATGTTGTTTTGAAGTTCAGCTTTTTCTGTTAGAGTGAAATAATTGTCTGCTATTATCACACTGCTAAATTAATTTTCACTGTTTTGTACAGGGTTTATTAAAGTTCCACTGGATGAAACTAGGCATCAGGCACTGAGGTTTCACAAGACAGAAGTTTGGCACTCTAACCCCATTACAGTTACCGTGTAATGGGATGTAAATTGAAATAATGTATTTATACCAGCCTCCTAGTTTGTTCTAAATAAGTAGTACTTTGGAAATCAGTAGAGAAATGTAACTCTTCAGTGACTCTTTCAGTTTTTACTTCAGTTGCTGAAGTACATGCTAGTTAGAAAAGTCTTGGAGAATTTTCTATTTATTGAGTGTTCTTTGGGCTGAGTAACTCAGTGAGACTGAAACCTAGATCTCCTGCCTCCAGAACAGCAAGACACAGTACCATTCTGGTTATAGCTCCTTTATGTATATTGGGATGCTGTTTATACCTCCTGTTTTGCTGACCTACTGTGGTGCATAACTGGGAGTTTTGACCTGAGTACAGACCTGTGAGAAACCCCTATGATGTGGTTTTACTTGACCTGTGCATAGGTGTGTCCTGTGCTTCAAAACTACTGAATCTGAGCTTGCACGGATTATTTTTTTCCCCTGCCTGTAAGTGTTCTGAATAAAAAAGAATTATTTTTTTCCAAGATCTTGTGATACTGGGAACCTGAAGTGGCTTTCTTGAGGTCATGCAGCAGGTAACTGGCAGGACTGAAAATCGGAGTGTGTGTCAGTTCTAATTCTTGGTGTGTTGTGCTGCTGCCTGGGCCCACATTCTGGCTCTGCTGAAGCACAGAGGGACAAATAACAATGAAGCTGAACAAAGCAGAATATTTTTCTTTTCTTGATGCCCTCTATTAGTACTTTGTGACTGTCGAGAGTTTTGAAGCAGTTGGAGAGAAAGGCACAGAGAAGTGCAACTGTGTTTTGTTACACTAAAAAAATCAATGTCTTTTCCAATAAGATAACACACACAAAAAAAATTGCATTAGCCTTCTGCTGTGTGTTTTTTCCCCTTTGAAATGCTTAGTGAAGTGCCCAGTTCAGAAGAAACCCTGGGAGAGATGTGCTGTGGAGCCTGTGCTCCTGTCCTGGGAGGTCCTTGATGGTGATCAGAGTGGTCTCTGTCCCCCAGGATGTCAGGTGCCAAAGCCATGGTGCCTTTGCTGGGTCAGCCTGAGCCTCTTGCTCTTGGCATGCATTGTGTGTGGTCACTGGCCTGGAAACTTCTGGGAGACCCTTTCTTAATGTTTTCTTTGTTTTCTGTGGAAAAAAACCTAAGGTTTGGTGATTCTGTGTAGATGGTTTGGTAAGTGACAGGAATATCTTCATTAGCACAGGCTGATACTAGAGGGAACTGATAAATGCTAGTGTAAAGGTTTTCTGTACTTTTTTTTTTTTTCTGAACATGAGTATTGGATACTAAAATAGGAGTGCTTTGTGCCAGTGATGATCTTGGCTGATTAGAGGTTTATTAGCTGTTGGAGTAACACTGATCTTTCTGGAAGCAGCCTCTTAACCTGCTTTTCGTGTTTTGTTCTTATCAAAAGTTTAGTGTTGACTTGTAAGGATTGGTACGTGACAAATGTCAAAACATTGATTTTCAGCTGCATGCTGCCTGCCATAAAAAAAATGGGGCCTAATGCATGTGGGCCAGCATCTAAAATTTGTTGTTGTTGATTCTTGCTCACATGGAAGGCCCCTGGGACAGATGGCCCCTTGCTGTTGATGGTTCGATTACAGTGATCACCCACAGCTTCTGAAGAGTGCGAAGAAAAGAAATTGCTTTCTTTGTCAAGGTGTTTTCAATTCAATTCTCACCCATTAGCCCTGTTTGGTTAAGTTTTGAATTACTCCATCAGGTGACTGATGAGTTTATTCCCTTCCCTTCTACCCACCCCCAGCAATGGTATTAAAATGGATTTGGTATAAGATAGAAAGCAAAGGCAATGAAAAGATTAGTGCTTATTGATCAGTACTCTTCCATCTTTATTCTGGTTTAGTCTATCATGAACAAACAAGATAAAAATGAACACTGAATCAAAATAGGCTGAAATAGATATTTTAAAAAAAGATATTTTAATTATTTTAAATCCACAAATTGTTTAGGCATATAGCAAACTATGTGTAGGTTGTGGCTAATACATATTATTGTTACTGTTTTAGAGCTGTGTGTAACTGAGAATGTTTATAATTGCTTCAATTTAATTTGTAGCAGATTGGTATGTAAATTATGAAATGTTGTGTGAAATAATTAAAATTTTCATAGTCTGGAAACCTGATCTAGTTGAGGATGCCCCTGCTTTATTGCAGTTGGACTCGATGACCTTTGGCGGTGCCTTCCAGACTATTCTGTGTTTCAGTTGTAGTGCTGTAGATGTCCGAGAAAACAGCCAGGCCAGGTCTTGATTGTCAGTGCTGCTCCACTTCTATCCTTTCCTACCATAGCCAGTAAGCAAAACATGAAAGGTTTGAATTTCAAATAGACCAACATTAACTGTAAGGGGAGAATGAAAACAGGACAGAGAATTTGAAAATATGCTTTTGTTGTGTACAGTTATGTGTGCTCTCTTTTACACACAAGCTGAATATCACTACACAATCCCTAGCCTCATTTCATAGTGCAGTCATGGAGTTGAGGTGAATGTAGGATACAGCGGTATCTGCATTAGTTAATTGAAATGCCATAAATAATCTGGAATACAGCCCTTCTTACACATCCTCTCTGTAGCTGTCTATGTTTGCAGCCACAGTGTCATTGGGGCTGGCTCTGCAGAGCTCACACAGGCCCAGAGAGGTAGGTCTGAGTCGACAGAGGGGAGGAAGCAGGCAGAGGCCTGGGCAAGAAGCCCTCTTGGTCTGGGTTTTCTAGTGTATATTTTCATGAAGGCCTTCTGCCCTAGAACAGATGTATGCTAGATTGATGTTCACAAGGGCAGATGAAAAGCTCTTGATTCCTGTGTTCAGAAGACATTGATGGAATCTGTGTCACAATACAGGGTGAATGCTAGATCATGAATGGTGTTCAGTAATACAGACAATGGTGCTGTTGCTTATGCTGGGAACTCCCTAAATGCCTGGCATGGCCCATTTCCAGAATGACAGTCTCCCTCCTGCTGCAAATCAGAAGTACATGAACATGTAGTCAGTATCTAAGGCAATAGTTTTCACACCTTTAAGCTTATCATTGCCCTTGGTTCCTGCACCTGTAAAGAGCTGTTGTTTGAGTTTACCTTCCTTCTTCCCTTGCACCTGGAGAATGCAGGACCTCTGGGAAGAGAAATGAAATGCAGGCCAGCCTGTGATGCCTGAAGAATTGCTGTGTTGCCAACTCCAGTTTCAGCTTTGGTTGCAATTCAGTTTGGTCTTGTGGGAAAGGAGGAGGTGTGCTTGGTCAGGGAGACAGCTCCATCCCACAGGCTGGTCCTGGTTGTGTGTACTGTGTCCAAACTCAACAACAGCCTGGGGATTTGCCCAGCATGGCTCAAAGAAAATGTTCCTCCTCCATGTGTCTGTGAAAAGAGAACACTTACTGAGCAGGGTAGGAGGCAGGGATGGAGGGAAGGAAGCACAGAAAATGACAGAACATTTTTACTACCTTTGTGCTTTCCACGTGATAAATGTTATACCCTTAGGTTTTGGCGTTACTTTCCCTGTTTGGCATCAGTTCATCTAAAACATTTGGATGTGGAGAATATTAGCAGAGGATATTTGAAAATGGCTTTTGTCTACTTGTGTACTAAATATATATATCATAGAATGATTTGTGTTGGAAAGGACCAGTAAAGGTCATCTAGTCTGACCCCTCTGCAGTGAAAAGGGACATCTTCACCTAGATTGGGTTACTCAGAGCCTTGTCTAACCTGACGGTGAATGATTCCAGGGATGGAGCTTCTGCCACTTATCTGGGCAGCATATGTCAGTGTTTCACCACCCTCATTGTAAAAAATTTCTTCATATATCTAGAATATATATATATGTGTCTCAGGCTCAGGCAGATCCTCCCTTGCCTCCCACTGGCGCAGAAAAATGAGACTCAGACAAACGGATTGCAGAAGTGATGGAAAGTTTAAATGGAAAAATCAGTGAGTGTTTTACAGAGAGCCACAAGCGCAGTGACAAAAGAAGATTCCAAAGCATACCCAGAAGCATCCCAGCATTTCCCTTCTCCCTACCTGAGGGTATACCCAAAACCCCCGGGGCTCGCTCTTCCCCCTCTCTCGACTGTTAGGCTAATCTCAGCTGGCCAGATCTGAGATTGCCTTTCCCTCTTCTCCTTCTGGCATTAGGCCTAGCCAGGCCCAAGAGGCCCTGAGATAACTCTCTTTCCATTACCAGATAGGGAGCATCTCCCACGGGAACAGTGAGGGAAGAAAGAGGAAGTGTAAGACCTTGCAGATGGATTTATAGTGAGCAGGACATTATGGGTATGAAATGCGCAGCTTCCTGTGTCCACCCACTGGGCTGGACACCCAGGGCACCAGAGCTGCACCCCGTATGGCAGCAGCAGGAGGCACCCAGCCCAAACTGCCACAGTATGCAAATGATAAAGGCAAGTGATAATGTGATAAGTGATAATGATATTGTGTATTCCATGATAATGTACATATTCCATTATTACAGTCTATGATGCACTTTGGTATTGCTGTTATTGAATCATCACAATTTAGTGCTTGTAGTGATTGGTGTTTAAGGCAAGAGGCATAATTTACAGGGAGGTCCTGCCCTCAAATATTAAGCACTTGGGCCATGACCAGGATGTGGTCCTCACCATTGGAAAGTGTAAGGAATGTTGCTGCACTGTTTAAACAAGAAGTGATGCAAATAGGTAATCACTGCATCTTCTCAGGTCAAAAGGGAGTTCCTATGAAATACTCATTTTTTTCTTGAAGCAAGAGGACTGGAGTAACTTTTAGTTTGCAAAAAGATTCACAGAAGCATTAAGTTTTTGGTTAAATATTACTCTGTATTGCCTTTGAAAAATGTTTGTGAAAAATATCTTGAATGTTATTCCATGTTTCCGGTAACCAGGCAGTTTACTTTACAGGGTCACCTGCAACCCTGGTTTAATGTCAAAGCTGATACCAAATTTTTATTTCTTGAAGGGATCAGAAAGCAATAACTCAGGCATCCATAAGATTCTGAAATGTCTTTGTCATATGCCAAAAGCTTTTTAGTTTTCCTATGTGCAGTCTGTGTGGGTTCCACAAAGAAAATACAATGTTGGGCCCAGTGAGATAAAATGTTTTGCTTTGTCTCTGATCAGACAGCACTGACATGGGAGAGCAAAGTAACAGGCCATCTCCAGTATGCTTGGCTGTGCAAGAGGTTTGCTTCTTCCTAATTTGCTTAGTATGTATTGCTTGGTAATAATGTACTTGAACTTCTCTAGGTCTTTCTCAAAACCAGTCTTGCACTGTTAGTATAGGAAAATGCCATTGTGGCCCACAATACTTTGAGAGAACTTTTGCGTCCTATACCTTCGTTTAAAACAAATAAAATCGTTTGCAAAGTGATGTAGTTAGTTTTTTTGTCTTCACTGGGTGGGATGTAAAACTTGTATTTGGTTGTGAAGGTAAATGACTTTATTCTTAATATTTTCAGTTATTGTTCTTTTCATTAGACTACTGCACAGCTTGTCTTGTTTCAGCTTTGAGCAACAGACCTAATGAAGGAGAACAGAAGTATTTTGTTTTGTAAGCCTTCCTTAAACATTAGCATTGACATAAAGCATATATGGTGCTCACTTGCTCGTACTTTTGTCACCTTAGACCCTAATTTTCATGAGCTGTTTTTCACTCACAATTACAAGTTAAAGAAAGGAAAATAAAAAATAACCCTGTGACTCCAAAAGACACACAGTTGTCACTACACTTTATGAACACATTCCAAAGACTTAGGTAAAGAAACTGCTGTTTATCTTGTGAAGAGACCAAATGAAGGCTGAACATATTCATTTTATCTGTGCACTATCTGTGCAATGAACTCTCACCCTGATTAAGGTTTTATCCTGAAGCATGGCTAATAGCATTGTAGCCAAAAGGACCCTTTCTTTCTGTCTCTAGTTAGCTGAAGTGGCTTACTGCTCTGTCCTTCAGTGGTAACAAATTCTTGTGCAAAAAGGGATTGACCTGCAGCTCTGAAAGAGATGGTAAATTGTGACTGGAAGTTTTAATTATCTACTTGCTCACAGAAGGGAGAAGGTACTTATTTCCTAGTTTAGAGCGTGTTACAGACAGGGAATTTGGAAAGATCTGAGGAACTGTCATGTCCAGAACCTGTAGTACTGTCAGACAAAGCCCTGGTTCTCTACAGTGTGGTGGGCTGAGTCTTGCATGTGATTAGTAGTTGGAGCTCAGTATTTGTGCACTGCTGCTGCATCCTTGATTTTCTGAGTACTTTGAGGACCTGTTATCACAGAAGTTGAAAGTAGCAATACTTGAAAATAATTCTCTGGTAAATGTAACAATCAGTATATCTATTGTGTGGCTTTACAGTGCACATCAGATTCACACATTTCAATAAAGACTGCGAGCTGTTCAGGCTTCAGTGTGGGGTAGTAATGACCTGCATGCAAAAGCTGTGGAATTGCTGTGACATTGTAATGCTGAGAGCAGCCAACTGAGCTAGACCCACTGACTTCAAATCTGAGTTGTGTTTGTGTACAGCTCAGTAGAATGTGGTCTGTGTGTTGTGGGGTTTTTTGTTTGTTTGTTTGGTTTGTTTTGTTTAAAGACTGAATGACTCTTACAGTTTTGGGTTGGATCTGTGTTTTCCTATGTATTAGAAACAATACTGAATTTCCACAAGTGTGGTGTGAGCACTGGTATCCTGCAACCATTTAGTATGTTATAAGTCTGTGAAAAGAGCCACTTGATTCTGAGACACTTGGTAAGGCCATGAGTAATTTGGCTTACTTGTAATTTGGGGCATTTTCCAAGCATAAGTCCTACAGAAATTATTTTAAACTATGATGCATTTTTCAGCTTAATTGAAAGCCTGCCCCATTTGAACCTGCCCAGTTTATGTCCAGGTATGGTTAAAAATTTCCTTAGGAAAAGCTTCCTACTGGGAAGAAGACATTTTCATCCTATCTGTGAGGAGTCAGGCTTTGTAATTATGTTTCTGCATCTGACTGAGAAGCCACTGATCTAAACATCCCATTTCTGATTTGCAAATGTGCAACCCAAGGACTGACAGGTGACAGCTACTGTGACTGCAACTGATGCAGGCTACTACAATGTTATTTTCCATTTTCCTTCTTAAAGGACAGTATTTAGGGTGTGTTTGACACTGTTGTAATTTTGTTCACACTTCATTTTGTAGGAAAAAAAGTTAAAAGGAAAAAATATTGAAAGTCACACATTCTAAATATCTTCTTTGGTACCTAAATAATTTTTTGAAGTGGTGTGTAAGCTTTGCAGTCAGCTGAAGACAAGGGAGGGCCCACTGGTGGGGGGGGGGAGGGGGGAAAGGAAGAGGAGCCACCAGGTTAATGGTGTAGCCACATTATGGCTTACTTTGAAAGGCAAGTCCAGGTTCAGCACCTTGCTCAAATGTGCTCCTGAGCTTACTATATAAGCACCTAGAGACCCAGAAAAAAAATTCTCAGTGTATTGATATATAGGAATAAAAGCTGGCAAATGTAATTTCTGAAACTCATTAACATTTCTCTGTAACTGACGTGGTTCTAAGTGCTGGTGTTTCATTCTTAACATTGTGAGTGGTCAGGCATCCAAGATGACCTGTCTTTGACAGGAAGTAGCTGGCTTTGGAGGGGAACATGCCTGTTGTAGTGCAGCGGGTTTTTTTGCCTTGTGTTCATTTGCCCTTAGCAGAAATAGTAACTTTATACGGTGGTGGCAATTTAAGAAGGCACGTTAGTGTGTTAAGTGTGAGTAAAGAAAGTGTTGGATTGTTAAGATTTGATAGAATTTTGTAAATGTGTTTCATTTTGCCTTTATACAAAGACTAAGAGCTTGGCTGCATTTTGTGAGAAGCTTTCTGTGGAATAGTTAAGAGTAAGAACAGACTTAACAAGTCCTGTAGAAGTTTCTGTCAGCATTCCTTTGATGAGCAAAAAATATGTGGACTACAGGATTTGCATAAAAGTGCACTTTCAAGTATTTTCTACAGTGGCACCCTCATTTACATATTGCCTTTAATCTGACAGGTTTTAAGTGTGAGGGAAGTTAGCAAGTGTTCCTTAGTTTCACTTTTTTTTTTTTTTTTTTTTTTTTTTTGAAGTTGCTTCAGTGTCTTTTCCCCTTGTTCTTTCTTTTGATTATTGGTACTTGAAAAACACTGTAACTCCCTTCTTTCCCCCTTTTTTGTGGCGCCTTGCTCTTCTTCCAGCAGCTGTTGGGTGCTCAACTTTGATGCCCCCACACCTGGCAGCTGAAGACCAATGCCATACTCAGATCTTCCTGACACCAGTGCCTCCCATTCCTATCACATCTCTGATGCTTCATGTATGAAATGAACAAGCAGACTTTAATATAATACACAGAAGTCTTTGCTTGCAAGAATTATTTTTTTTATATGAATGCTGGTGTGGTGTTTTTTTTCATCTGTTGGGTCCATCTGTGAAAATGCTTGGGTTGCACGTTATGGTTGTTTAGTTTCTGAATCACTGTACTGTATTGATACAGCACCATTTTAATTAGTGTTGCAGGTTTCTGTCAAATTATTTTAAGTATGTAGCAGATTTTTGCCTTTGAACAACAGCAGTATTCGAAGCTTGGTTTAGAGAACTAATTTTTTATTGCTGAAAACAACTTACTCTAACAAAATGAATTGTGCTTACTGCTTAAACCTGTGTTTATAAAGCTGTTCCCTGAGATAATTCTCTCAGATAATTCTCTGTTGGTGGTTGTAGCCAGGAAGGGGTTGGTCTCTTCTCTCTAGCAACCAGCACCAGAACAAGGGGACACAGTCTCAAGCTGCGCCAGGGAAGTTTAGGCTCGAGGTGAGGAGAAAGTTCTTCCCTGAGAGAGTTGTTAGCCATTGGAATGGGCTGCCCAGGGGGTGGTGGAGTTGCCATCCCTGGAGGTGTTCAAGAGGGGATTGGATGTGGCACTTGGTGCCATTGTCTAGTCATGAGGTCTGTGGTGACAGGTTGGACTTGATGATCTTTGAGGTCTCTTTCAACCTTAGTGATACTGTGATACTGTGATAATGATGTACCATTTCATCTTTGTTAATTGTATATTCATGTAAGAAAAATTATCTAGAACTTCCCTTTTTTTCTTCCCCCCTGACAAGAAAGAACTGTCTGCAGCAACTTCTGCTTTGCTGCCTTCCTTGCCCTCGCTGTTTTTCTTCCCCACCCCCATAACTGCTGGCCCCCATTTCTTCTTTCCCTTTTGCATTGACAGCTTTTTTCCCAATAAGCGTCTTTACAGCATCAGAGAAAATAGAGATGGAGGGATACTGAGCAGTCATCTAGTCATTCCTCTGTCCCAAGACATGACCAACTCTGCTTGGCAGTCTTTTGTCTATCCTGCTTCACAAAGCCCACAGGGATGAAGATTCCTCCTTTCCAGGCAAAGTATTGGACTACTTAATCCGTTTTGTTTTACCTTTGCTGTGTTTCTCTGTCTGAAATTATTCACTGTTACTACCAAGAGAATTACCTGAGATGACGTTTCTCAGCATGTTTTTGTAAATCCTGAGCCATTACCAAATTGAGTGCATGCTAAATAGCTCATCCTGTTGTATTTTTGGGTTTGTTTGTAATCTGCAAGTGTAGTGATTTTGGAGTATAGGTACTGAATTTTTGGGAAACTCACCACCCACAAAGATTTATCTCCTTTTATTTTTTTTAATAGTTTCAAATGCACTTCCCTAATCTACTCTGTCATGACAAATTGTACTTCCATATTTTCTTAGGTCACAGAATGTGTCAAAAGTGGTTTTGCCATAAATACAAATGACATGCTTTATGAAATTCACAGGATCACAGGATGTTGGAAGGGACCTCTGTAGATCATTGTTTCCAACCCCCTGCAAGAGCAGGACCATAGAATCTAACGCAGGTTGCACAGAAACACATTCAGATGGGTCTTGAAAGACTCCAGAGAAGGAGACTCCACAGCCTCGCTTGGGAGCCTGTTCCAGTGCTCCATGACCCTCAGTGGAGAAGTTCCTCCTCATGTTGAGGTGAAAGCTCCCATGCTGTACTTGATATCCATTGCCCCTCGTCCTATCGCAGGGTGCAAGTGAGTAGAGCCTGTCCCCTCCCTCTTGATACCCAGCCCTCAGGTATTTATAGACATTTATTAAATCCCCTCTCAGTCTTCTTCAGAGTAAACAGCCCCAGGTCTCTCAGCCTCTCCTCATAGGGCAGTGCTCCAGTCCCTTCATCATCCTGGTAGCCCTGTTACCTCTATGAGAACAGATTTTTTTTCAAAGGAATTACTTTTTGCTTATTCTGAAGATCTCTTAGGACATACCATACTTGCATTCATTTTTCTTACGGAGCAGTTCTAGATTGCAACATTCTGAATAGTTTTGAAGTATTGCAGGTGGCTCACTTTTCTCTTTGTATCAAGTATGCTGACTTGTAGTTGCCGTTGTTTCTTGATGTGGTCCTCAGGGTCCTAACCGCTTGTTTCTGAAATTTCTTAATTAAAAGCTTTCTTTAAAAATATATAGGGACAGACATATGTGATCACAAATGTTGCAAAAGTAGTCAGAGAAGTCAAATGTCGCAAGTTATATCTAGCAATGTGTGTGTGTGAGCTGCAGCCTTGCAGTGGTGTGACTTTCACACCTGGGAGATCTACTTTCCAATGCTGTAGGATATTTAGGAATGGAGTTTTTCAAGTCTTACTGACACATGCTAAGATGTACTTTTGTAAGAACTGTTTGCCCTGGATGCAGTAGGCATAGGAAGAAGTGATGCTCATATGTTTACATATGCAACAATATATACATTTATGCATGCAGTGCACAAGCTATGTGTGCACTTAACACTTTCCTCTTATATTTCTTGGAATTGGCACAAAGAGTTTGTCCCAAGAAGTCGAATGTTGGAAGAAGAAAATGAGGATGAAATCAGTAGTTCCTCAGCTGGCTATAGCAACAGCTAGTTCTTAGTGGTTCTCATCCTCTCACCCATAAAATCAGCATAAAATTGACCTAGCATTGCCAGATGAGATGGGGTATCTGGAAAATAATCCTTAGGGAAAAGAAAATTCAGTTGTTGTAAATCTGAAGATGAAGTGTGTAAAGTTGCAGAACCGGATTATACTTCTGCTTTTTATTTCTAAGTCAGTACCCTTTTGTTTCTGGCTCTGCAGCCCTTGTGAGAAGTTGCCACAGAGATGTGTGAGATACTGCCCGAGCCTAGCTTCAGAAGCACAAACAAACAAGCTTTTGAAAAAAGCCCAATCTGTGGCTCAGATAACTATCATAACAACCCCAAGGCTTTTTGTAGGTGTTAGGGCTTGGTTTACAGAGAGTGAAGGCATAGAAAGAGTATAGTAACTTTTCTTTCTGAAGCACAAGTCACATCAGATTTTCATACTTAATAAAAGTATGGCAAGTACCTACTAAAATAACCAGTGAAAAGCCAGTAATAACAACTGCAAAACCCAGCACAGAGCAGTTGGTGAAGTCTTGGAGGCATGTAATATTTGCTGAATATATCACTGAATGTTTTTCTTGAATTGAGTCAGGGATATTTTTTAAAATACTGGCTTTTTTCCCCCCTCTTCTCCCCCCCCTTTCATGAAGGAGTATTAAGACCATTATTCAGCCTATTTAGATCACATGAATCTAATTATCCTCTCATGATATAAATATCCTTTCATGGTATGAAGATAAATGTTCTTATACCTGTAGTTAAGTGAACTGGAATTTGCTTCAGAGTTTTTAAAATTATTTTGAGTGACACCAATGTAGTATGACAGTACCTTAATAATATAAAGTGAAGATAGCAAACTGAGCAGGACTCTAAATAATAGTTGCAGGTTTTATATCTGTTAGCATATCAGGGCACCAAAAGAAGTTCTTGGACCTGCTGGTGTTGTTACCAGTAGGTAAAAGGTGGTCCAAATTACCTAAACCCAAGTTTTGCTTAATTCTGAGATTGCACTTTGTTCCTGATTATGACCTTTTAAAATTGCTCTTGGAGGTTTTGCTGTTGGGATCTGCTTCCTTTTTGGAAGCTTGGCAGTTACACTTAGCCACTGATGACTCTGAGGGAAAAAAAGACTCTTTCCAATGTAGGAGTTGGTACATGAAATACTTTACAAACTATCAGAAAGCTCTGTGATTTTGTTACTGTGTTACTAAGGCATTGGATATACTGACTGCTTCTCATGTAATTGTACTTCACATCTGCCAAAATAATCTGCCTGGTTTTATTGCTATGGAGAGGCAAGCTTGCCAAGTCCATTCATCCCTGACCATGCCCTCCATCAGCCTCCATCTCTGCAGAGTAGGCCGTGCACCGGCTGGCAGGCAGGTGCTCTCCAGTTTTGCAGTAGAAGCAGCTATAAATGATACAGCAAGACTTAGAAACATAGCATTGTTAGGGTTGGAAGGGACCTCAAGGATGATTTAGTTCCAACCCCCCTGCCATGGACAGGGACACCTCACACTAGATCAGGTTGCTCAGAGCCATATCCAGCCTGGCCTTAAAAACCTCCAGGGATGAGGCTTCCACCGTCTTCCTGGGCAACCTGTTGCAGTGTCTCACCACCCTCACAGGGAAGAACTTCTTCCTAACATCCAAACTGAGTCTACCCATTTCTATTTTTGTTCAATTCACCCTAGTCCTATCATTACCTGACATGCTAAGAAGTCCCTCCCCAGCTTTCTTGTAGGCCCCCTTATGATACTGGCAGGCCACAATAAGGTCTCTTTGAGTCTTCTCCAGACTGAACAGCCCCAACTCGCTCAGTCTGTCCTCATAGGGGAGGTGCTCCAGCCTTCTAATCATCCTCGTGGCCCTTCTCTGGACCTGCTGTAGCATGTCCAGATCCTTCCTAACTAGGGGCTCCAGAACTGGACGCAATACTCCAGGTAGGTTCTCAGCAGAGTGGAGTAGAGGGGAGACTCACCTCCCTCAACTTGCTGGCTATGCTTCTTTTGGTGCAGCCCAGAATGTGATTTGCTTTCTGTGCTGCAAGTGTGCACTGGTGGCTTGTGGTGAGCCTCTCATCCACCAGCGCCCCCAAGTCCTTTTCTTCCATAACAGGCGATAAGAAACTGAATGAGAAGCAGCTAGCAACCTGCTTGCATTTCAGAAGGTCTAGCAAATGCTTAAGGCTGTATTGCTGCTGGGTGAAGCAGTCTGGTTCTCTTCTCACCACAACTCCCCATTCCCCATTTTTTCTTCCTTTTTGTCTGGCACAAAAGCAATGGTTTTGGGGAACTGATCTAATTGACTGACCTGGAAAATTCCAGACAGTTGGTTTGATCTTGATCAGTTCCCTTATCTGGTTCAGTGTGTAGCTGTGGAAGAGTCTGCACCAGCAAGAGAGACAATGGTGTAGGATCATTAAGTAGCTGGTAGTAGGACTGCAGTGGGATTGCTTGTTTGCAGAGAAGTGTATGCATGAAATGTTTGTGGAAATAAGACCTTAGATGAGCAAGCTCTTTCTAAGTGGTGTGTTTGTTTATGTATTTATTTATTTATCACAATTTTCAGTGATTTTTAGCAAGTAACTTATCAATTACTTAACATGGAGTATTTGGTAGCTGTTTCTGTGATTGCTGCTCCTTGAATTTATCAACAATCACTATTGATACATAAAACCATCATTTTTTCAAGATAGTAAATTGGAATAAAAATAAGTGATGCCTTACAGTATGGTAACTGAGATGTTCAAAACTCCTGTGTATAGGGTCAGTACACAATAATATTTGATTTAAATACACCCAAAATAAATGGAGGAAAAAAGTCTCTATTTTAAGTAACTGCATTTATTTGCTCACATTTTGTATAAGTATAGCATCTTACCTCATTTCCTGTCTGCCTCCAAAAGTTCTTGTTCCCCATAGTATATGGAGGAAGATTCCTTGTGCAAAATACATAGATTTTCACAAGTAATAGCTGCAGAAGCCTGCCCAGATGTTCTTAGGAGCAAAACCATGCTTGTCCAATATGAAGAGTCAAATTGCCACATTTTCATCCAAAGTGTCAATTAGATTTTAATTAGATGAAAATTAGGTCTACAGTGTGGTAGAGTTGTTTGAGAAGTTGAATTTTGCAACATGTCTTAAATGTATGTTCCACTCTTGGGTTTGCCATCTGTCCTGGGGTGGCAGAGGAGCACTGGCTTCAGACTCCAGCTCCTTGTAAGTGGGCCAGTGGCAAGTGCAGGGACAGCAGCTGTGTGTTGAACAGTGGGATCTGAAATCAGCAGCTGGGAGTGAAAAATACCATCAGTGGCTTCAGTTTGCAGCAGCAAACATACATATGAGAATGAAGAAGAGTAGAAACCTCTGTACTTTGTCCAAAAGTGGAGAGCTCTCCTGTTCTGATGTAAAGCCTATCAATGAGAAGGGAGTTTCAGGTTTATCAGACAGGGCTAGCATTAAAGACTGAAGTGGAAATCGAAAGACACTTCCATTATCTTGGCTTCTCAGAACACAGGAACCTCAGCAGCTCCTGGGGTAGCTACAAAGTTGCAGTTACCAAGCAGTACCCCTGGCACTTACTGGTGGGTTTCTCCATTCCTTTTCCTACCTCCTGCATCCAGAGCTGTTGGCTGCACACTTAACAGCGGAAGGGTCAATCCGGCACTGGCTAAGGCATGGGTGGAAATTTTAAGAGCTCTCCCACTAGTCTAGGCTTTGGCACCAAGCAGGGCCTACCTTGTAGGAAGATGTGTAATTTCACTTTTAGCACATGGACAAATGCTGCTGCCCATCTGTGGTATAGAAGTGCTGTGAAGCTGTAGGGGTGTTTGTGATACAGTTTCACAGCAGCGCCTCGGGAAGATTTTCTGTCACAGGAGATTAAAGCTTGGAGGGGTTGAGAAGCATAATTTGTTCTTTTGTTTGGGTTGTTGCATTAGATGTCTTCAAAATAATGTTAATTGTAGGCTAATATATAGCCTATGTAACACAGATTATTTTCATAATGAACAGTTTATAATAGCTTAATGAAAACTTTTAAGATCTGATTGAAATGCTGATTTTAAATGTCTCTGTGCAGAAAATGCTCAAATTTGGTTCTAAACTCTTCCTTGAGAGTGTTGGTTACATTGGCACTATCTTTAAAATCACAAATAATATTTTCCTGTACCTCATAGAGATCTTTTCCCCATTCTTATAGTTTTATACCTTTTTTTTTTTTTTCTTGGATGGAAAAAGGTTTTAGATCACTTTATTTTTTGCTTAAATTGAAATGTGGAAATTGAACAGATGCTGAAAAGATGAAGTACTCGAAGGTTAAAAAGAAAGATTCGAATATGAAAATTGTTCAGTATATTATAACCCGCTGTCATGTAAAACAATAAACATACAGCTTCATAAATATGAAATGAGTCTTTTTAATAATCCAGTATCTTCCTTAGTTTTTAGATACTTTTTTGCACTTGCCTCAAAGCTTGACGCTAAGCTGACCCTCTCTTTAATATTAATGCACTCTGACTGTAATACTCTGTTCCTTTGCCTCTGATTAATGCTGTCTGTCAATTATTTACAGATCCAGTGGTACTGTGGAAGTTCCCGGAGGACTTTGGAGACCAGGTTGGAAACATGAGATTGAACTTTTTTTTTAATGTTAGAATAATAATAAAAAAGCTCTCCTATTCAGCTTTGGAGAGGCAGATGCTAATGATAGCAGGGAGGATGTCTTCACCCAACTGGTGGCTTGGTGATTAGAATGCCTTTGTGACAGGAATATGTAATAGCAGTTGTAGAGCACTGTATATTATGCTAATTCTCTATATCACCTTACTTTCTAGAATCTATTTCTGTTGGAGGTACTGGGTTTTTATCTGTGGTAGGATTGAAAATGTGGAAAATTTATCAACTAAACTTTGCCAAATGTTGAGGTCATAAATTGTCTTAACAAACCCTGCCAGAATAAAGAAGTTGAAAAGGTGCACATGTATGGCCTTTTAATGTCAGAACTTATATGTCCCATTCTTTTAATCCTTTATGATGAAAACCATTTTAGAGATACTCTAATTATTTGCTTGTAGAAAAAAAAATACTAATTCTCTGACCTTTATAAGAGACAATGATTTAAACCTACTGTTTTTTTGAAAGCATGAAAATCCTGTCTTCTTGTGTTAATAATCCTCAAAGGAAGTTTGTACATACAGGACTGATGGACGGTTTCACTGTTGTAGTGATAGCAAAGATATTAGTTAGTGTGTCAGAAGTTTTTTTCCCCCTGAACTCTTTTATTACAGTTATTAACAATGGAATTTAATAAAATGAAATGAAACTTTTATTATTAAGCCGCTTTTAGGTAAGTTTCTTCCATGGAAGTATTTTTATTTTCGTAAACACCAATACATAAACCCACAAAGCACAACAAATATCTCTGACTCAGTGCCTCTCTTTGCTCTTCTTTTTAGACTCATACTGAGTCAAACATATTCTTCATTGGTAATATCACCACAGTGGATGATCTGGAAATATCTTTGGGGAGTACATCTTGATAAATTGTTTATTTATTTATTTACTTAAAAATCAATAGTACAACATTCTATAAAGACAGCTGTAAGGTGATTCATGATGAAAGGAATAAATATACAAACATAGAAGGTAGGATGTCTGGTTAGGGAATAGCATCAGTCAGAAACATGTGCAGCTCATAAGACAGTGATAAATGGTACGTGAGCAAAGTGTGCTCTTATATGTATTCTTAGTTAGACATCCAGCAATCTTTGTTAATTTTCCTGGCTGCAGAATGATAATTTTCATTGTCATTTAAATTCTTTTCTTCTTGTTTGTTTTGTTCCTTTTCCCTAAGAAAGACTTGGATCTTAAAAAAAAAAAAAAAAAAAAGAGGGGGAAAAAAAGAGAAGAAATTATGTATGGAGAAAAATGGGAGCTTATTCAGTGAGTTGAAGGTTATTCAGAGAACAGCTGTTGTAGAGAAATGATTAGAAGAGGAAGCCCACTGAAGACCGGAGTGGAATCATACAAATAGGCAACAGCCATACCTGATCTATAAAAAACAGAGTCCTTAGGCAGCTCTCCGCCTTTGCACTCTGACAAACCTGTGTCTGCGTGTTGTATTTCAGCAGTGTAGGGAATCTGGTGTTTCAGGTAAATGGTTTGTGTTCCTGGAAAACACAGCATGTTTTTATCCTCATGCTTGCAAGGGAAATTTTCCTATTAGAGCCTCTGGATTTGAATGGAATATGTAACAGCTTCTACAGCAACCCCCTGAGCCAAACAGTCCAGTGAACGAAGCAGAAGCTGCCCGTGCGCATGTGTGCCTGCGTGTTGAGCTTGGTGGGGCTGGACTGGAGACCTGAATAGCTACCACATTTTAATTTTTTAAAAAAATGAGATCTCACTGTACTTGTCAAAACTAATTTCAATTTTTAAAAAGAAAAAAAAGAAAGAAAAAAAAAAAAAGCAAAAGGTTAAAATATAAAAAGAATATTCTGCATCCTATTTTCCAGTCATTTCTATTTTAAATGTAAAATGTGTGAGTTAGTTTTTGGATGTATCCCAAAGAATCATCTTTCCTAAAATCTAAGGGCTGTCTGTTTGCACAGAGATGTGATAACAGCGGGCAAAATATTTTCCCATCTTCCTGAATTTTTCTACAGTTTATCGTGTCACCTTTTTGTTGCTTTCATGATGCAAAGAAAACTTGTCTAAGCCATTTTGATATATTCCTTCTCTTTCCTACATTTGTCCTCTCAGTATGCCTGAACTTTCCAATGCTTGGTTATCCCTAATCTTCTCTCTTATTTTTGTGGCCTGCCATTTGCTTTTATTCTGGGTGGTATTCTTCTTTTGCTTTTTCTTTTTTTTTTTTTTTTTGTCTCAAATTTCAACTTTTGAAAATCTTGTTTTGTGAAATACTCCATCTGTTTTGGATGGGATGTTGAAACTACAGATGATCAGGAAAATGAAAAGATGAGGGATTTGTCATAATCACTAACTCACATGCAGTCTATTAGGTAAAGGAAATATTAAGGTTGGTATCACAAAAGAATCTGCAGATTTCCTTGTTGATTTCCCTATCTACCAAGACTGCAGGGAAACCACTTATTTTCTATCTGGTAATTCTTCAGATGCCAGGGTAAGAAGGAAAGAACACAGAATGGGAGAAGGAAAAAGCCATATTGCTTCAAGGCAGCAAATGAAAAATACTTCTCTTTGTTACTTTGCCAGGAGTATTACAGAAAGTTGGCTTTGGGTGTTTTTTAAAGATTTTGTTTGTTTGGGGTTTTTATTGATGGTGAGAGTAAGCCACTTTACAGTGACTCTCAGAACTATCAATAACACAATGAACTTGAGCTGGACAAAACGGTAAGTACAAAGAACTACACTACCATGTCAAAGAAAATCTTTATTAAAAAGTACCCCTAAAGCTGAAAAAATTAATCTGAGACATCTTAGAGTTACAGTTTATCATTGTGCTGGCATTAATGCTGTAAACATGACATGGACAATATTGAAAAAGTTCTGAGTAATCTCAGCACTGTGGGAAATATGTCGAGATTCTAGATTTGAGCATATGTAGGCTCTTCTATGGTTATCTTCAGTAGCTCACGTTTAGATAAGGAATTGGTTGTAGCCATTTAATGGATTTTAGTGTTTTGGGGTTGTGGGTTTTTTTTGTTTAAAATATTTTTTGAATGTATATGCGTACAGGCTCTGTCATGTAGTATGTTCAAAATTCCCCTTGTGCTCATTAAAGTTTTTATGATAGAAGATGCATATTTTTAATCTTGAAATTTCTGTTTTGGCTCTGCAGTCTGTTTAGGCTATGGTTTAATTTCAGCCTTGCAAATTTGTTTTCAAAGTCTATACAAAGAAAACAATAATGCTGTGATATCAGGGGGAGAAAATAGTGGTTTTTGAAAAGAAAGTATTTTTGAAGTGCTTTCAGCACCCCTGCTTCCAAAATAAAACACTTTCTAACTGTTGAGAAATAAAATTTGTGTCTCTGCAGAAATTGATGTCACCTAGCAGATCCTCAGTTCTGATGCTGGCAGTTTCCTCATGGCAGTAGAGTAAGGGCCAAAACCCTACTGATGTCAGATGTGTCCAGGTGCCTCCAGTACACTTCTATTCGTAGGTGTTCTGGAAAAAAACCACTCAGTCTCCCAGTAATTTCATTGGGTCAAAACATTCCTGGGAAAGGGGTAGTGCTGGCACAAAGAGAGCTGAGAGCACAGTGCCAATGGCACCAGCAGTGTAAGTGGCTCTGCTAGAGGCAGTGCTTCTTCCTTTGCTGACTTAACCTTTGAAGCATATGAAGTCTAACATTTCTTACCAAGTTAGTAAGTACAGCTACTTTGGATGCTATTAGCTGTGTAAGAATCCAGTTACTTTTTAACCTGACTGCTTATTGGCCCAAAGTGATCTCCATCTGCAATAAGCCCCAGAGTAATTGGTGTATAGAAAAAGCAATCCTTTGAATAGTTCTTATTCTTCTCCCTTCTAGTCACGTAGTAATTTTTTCTTTAGGCTGCCACTTCTCTGCTGGTGAAAAACATCTCTCCAGAAAGATGATACAAATAGCTTATATGGCAGGAAGTAGTCTTACCAGAAGCCACATTAGTAATGTGAAATATGACAAGGGGTTGTTGACTGAAGAGGGGGGTTATGAATTGAAACTTTGCATTAGACTATTAGTTGTGTTGCAGATTCCATTCTATCTTCTCTTGCTCTCTGCTTTCTCTGCAGAGACTTGATCAAAGTGCTCAGTGTCTTGCAGGCTGAAATATTTAATTGCATGGATTATGACAGTAATTCTATAAATGAGATTTAAAAAAAAAGCTTTAAATAATAAGTTTTATTAAAAAAGATAAAAATATCTCAAGAAGCAAGCTCGAGTCTGTTGTCTGGGTCAAAACAATGTGTGGAAGCCACTTGTGATGATTTTGTGTTCCTCTGTGCTCTCCTCAGAGCTTCAGGAACCCAAGAGGTATGAGACTGTTTACACTCTTTTCAAGGCTGCAGGCCTGCTGTTAGGGGATGCATTTCACTGGCTTTCTGCATTTGATGGCTTTGTTCTTTCATTCTGATGAAGCATTAAATACATGTTTCAAATGTTTATGCTAAATAGATACGTGTTTCCTTCGGTGTTTTTATCAGTAAACCTTAAAAAGGGTTTTGGAATTACTTTGCTTGTGTATTAATACATTTGATTAGTATTTTGGGTATGTTGGTATGAGAAAGGATTAATCAATCTAATGGGATGACTAATTTCAGAAGTGGTTTTGTCTCAGTGCTACACATCATCTAGTTTAAGGATATTTTGAGTCTTGAATCCCTGTGTAACTTTGAGGAGAACAACCCAGCTGAGATGATGGCAGCTTTGTGCATTGTGAGGTAAAGATAGTTTCCTGTGATTTCCTGACACTTAGTGTTTGAACCACATACTGTTTTTATTGAAGGATACTGTGTGTAAGGCAGCAATGCTTTCTGTCTATGCAAATCACAGATGCTGAATGATCAGCAGAAAAGCATTCAGAGGTGTTATTTGTAGTTGCTGTATTGTGTGAAAAGATCTGTCCAGTTCTGATAAATATTTTGTGAAATAGGTGCCCACCTACACATTCTGGGAACACCCAGGGTCATTGAGACCCTTACATCATTCAAAATATAAATTCAAGAGGTATTGCCCCAATTTATATATACGCTTTTTTTTTTTTCCTAATCCATCCCAACAGAGTCAGAATAAGTGTTTGTGACTTTATTATCTTTATTTATTTATTTTATTTTAAATGCCCAATACTGAAAACTTGGATTTTTTTTTGAGATTTTGAAGACAGGTGGCAACATTAGTATGCTTGTTTGTGGGATTGTGGCAGTTTTGCTTTATAGAGCTTTTAAGTTAAAAATGTTGAACTTGATCAGCATATGGTACTGGCTAGCCTCATCTCTACTAGCTTTTTTGTTATCTTGTTATTGTTATAGGTCTTAATGACAGTTGTAAGCCATAGTTCTGGATGCAGGGGTTAGTCCACCCTGGGGAGGGGAGAGAGAAACAGCAGTGTGGATTATGGAAATATGAATTGATCTAAAAGGAGCTCTCTTGTAACAGAATGGGACTCAAAGAAAGACTGGAGAGAAGCTGGTGAAAAGACGATGGAATATGATGTGAAAATGATCATTTGAATGCTTTCCTTTTCATTCCCAGCTGCTGTGTTCTGGTGAAAAGGCATGCATTTGTATATCTTAAAGCTGGGTGAAAAAGGGCCAGATGAATGGAATTACTTGTTAGATATGTTTTCATTTTGAGTCAAATAAATTATGTGCATTTTAATAGACTGTATGCATATGTTAGCCTTTTTTTTTTAAATCATACAGCTGTGATACTGGGGGACAATATTTTATAGAAATATTCTTTTCTCTGTTTGCTCAAATAAGCACAATATTAATATCTGACCATCCTTTTGCCTATTCTGTATCAGCCTATCATAAATAACTGTTAGTGGTTTGGCTTACTCCTACAGCCCTCAGCTATGTGCCAAACCAAAGAAGAAAAAATTAACTTATGGCTGAAACAGTGATGACAATCATTTGGAATGTCTTCCAGAAAGACTGCCAGATTGTCATGTGTGATGTTGTTGTTGATTGACCTCAACTGCCCTCAGAATATTCCAGTCTAATGTCACCTAATTCCTTATTCCGTGCTACCTTACACTTTCTGATCTACTTGCTTAGTACCCTCCATCTACTTAAGTCTTCATTATGTTGCTTCTGTTGTACTTTCAGCATTGCTCTTGTGTCTCAAGCTTACTGCTGCTCTTTGAGAAATATCCTAACTAGCTCAGCTACTTCTTACATTTGATACTGGATGCAGTATTCCTGAACCCTCTGTTTGATTCTTTGCTCTTGCTCTGCTTTTTGTCAATGGTGGTGTTCTGCAGAACTGGGAGAGCTTTTCAGGCACATTGGTTCACTGTTACTGCTACATTTTGAAGTACCATTTCAAATAATTTGTTTACATTTTGTGAATAACATAAGTTTATTTTACATATTCCTTACCTTATGAATTGACCTGGGAACAAATGCCAGAATCCAAGTATGATGAAATAAAAACCTAGTAGAAGGTGTCCCTTCCCATGTCAGGGTGGGTAGAACTAGATGATCTTTAAGGTCCCTTCCAACCCAAACCGTTGCATGATTCTATGAAACTCAGCCCTCACATAATTGGTTTCATTACCCTTTGTGATGTAATGTGGTTCTTCAACTTCCTCTCTACTGGCACAGCCATGGAAGCCACATGCCCAGTCAAGGGTTTAGCTCTTGGACTGTCTCATCATTATCTGCGTAAGTCACTGTCTATAACAGATGTTTTCTGTTGATGAGGCACCCAAGGTGTTCATTCACTTATTTGCCACTTCATTTATTAACTCCTTTTAAGTTGCCAGCAAAGTCAGGGTTCACCATGACCTATGCTGTATGGTCATTTTATGGAAACGTCAATGGAAAACGGTGACTCTGGAAGAACATCATGTGGTGCTGCAAGAGACAGCCTCACTCCTTAGCCTGGGCAGGCCAATTCTTGCATATAAGCAGAGCTGGTGCTGACCTTTCTGTGTGCAACAGTACTGAGCATTTACTGGGCAGACCAGTTGTTCAGCAGGAGCTTTCTTGACAAAGAATGGCATCCTACTATTTGTAGATGCTTTCTGCCTCAGAACTTGTGTAGTAGGTAACTAATTCAGTACTTCTTATTTATACTTAAGATTTAGTTCAGGAAAAGCAGAAGTTTCATATGTTTCACTCAGGCTGCTGTTCCCAATTTGACTGTTGTAGTCATAATGCTTACTTGCTTGCTTCTGCTTTTGAAATATGCTTGAGTGAAAGAGTAATGATAGAAAACTAAGGGAGTCTGAAAGTGCAAAGTTGTATTTCAAAGAAGGTGGAGAAATTGTTATTTTTGTTTCCTTTTTTTAAGCTGTTAGCCAGCAAAAAAACTTGTTTGATGGGAAAACCTCAAACTTTTCACCAGTGACACTAAGAGAAGACTTGAAAGGACTTCTGTAGTTGTCAAAAATATTTACTGGTTGTACATCCCAAAGTCTGGCAACCTCTTATCACCTCTATTGAAAAGACAATGTGGTGCTGTGTGTGGAGAGAAAACATTATCTAATTTATAAAGCTGGTTTCTCCTTTCTGACTCAAAACCAATCTCCTTTTTTATTGTTGACCTGTCTTTCTTGTATCCTGTGTCTTCTACCTTGGCTAACTCCATCAAAATTATTGTTGGGGTTTGGCTTGGGGTTTTTTATGTATTTTGTTTGACTTGTTTATTTCTTTGGGTGTTTTTGTTTTGTTATTAGTTTTGCTTGCTTCTTTTATGATTAGGACTATGTGTAGTTTGAAGTCTCTGGTGAAATGCTAGAGTTCATGGAGTGAAAAATGACTTGGAATAAAGTATGCTTGGAGTTGAAATTAGTCTGCAATGTATCAAGTGTCACCAAGAACAGAGTTTGTCATGCTTGAAGCTTTATGCCTTTTTCAGTATATTTTACAAGTTCAGCTGTTTATTATTTGCAGTATACTTTTATAATTAATTTTCCTTTAAAAAAATTATTTCCATGCTGTTATGAGAAGAAACTCGTGCAATTAGGAGCCTTTCCACCTGGCTGTCAACTGTTCTGCTTGTGATACTCCTTGATGCCATTTCACAGACATTTCTAAGCCTGCAAACTCCACTTTAAAGGATATATTGAGTAGGTAGAGTTGGAAATGAGGCAAATAGGCTCATGTCTGTCCTGAGCTATTAGAGTATTCTGAAGTGGAGGGAAAACACTAACAGGCAGAACAAATAAGAACCAATTTTCTAATATGTGCTTTATTTTATGGTGGTTATTTTTTCGCTATTGGAGAATCGGCTTCTGAACAAGGTCTGCAGGAATTTCTCAGTGTTGCTGCCAAAGGTTCGTCTTAAATCAGTGTTGTAAGCAGTGGTAAATCTTAAGATGTCTTGAGTGAAGCAAATATTGCTGCATTCTTAGCTATGTGGGATGACGTGGACATATTTGGATTTTGAAAGTGATGTCTAGCTTTCCTATAGTTGAAGACAATTTCTCTGTTGAGTTTCCAGATATTGCTAGAGGTGCTGTGGCAGAAAGTGTATGTTAAGAAAAGTCACCACTTCTATACTGCATGGTGATAGAAAGTTGTGTGTCATACTCTGGTCTTTTTTTTTGTTTTGCTTGTTTTTGTAGAAAATGTAATGAATTTTCTTAAAGATGGTAAATAGTCTACTACCTTAAAAGTTAAGCCCACATAGTAATCTCAGGAGTGGATATGGAAGAGCATATTTCCTGTTTTTCCCAGCTCTCTGATATTGCCTAGGGAATAACGGTCTCTCTGACATTAGTCAGGGATGTAAGGGGAAACTATGTACAAATACTACAAGCGTGCTAGGGCTCTGTGGGTTGATCTTGGGTTTGTTGCTCTTGCCAGTAATAGGATAGATGGTAACATTTCAATCTACACTTATTCTAATGGGAACATTCTTAGGGAAGAAGTACAGCGCATTGTCAAATTTCCTGGTTTTATGTTGAGTTCCAGGAAAGTTGAGGGTTTTGTAAGGAGGAAAATTAACCTGTGCTGAACTTCATGTTGTTTTAACTGTTCTGCTGTTTGTACACTTGTTATTTTGAAGTAAACTTTTGATCATCATAGAATCATAGAATTGTCAGCGTTTGAAGGGACCTCAAGGATCATCTAGTTCCAATCCCCCTGCCGTAGGCAGGGACACCTCGCACCAGATAAGTTTGCTCAGTGCTGCATCCAGCCTGGCCTTAAAACCTCCAGGGATGATGCTTCTACTACCTACCTGGACCTGTTCCAGTGTCTCACCACCCTCATGGTGAAGAACTTCTTCCTAACATCCAATCTGAATCTACCCATTTCTATTTTTGCTCCATCCCCCCTAGTCCTATCATTACCTGACATCCTAAAAATTTCCTCCACATCTTTCTTGTAGGCCCCCTTCAGATACTGGAAGATACTGGTCTATGTATGCTACTCTGGACACAGATGCGGCTGAAATATGCTGTAGTTCTAGCTGCTTACTTGATAAGATTCAGAAACAATTAGACAAATAGAGACTCAAACATTTTATAACTTAATAAAACTCTGATTTGTTTTTAAACTTACTGTGTGGTTATTTAGGAAGCCTTGTTGTTCAGTCTTTCAGGATGGTGAAATGCCTTTGGAGTACGCAGTATTTTGTTCTTTTCTCCTTGTGAAGTGCCTTTGAAAGATGCTCTAGAAGCAGTGAAGTCTTCTGCATACTGCATGGGACACCAGCCTTATTCTGCTGTACAGGGCAAGAGCAACCTGTAGTATGCCCCCAGTTGAAGTATACTGCACCCTGGTCATGCTACTGTCCCAGTCGTTAATTTTCTTTAATTCTTTGCTTTTGGACTTGGAGGAAACTGAAATATCCAAAAGTGAAAGTGCAGAAAGTTAACTACTGCTTATGTTTCTTTCCACTATACAAAATGAAAATCATTGCTAAGTCTGGAAAACGTTTTTGTTACAAATGACTCAGAGTGGTTGGAGAAGGATGTTGCTTGTGTTGCAGAGAGCTTTTTAGGATCACATCATTGTACACTTCCACTTTCTAGCCTAGCCTTGAACTCCTCAAAATTCTCTGTATGTTTTATTTGAAAAGTATGGAAATGATAGTAGTATAATTCAAACTAGAGATTTCTGATTAAAAAAAAAGGAAAAAAAGTTAAAAATTAACATTAAAAAAGAGCCATGGAATTTAGTGGTTCATTCTTGCAGTTCTGTAACCTTAAGGTATATATATATTTATTTATTTATTTATTTATTAAGAGAGTTTTGCATCTCTACCCTAAACCATTTGCTTTTAAATTCTGTGTTCTTCTTTGATCTAAGTGTTCAGAAAGAAACTGATAATTGTATTATTTTTTATCCCTGCAGAACTGGCAGATAATCACTGAATGATGCCCTTTTCGAGAGAGGCACACAGAGGTTAAAATCTGTTATGGAGGCCTGATAATGACCTCTGTACTTTAGACCTTTGAGTTTTGATGAATGTAATCTAAGATACAAATTTTTTTTGTTCAGACCATTTGGGCCTTTCTTTTTTGTAGCTACAATTTTCTGATAAGATTTTAAGCAGAAATAAGAGCAAAGTCTTTGAAATATAACCACTGCTGCTGACTTCACATGGGTCCCTGCTGTGGATGTGCACAGCTTCAGAGGAAGAAAAGGAAAAGTCAGTGGCAAGGACAGGGCTTGCCTTTTCATCAGCTCTTTTATGTGGCAGCATTAGAATTTCACCTTCACTGAGCCATGATCATGAAGGGCTCAACTCTGCAAGATGCTAAGCTGCCTGGCTTTGATTTAAGAATGAATCTAAATCTGTGCTTAACTTTAAGCATTTAAACATTTCCGCTGAAGTTACTGGTTTGGATCAGAAATACCTCTCAGGACAGTCATAGATCTCAAGTAGATGTCTTGTTTGTATGTTTGGATTGGCACAGGGTGACTGAAAACTGTGATAAGGAACGGTGAAATAGAGTCCCCTTTGAGGGAAGGGCAGAGAGCAAGTTGGAGTAATAGTGGAGAGGACCTTGGAGTTGGAGATGTGAGTAGGGAAAATAGATAAGAACCACTGAGAGAGACCTGCAGTCAAGTGGTTCAAGATATTAAAAGAGAGGTTAGTAGGAAGAGAAAATTCTAGCAGAAGGAAAAGAATTTTGAAGAACAATTAGGTGAAATACTAAGAATTGTCAAGTGGTTTTGTCAGCAAGGGTAAAAACAGGAGACTCTCTAATAAAGTAGATGAAGGACTGTCAAAATGAATTCGCCCTTTCAGTGAAAACGAGCAGGGGAAAAGGACTTCAGAAAAATAAGTTAGATAAATAAGAGAAAGACAAATGCTAGAAAAATATCCTTGCTGAAAAAGATAACAGCTAAAGAAATAAGGGTAGTGGAGGAAAAAAAGGGCAAAAGCATTTTGTAGCCAAGTGGATGACCATTTGTTCATGCCCTTGTAATTTGTGTTTCTTTGGCTAATTTCTGCTTCAGAATGAAATAAGGAGATGAGGATAGATCAACAGTTTTTTGAGTGCTGGTTTGTGTGAATGATTTTGGTTACTATCTACTTTATTTAGGCCATTTCTTGCCTGGGTATCTGCATGTGTCTCTGGAATGGATATGTGACTATGTGTCAGGCTATACCCTTTCCTTCTGCAGAGACACACAAATTCCTTATGTGTGATGGATCTGGGGAAAGAACCTGCCTGCTTGCTTGGGGAACAGTCTTAAGTTGCAGATGTTCGCATAAATAGTTAAAAGCTAGCAGGACTCACTCTTTAAAAAACAGTGTCTGAACTGCTGTTTATGGAGTGGTTCATCATTCTGGATAGCTTAAGATGTTCCTATCCAGGGAAGATTTTCAATCCTTTACCAGGAATGCACATGTTAAAAACCAGGTTTGTTTCCTCCCACTGAATTGCAAACTGCAGAATATGTTATAATGAAAAAAAAAAAAAGTGTTGGAGTTGAATAGTATTAAAATCCTCCTAGCCTCAGAAATTAATCAGGTTAAGCTTCAATACTTGAATACTTCAGTAGTATAATATTTAGTATTGACAGTTTCTCTCAGTTCATCCAGTCATCAGACGTCACCTACGCAGAGGATGTAACCTGTTAAAATGTGTAAGTTAAAAGTGAAAAATCCACTCATATCTATATAGAGATACATTAACAAACTGATTCTAATATCTATATATATTTGTATATATATTTATATATGAAATATGGTGTGAGTTTTTGATAGAAGCAGCTCCTCTACCTTCTTCCAGCTGTAGTGAGATCTCATTGTGTCTTCATAAAGTGGAAAAAAAACAAGTGTCCTCCCAAATCACTGTGCTCTACTGTGTATACCTAACAGGCAGGAGGGTTTCGAATGCTTGCATCAGTTGTCTAGGAAATTATAATAATAAAAAAATCCTATATTTTCAAGTTAGTAAGGAATGTGATGTGTGTCTTTAATTTTACCAAGGTGATTAACCAGTAATTTCACTTAAGATTGTGAGTTATCAGGAGGTTTTCTCTGGAAAGCTGGTATGTATAAAGTCAGAAGCATCTTTGACCACTTTTTACATTGCTTTGTAAAGTGGTTAGCTGAATGACTATCAAAATAAATAAGGAATGCTAAACAATTATTTCTTTTTAGACATCTATAATCATCTCAATGTAGAGCTGGTGGTCGCAACCAGGCCAAGCTGGAGCTGTGTAGTACAGTTGATGAAAGTGAATTAATTAACTGCTGGATCATAAGCTTGGGCCAGTGCAAGTTTCTGCTGCTGTGTTATAGGCATAAAGGAAATATTTTCTTAAATGCCATTTTTGGTTTTGTTTAAGCTTTTTTCAAGAGAAGCAGCATGCTATAGTTCACATGATATTGATTGTATTGTTTTCTTCTTTATCTTGGAGCTGACAGAAGGAATGAGCTAGTTATCCTTTAACTTAGCAATTAAACTCAATCATGTATGCAACTGTAAATATTTTATTTGGTGTTTGAAAACAAATAGACAATCTTTTACTGGCTTTAATTTAAACAACATTACCATATTGACCCTGTATACAATTTCTTTCCTTTGACACAGTGCCCATTAATGAAGATATTTATGACCTTTTGTCTTCAGAAATAAACACATACTAAAAGCTTGTGAAGCTATGAAAATAAGACACAATAAGTATGTTACAATTTTTCTAAGAGTGTGTGGACTCAAGAGGAAGTCCTGGCTGAGCTATGGATCCTTGAGAATGGTGACCCATTAGGAGATGAAGCTCAGTTTTATTCAATAAAGAGATGACTGAAAGTATCAACCATAATTGTACACAAATAGTGAGATAGTGAGAATGTGTTTGTATAGAAAGTCATTTGCATTTTAAATTTGGCTAGGATCATCTTGGGGGCATCTTGTTTTTGTCCATTTTAAAAATCTGAATAGCACCTGTAATTAAGGGAGAAAACTGAGCCCTGGAAGCTAGGTAGGACTTCCATCTATTGATCTGTGTAAGCCCAGCTTACGCTGTCAGGGGAGAAGCAGTCAACTGCTGAGCTGCTTTGTCACTGACATAAGCTGAGGGAGGATTTTTTTTTTTTTTGTCTATACTGTTTATACGCCAGTCTATAGACCTGCTGGCTGGTTGAATTTTAAAGAGTGAGGAGGTTTAAAGACTTGTCCCCCGAGGGATGCTCCTGCCAGTTGGGAAGCGAGCTGAGGCTGCTCTGCAGAAGTCGTGTGCGCCTGTGCTGGCTGGGGGGCATGGAGCAGGGCTGGGGAAATGCTGTACTGCAGCTCAGTCTGGAAAATGCTGCAAAACATACCCATGATTTTCAGGTTGTTTAGTCAAAATATTGAGCTGATACCTTTCGTTGGGTTTTGTTTTGTTTTGTTTTCTTTACTTTTTCTGGTGCGATAATTTATTCTGAGAGAATACAATGGGGAACATAAATGAATACATTTCCATACCCAGTTCTGAGGCAATGCTAAGCTCACCAGGCAGCAATTAAAATGCTTAGTAGCAAGGAGAAAATGACTTCCTCTAAGTGTGAGAATAGGTACAGATTTGGAAAGAATTTAAGTAGAGTATGAAATACTATTTGTTTGGAAAGGGATAAGCAAGCATTATGAGCTGGAAGTGAGGACTATTTGGAAATGTTTAGGAATTTTCTGAGTTAAAAGTATCACTTATCCTATTGTTTTTGCTGTCTTTTGTTGGAGTTTATTATTACTACAACCAGCATTGTGTATGCTTGTTTCCTGCTCACAGAAATTCTAAAGTTCACCTGCCCTGTTTGTGCTGTGCTCCACAGCCCTCTGCAGTGGCCACTCACAACAGTCAGGCTGGTGCTTGAGCAATTTCTGTTTGAGAATATTCTATGTACTGCTATTACTCATCATTAAGCTAATAACTTTTCCCAAAGCACAGCATGTGGCTTTCATACCCTTTTTTACCTGTGCTGACAAAATTCCAAGGATTTCTTAAACTTTGTTGCGTAACTTTGAAATTTTAGAAAAGTTGATGCTTTCCATTTTGTATTGCGTTGATTTACTGGGGCACATCATAAACGTTTAAAGTGTTGGTACTATCATATGCCTGTTGTACTCAGAAGCATGTTTTCCCGAACTGTTCATCCCTTGCTGATTAACTTGCTTGGGTTCTTCATGTTTTACACTATCCACTGAGCCAGGGAAGTGTTTGAAGTAAATAATCATTGTTGTGTGTAGGCATTTAAATACATGATTTCCCCTAATGGGAGTTGACTGCTCAAGATGCAGTAAACAGAGAGTTTGGGCTGGAAAGTGCTAACATCTTAGATTGTGTTCTTAAACCCCTTTGTGCAGCTCTGGAAGTGTATGCTCAATATGCATTTTTCTGATGACACACACACCTTGTGAGATAAATTGTGCGTGCAGCAGGATGTCTGTTGGTCTGCTACTAAAAGGGAATGCCCTCGCTTTGACCAACTGTGCTGATGTTGACTGTCCCCTAAGCTGAAGTATTTCACAGAGGGTTTGCTTTCACAGTAGGGAGCAAGGAAATAAATCCTGTTTTTTTCTGGGATCTTTAAAAATCGTTGTTTAATGTATTTGCTACTAACTAGTCTGGTAATTTACTTTTTTTTTTTCCCCCACTAAAGAAAAATGTTGATTGTCTGGAGAGCATTTTTATATTTGAATTAACACATTTTATTTGCCACTAAACAGCTTCTTAAATAAAATTCTGCAAGGAAGAGTGACATTATCCTTTTATATTATGGTATGAATGTCGACCTGGTGGATTTCCTCCCCCGCTTCCCTTTATTAATAGCAAACCTTAGTTGTGAAACCCAAAGGGTTAATCATAAAAATCTCTCCTTTGGACCAGAAGAAGATTTCCATCATTTTCAGCATTTGACTATGGAACATGTATAGAGTTGTTACACCTCTCTGTAATTCATTCTGCTGCCAACTTCATTCCCTTTTCTCTGCCTGCATTTTAATTGAAACAACATTTGTATTTTTGAGCCAGGATCTGTCAGAAGTCCCTGTGGCTAGTCTGTGGTACAAGTAGCAGCAGACGTGGCTTACCCATATGGTGTGGTGCTTCTTGTAAAATCCATATGGCCTTGTTGAAGGGAATCCCAGCGGGGATGTGAAGGGTGTTAATACCCTTCAGGCCAGGCCTTTCCCTCCTGGGGCTTCTGTAGCATTGTCTTTGCAATCTGCCAAAGCACAAACTTAATTCCTTTTTAATAATCAATTATTTCAGTCCAGGAACGTGTGCTGTATTTTTTGCGATCATATATTCCTTTAACTTATTATTTGTTACGAGTGCTTTTAGATTTATTTGGTTTTTTTTAGAAGTGAGCTTTCCAATAGCTTTTTCAAAACTCCTAACTTTATTTTTTTTACTTGTATTTACAGGAAGTGCTGACCAGTGTTCCGAAGTTCTGCTTTCCTTTTGACGTTGAAAGGTATGTGGTACAGTTATCAGTCATTTGAAAATCTTTCATAGAAAATTAAATGTAGTGTAATTGCAAGGAAAGACTTAAAGAAAAGGGAAACATACTATACTCCCTAAACTTGCACCTGCAGATGAGAAGGGTATGTTCTTTGTTGTTCAAGTAAGTATGAAATCACTAGTAGGAAATTATCACTGCAAAATGCAACCTTCACAGAATTTCGAGGATGTCTCTTTCAAGGCAGAGCTGTATTCTGGCTCCTAATTTTGTCCATTATAATTGTAAACACCATCTGTGTTAATATAAGGATATAACATAGTTACCTTCAAACGGCAAGCTGTGTAAAAAAATGCTACTGTGCATCAGGATACCCACAGAACAGTACTGAAAACATTCACTGAGTTCAAAGAAATTAAGACTTTAATTGCACGGAGTTAACTGAATATGCAATTGATTTTTCTCAGAGATAAATCAAGACCATTATTTATAATTAATTAGCCCTTACCTTTCTGGTATCATTATAGTGTGGTTTCCATTTAATACTGTCAGTCATTTAAGTTGTTCATATAAACCCTTTTTACTAATTAAAATACTTATTTAGGCTTGTCAAAATGATTGGTGGTAATAAATTTAATAAATTATACTAACTCGGTTGGGAAAAGTCATAGTGTCCAAATCAGCAAAGGTTGAATTGGAAGCTTGATTTGCATAATTAATGAAAGATACACCCAAGTAGTGTGCAGGCCGAGATGGTTTCAGAACATCATTGGCGTCAGTTGGAGATGGAGACTCAACAATGAGAAGCATCTCTTGGGTGCGAAAGCAGCTATCAGTGGAGTAAAAGTTGGTGTGCAGAGGAAAGGAGTGAGGCTTTGCAGAAAGACACACTGGTAAAGTAAAGATCTTTGTAAACACAACTACTCTGAAGTAAACTAGGTTCATTTAGTCTTTTATAGTAGAATTTAATTAAGTTGTTTGGGTTTTGAACTGGTTAAGCTCACTGTCCTTTAATATGTTTTAATGACTTAACTAATACAGTTGTCAGTGTTGGCATTACAGTATTAAAGTCTTTAATGTGCTTAAGATATGTACTGAATTTCGTTTAAAATTGGTAATGGAGATGAATAATGGAAATAAAATTTGAGGATATCAGAAAAGGGTGAGGTTCTGTTGCTGCCATCCAGTGGCAAGAAGATAATCAGTGGCAGCAAACAATTATTTTCAAATAACTTCTCTTTCATTAACTGTTTCAGTTGAACCATTTAGAAGGCAGTTGCTTGTATGAGATAGATAAGCTTAATCAATAAACTGTTTGATTACCTGAATTTATAGCATATTTAGGCATGTGTTTTAGCTGAGTATTCACAGAAGAAAAAAAAAGAAAAAAAAGAAAGTTCTGGGATGTTTGTTGTTTATCTGTTAGCACCTTCCTATGCCTTCCTGCCTAGACATGCTTTTTGACTCTCGGCCTTATACTCAGCTGTAAAGCAGTGCCCTCAAAGGTGCACAATTTCTGCAGTTTCATAAAAGTTGGCAATTGGATAGTTGGATAGAGCAGAGGTTTTTGGAAGCTGAAGTGGCAAAGGGAACAAAAGTGATATGTTTGCTCTGGCCTGCTGACTGCTCAGGACAGTAGTGCTGTGGTATCCTTAAAATCAACCAGCACCGACGCAGCTTCTTGGTGTAGCTGGGAGGTGAGTTTTAGGGGATTTGTGGGAGAATGAAGGGTAGTGTGGGATCATGAGCATGTAAAGGATTCTTCCTTTACATAGCTGTTGTGGGGAGAAGGACAGAAAGAGTGGAAGCTCTTTCAGGAAGGCAGGCGACTGTCTACTGGCAAGCTATTTGTGTGACCAACTTACTGGCTATGTGGTATATTTACCATTTACTACTCGGTTTAAGCATTTTCTGTGGTGTAGATGTACATTACCACTTTTTTAACACAATACCTGTGTTTTCTGCTTTCCCAGTTTTTGTTGGGTTTTTGTTGTTGTTGGTGGTTTTGTTTTGAAATTTGGACTGATAAAGAAAAGACTGAGAAAAACACTGCTGTAGCTCCTTTGTAGGTGACTTTTTTGAATGGACATTGAAGATGTGACAAGCATTTTTTTTTTTGGTCTAGCCATACATGTGCTTTTTACTTGTCTGGTTGAATATATATCTATTTATTTTTTTTTCTATAATAAAAGATCTTGATAGACTTAATACTCTCAAGTATTTCAGAGGCAGTTTGGATAATAATTTCTGTACAGAAAGCTTAGACTGAAGTGAAATACAAAGTAACTGTTTTATTGATAGAGCATATTGTAGTTTAGAGGGCACACCTGTACTATGTGCCCCATATGTGTACAAAGCACTTCAAGCAATATCTGATCTTAGTAAGACCTAGAAATTACCAGTGCGGAAGGAGACAACTTCCACTGATGCTGCTGATCAAGATACCTAGAACAGAAAATGTGACTTTGTTCTGTAGATGACATCTGGGTTCCTACTGTATAGTAGAGCTTGAGGGAATGGAGTGTCTTATCTGTTAACTAGCTAAATAAAGCTTATTAAGGTAGGAAATCTATATTCTTCAAGTTAACAGACATGAGAAGTTAAAGCACAATGGTATGATCATTGTCATCTGTTTTCTTCCAGCTTGCCTTTAATTAGTGAATGAATGGAAAGAGGAATGAAATAAGAACATGCAATAAGAACACGCATTTGATTTTATTTACTATGTTACTGTGGTTGTAGACAGAGATCCAGATTTAATTCTCACTATTTGATGCTGCTTACATCATCTCACTAGACATACGTACTTCATCTTTTATGCAGATGTTATAGAGAACTGTACACCACTTGTTCTAGTTATCTGAAGTACATACTGTGAATGGTGATTAAAAATCTAGAGGTGACTCCCATAAAATTTAACTTAAAGTCAAACCAAAATAGGCACAATGGTGTAATGTTTTGACCATGACTTGGAATTTTATATATAATTTTTTATTGGAAGCAAGCACATAATTTCATTACTGCTGGTTATGGCTCGCATTTTATTTTGGAAGGCTGAAGAAATTCATACAAGTTCCTGAGCATGTGCTCCAAGAAGCTGTCTTCCTTTTTTTTTTTTTCTTTTTTTTCTGTGACTAGATTATTTTAAGCTTAATAAATAGCACAATTGTATAACATTCTAACAGTTTGCTTGTATATATTTACAAATATGTTCCCTTTTCTCTGCTACAAAGTTCCTTCTCTGTTTCTTTTCAAACAGAATAACAAGGATTTAACATTCGAGAACACAAAATTTTTAGTTACCTTTTAACGTTTGCTGAAGTACTTTAATATGTCAGAAAAAGCAGTTTGTCCTCTCTCTTGTTCCTTGAATCTTTCATGCAAATTCTGCACAGTTTTCTTATTTTCCTTTTCCAGTGGTCTTCACTCTCAACCCAAAACTGAGGTGTAAATTTGCAGAGAGCCCACACCTTGATCTCTACATCCATCAGTTGTTCAGCTGAATAGTGACTAATGAGCATGCAGCTTTTGCTCTTCCTGTTGGACCTATTTCAGATTCAGTCCTGACTTGTCCAACATCACTGCTTGACCCCTAAATTTTATCTTTGCTTTGAATCTCTCTCATTTATCTCCTTCATAAATACTCCCTCTCTCTCCTTCCATTCCTGTCTTTTCCATTTCAGGGTGCATTTCTTCTGCTGAGTGCATAGAACACATGGCTTTTTATCTGAGACACTTTGGAAACTGCCTGTAGGATCAGCATGGAGACACTGATAAGCACCTCATTAATTTCCCCTGCGGTGCTCACCTGATCGCAGAGAAGCGTTATATTTTGGAGTCTAAGAAGTAGTGCTGCTTCTGCTGCTTCTGGAGAAGATTTCTCATTAGGAGTAGAATATTGCTCAAGTATGGGAATTACTGTGCGTATTATTTAACGTATAATCTGTTGGGATCAATGAGTAATGATGGCAGGAATGACATAACTTTCACTCTCCCTGTTATTTCTGGCAAAAGTCTGTGTGCAGAAACACAGCTGTGAGCAGGACAAGTGCAAAACAATGGCTGTAGAGATTGTTGGATATTTATATCTTGTGAAAGGCAGTTTTATCTTGCACACTGAGCTGTGATGTGCTCTTCTAGAACCTCATGTGGGTATGATGGCCAGGGCCCTTGGAGAGAGCAAATTTGTGTAGTGACTGAAGTACACTCAGCGAGACTCTTTACTAGCTAGCTACGGTTTCTTTTAGTGCCTCTGTTGTTTTGAAAGTGTAACCCCAATTATGAGCTAACCACACTTTGTGGAAAGTTTCTTACTTGGTGATAGCTTTGTACATTTTCATGCCTTCTGCAGTTTTCTTTCTGTTCTCTTTCTTTCTGGAAAGCAGAGCTTGTAAGATTAAGTTGGAGTAGAGGAGCCTTCCACACAGAGAGCTTCAGTTGTGGACTTGGGGATCATGGAGGGGTCTTGAAATTGGAGAATATAGTCCCTGAAGCTTAGATTTGGGGATAGAGATTTGCTGAAAGAGACAGCCCAACCTAGAGTTGGTGTCTCTCCAGTCTTTCCATCAGCAGAAACCACTATGTTAACATCTGTTTTTCAAATTCCTGCTTGAAATGGTTTCTCATCTATTCTTTGATATGAGGAGAAGAAAGGTGAATGACTGGTGGGGGTTCATTTTGCAGAAAGATTGAGAGATAAAATACATTTGGAATTTTCAGGTGTAGATGGCAGCTGCCAAAACTTTAATCAGAGCTTTGTACTTTAATTACAGTGGTCAAGTGTGTGTATGTGACACTTTATAATCAATGATACCAGTAACTTTGTTTTCTTTTAAAAAAATAAGTCATAAAAATATGTATTTTTCTGCATAAAGTCTTTGCTTTTTGAAACTCACTGAAAAAAATGAACTCTCTGAAGTTCACATCTCTTTAAAAGTTTCTAAAATTTGAAGAAAAATAATTTTAGGCATCTTCTGTGTACTAAACAAGATTGGTTTGGAAAAAGAGCAATTGTTATTTGAGAATGAAGGATAAATGTAATGATTAGACATGCTGGTTTTCATTTCAAGAAGAGATTTAATTCCTGCCTTAATCAGCTCTTTCAAGGCAGCCTTAAAATGAGGCTTGAATAACAGCTATAGTGTAAAAAAAGTCTTTAAAATGACTCTTTATGTACTCCATGGGTACTAAAGAGCCTTTTCTGCATTGTGTAGGTATGTACTTAGAACATTTTTAAAAAGTACTTTTATTCCTATAATGACCTGTAATAACCTTGAAAGAGCCCATTGTAGTCTGCAGGGTTAATAGGTATTTACACACATTCTTTACTATTAGTGATTTATTATTGTTAAACTAAGATTAAAAGTAAGCTTGTGGGGCAAGAGTCAAAAGTAAGTCAAAAGCAAGGCAGAGGAATGAGTGAGGAGAAGGCCAGTGACAGTTGGGAACGATTTGTGGCTGCTCTGCCTGTACAAGTCAGTAGATCATGTTCTTTTCAAATAGTTGACTAGACCAGCATATTGCAGAAAGTTTTTGAAGCTTGGTTAGTTGATCCTGTGCTTCAGTAGAAAGTCTAAATAACATCCTATTTAGGGAATTATGCTGTGTAATAGTTGCATTTTACTTGTGTGGCTGTTCATGTGAAGGAAGACCTGAGACACATCATTGCTGTGCTTCAGTAGCAGTGCCAGAAAGGTGAGACATGACTTTTAAAAGAAGCCATAGTAAAACAGAGAGGCACAAGCCCCAAGTCATGTAGCCAACATTTGTTCATATGATGGTACATGATATATGGATAAAGTATAGTGGTAGCACTTCTAATATGGTTTATGTGTGTGTTTTATACATTGTGGCTATCAGTTGATATACAGAAATCCCAAGTCATCATACGTCTGCTCCTGTAAGGCTTACATATGGTCAGTTTTCACTCTGCTGAAGAGGAGTGAAAAATCGGGCATTCTTACTGCCCCCAGATCATTAAGTGGAGCTCTCAAATTAGAAACCCAGAATTAATTCAGTATTTTAAACTGGTCAAAAAATGTGGTCCAGATGCACAGCCACTGGCTTCTGTTAGCTGTTGCTTTGGAGCACGTGGGACCAAATGCAAACTCTTGGGTTCTTTGTGGAGATTCAGTTTTAGCCTTGGAGTTTTTCTCGCTTCTGAAAAAGCTGAAACATGCTGCTTGCATCTCCTGCTAAGCTCTGTGGGAAGCAGTGTTCAAGCTGGGCCACGTTTACATGGTCTGTTGGAACATGGAGTTATCATACCCTTGAAAAAGCAAAGAGAAGATGCTGAGTTGGAACTGGTGAGATGGCATTGGAATTGCCTCCTGCTGTACTGTCATAATTGGGCAAGGCTATTTTTAATAGAGAATATCAGAATTCAAATCTAGTGTTTAAAGTGGCCTTGTGTACCGTCGCTTTTATGTATGCTTTAGTTGCAATGCCATCTTCAGGTTTTGCGAAGGGAGGAGGCAAGTAACTGGCAGCAAGAGATCCTTACTGAAGTGAGTTTTTTGGGCTAAAGAATTATTTTTCAAGCAGTAATAAGTTAGTTTTCTGACATACATGTACACAGTACATTAAAAGCAATGCCTGTGTAGATGGACACCTATCAAGAGTTTCTTTTTGTAAATAATTAGTGATCTCTTTGGGTTAAAGTGGTGCATAGAAGCCCCAGCATAACAATGCTAAAGCTCCAAGACCGGTGGTGGGCTGCAGCAGAGCAGAGAGGGGCTGGGAGTGGGAGGCAGCTGAAGTTACTGCATGGTGTGTTACCAGTGCTACTTGCTACCAGCTGCTGCTGAATTACTGCCTAAGTCCCTGGCCAAGGTGTGTGCACTGGTGCTAGAACCGTGCTGCAGGGTTCAGTGCTGGTCTCCTTTCAGGAATAAAGAGAAAAACACAGAAACGTGAGACAGAAAGTTGCATCATTGGCAGGGAAGTAATAACTCCTTGTTACTGATGGTTTTGTATTGTATCAGGCATAATATCCAGGCAGCATGCTTAGCTATGTGGAACTTGAAAAATAAAGATCAAATGAAGACCATTGAGTACTGACTGCCTTTAAAGAACAAACTAGGTTGTTCCAGTCCGTTCAAGCAAGTGAGGAATATGCTTGTTTTAATGATTTAATTACTGAACTAAAAAAAATATATAAAAGTCCGTTAATTATCATGGGTTCCCAGTGACTATATTGGACTAAATATGTCTTGTAATGTTCCATGTGCTCTGTACAGGCTTTTGTTTCAGCCTAGTCATTATATGTTCATGAGGAACTAGACCAAATTAAAATGAGTGGGAAACTACAGCCTGGATAGTGGTATCACTTAACTAAGCTTTTGTCATGCAGTGTAAAATGCATGTATCCCATGTAACTTCTCTCATGCTTTAACCACCTGCTACTTTCTTCTTTCCCAGGGGAAAATTTGTGTATTTTATTTTGGTGGAGATTGAAGAAAAATAACCCAACCAAATAAAACCCCAATCTGCATTGTGGAGGACAAATAAAATAAAATGGTACTCTTAGATTAGAAGACCGTGAGATTTGTGATGATTCTCAGCATCTCCAGGAATTTCTTTCCAGTTTGTAACCTGAAGATTGAACCACACATGACACGTGTTAGTCATAGTGCTTATGAGCAGGTGTCTAGGTATTGTGCTACAGATCATGTAAGAATGGATGGGAGAAGAACAATGGACAGCAGAATTACAAGCAGAACTGCTGCATTTTATGCTTGCAAATCTCCATGCACTCCTTGTCATAACTTTGTTCTTATTTGGTTTTAGGTATATCTTTAAAGGTCACTTCCAACCCAAACCATTCTATGATTCATTCTGTGCCACATGCTTCTGGCTGACAATACCAAGTCTACCTAAAGCTGGTTTTCTTTGGGAAATTTTGGGAAAGTACATATGTATTTGTGTGAATAAACTTCAGATACAGTTTGTTAGTGTTCTAGGATACTTACACTGAGGGCATTTCACATGTTTGGCCACATTGGAAGTTGGGTCTTTCCCGTGCTTTCAGCTATCTGAAGCTGACAAATTGTAGAGCAGAGCAAGATGCCGGCTCGAGAGTGTGAAGGAGACAAAGAACATGTCATTCTTGAAAAGAAAGTGGAACAGATTCATACAGCCAAGCAGAAAGTGGTGGCTCAGGAATGGAGGTTGAGACTGGGACCTGGAAATGTATATTGGTCATCAGAGATTACACTGAGAAGGGGAGGTAGAAACTGAGAACCAGACACATAGCCTGTGCTGCTGGGTGAATGCTGTTTGAGAAGAGTTTGGGAGTAAGAGGAGCTGGAACATCCAGCAGGGAAAGTTTGTGTAAACTTTGTCTCAAGTGGATCATAGTTTGATAACAGTCTTGAAGATATTATTATTTTAGCTCTTGTGCTACTAGTTTTTGATTATTTTTTGGCTTTTGCATTTCCAGAGCTAAATGAGTTTGCACTGAAAATTAATTTAGCAGTATGTTCTTTGTTGGGCAATGTGTACTGCAAAAAGGGAGGAAGATGTGTGTGGGTGCAAGGGGAGGCTATGAGTTTAACCAGTGAAGCTATTCTGAGGTGTGTGTGTGTGAAACTAGTTTTCTCATGTCTGTCTTAAGCCAGACCTGTATTAAATGTCATAATAAACTGTTTGTAGAATTTTAAACCTTTGTTTTAGTTGCCATTTTTCACCGTTGAGGTGTGCTCAAAGCCAACAGGCTGGGTGGCAGGCTTGTACTGTCTACTTAGGCCTCACTTAGGAAAGACCTTAATGAAATGCCCTGTCCATTCAGACCTGGAGCTGGATTCCATGGATCATGTCAGCCAGAGTGTGAGGCCAGGGCTGCAGCTGAAGGAAGGACTCGGACTCTTCCATGCCATGGGGAAGGAGCAGGAGGCAGCCTGGATGTTTGGTTGGGAGCTGGGGCATAAAAATGCTTGATACCACTGATTTAAATGCTCACATTTTATGTAATTTAGTAGTCTTACACTCTCTGTCTGTTTTTTTCAGGGTGTCCCAAAACCAAGTAGGACAGCATTTTACCTTCGTGCTCACTGACATTGAAAGTAAGCAAAGGTTTGGATTTTGCCGTTTGACGTCAGGAGGCAAGGTCTGCCTCTGTATTCTAAGGTGAGTTGGTGTAAAGAAAAATTGCGTCAAGGAGTGAGTATGGGAAAAATACAAGTTAAAAAATAAGTTTTCCAAACTCTCTGCTGATGTTTTACTTTGCTGTCAGGGCATCATTTCTCTGTGACAGTGTTAACATTGGCTTCATGTGAAAAGTGATCCCAAGCCCCACGTGATGGCATTCTTATGTCAGGATAAATAATTCTGTTTAATTTAACATGAAATTGACCCCAGTGAAATACTTCATTTCCTCTCTGCTTTTTCTTTCTTTTCCCATAAGATAATTGTTTTGGTACTGAAAAGAAAATAATTGTTTAGCTGTCCTAAAACCCCTTTTAAGTAAATTAATTAAACAACAGAATGCTTTAATTACAAGGCAGATTTGAACTTCAGTTAAGAGCCTAGCAGCCTGTAATGCCTGTAGAGGCCTGTGCTGCAAAACCCATTGACAGCAGAAGGGCCAGCTGGAGAATTTTGAAGAGTAAGCCAGGAAGTTTATGGAGAAAAGCAGATTATCAGATATTTGGACAACATAGAAATCAGGCAGTCATGGAAGGTACCAGTACAGGATCACAGAAGGTTACAGGTTGGAAGGGACCTCTGGAGATCATTGAGTCCAACCCCTGCAAGAGCAGGACCATAGAATCTAACACAAGTTGCACAGGAACATATCCAGATGGGTCTTGAAAGACTCCTGAGAAGGAGACTCCACAACCTCTCTGGGGAGCCTGTTCCAGGGACCCTCACAGTGAAGAAGTTCCTCCTCATGTTGAGGTGGAAGCTCCTCTGCTGTAGTTGATATCCATTGCCCCTTTTCCTATCCCAGGGTGCAAGTGAGCAGAGCCTCTTGACACTTAGCCCTCAGATATTTATAAACATTTATTAAATCCTCTCTCAGTCTTCTCTTCTCCAGACTAAAAAGCCCCAGGGCTCTCAGCCTCTCCTCATTAGTATGGATCACATGAGTTAGGGAGACAAACACTACACAGATTTGTGAAAGAGTAAGAGTAAAAACATGTGGAGAGGAAAAAAAGACCAGACAACATAGAGACTTGCAGAGCAGTGCTTAAAATTACTGAAAGTTATCACATCAAGACTTTTGTCAGCTGATTCTGAACTAATGTTGAGAGCCAGTGTAGTGGACATTTTTGGCCATGTAGTTAAAAAAATAAGTATTTGCTCTAAATATTGGAGGGGGGGGAAAAATTAGTTATCTGATGAAAATAGCTATCTGATGACAATAGCAAAAAAATATAGCCAAAGGCAACGATTTTGGAAATTAATTTACTTTTCATGATCCTGACAATACTTCTAATAATATGTCCCAAAGGCTTAATTCGTAGGATTTAGGACTGTATAATACTTAGCCCTGTGATACCTTTTGTTGATTTATCTTGTTAAGGCCCAGAGTGAGAATGTCTTTGTCTGAATTGACCTTATCTTGCCCCATCAAGCTGGAAACAAGATTGTTAACGAGTGCTCCTAGCATTGTCTGACTGGCTTCTAATGCTATGATAGCAAATGTTTAATCAGTTACACACACTAAAGTATGCACATGGAGTGCTGCAAAGCAGACAAATTCTCAGCTGGTGTAAACTGAAGTATTTCTTCTAACATTTCCCTACAGACATCTATCAGCTAAAGGTTAGTCAATGGTCTGTTACCTGGTAGAAATAACTAGGAAAATGAAAAGCGGCTAGCTATAATTTTTCAGCAGACCATAATCAAAGCATTGCCTTTATGGCATTTATTGTGACAATTTCAAATTTGCAAGGCATAGCTGAGTACCTAGCAGCACTAGCTTCATGGCACTGGAATTCTAGCTGGGTAATCTGTTTCTCTCTAATTTGTGTATTTGTTGTTGGACAGAAAGAGTGCATCAGTGTTTCCATCTGATGTGTTTTAGTATCCACTCTGGTTTCTGCTCTGAGTCCAAGATTCACTAGCAGTGACTAAGTGAAGGAAGACTCCCTAGCAGGTTTCTTTTGGCATTTACCTGGCTGTCCCTTGTACATGTTTGTTGATCTCAAATTAACCAAAATCAAAGAAATCTTCCCAAGTGCATGCCCTCTTTTTATCCAAAGTATGTCTGCCTGTTCACAGTTGCTCTCTTCCATACATCAAAATCACATACATTTATCATCACTGCATGTATATACACATGATGACTCTGAGGTATGAGCATTTCAAGCCACTTGTCTGTCACAGCTATGTACACAATAGTCAGAGACTTTTCTATAAGCACACACATGCAGGCATACATAAATGCCATGTTCATGTGCTGTGCACGGAAATGCATTGCCTCAAAGAGGAACGTATGATGATTGCTGACTGGGGTTTAACAAAGATGAGTAGAGAGTCAAATACAGAAAAATTAACTGAATTAAATGGCTGTAGCTAAAATATAAGGAAGAATCTCTGAAAAGAGGAGCAGTAACAAGCCAGCTAAAAAGATAAGGAAATACTATAGGAATATGGGGAGGCTGATGAGTGGGGAACTGAGCAAAACTTTTCTTATGTGAGTATCTTTTGTGAATGGTCTCAGGCTCTGTGCTGATCTGCACTAGGCTTGGGCTGCTAAAAAGAGAACTTGAACTGCTGAATTTGAGTCTTAACTGAAAACTGAAGAAAAGGCTGCCTGTCCTCAGGTTTTGCACCAACAACCTAAAGCTGCTTGTAAGATTAAAGTCTTACAGTTTATCAGACTTCTCCCTATAATTCATTCTTCATCTGAAACACTAATTAAAGGAAATAATCTCTACATTTGCAGCCACATGGTTCTTTGTTAAACTGGATAGTTTGAAAAAGCAAATATACTTGTGCATATAAAAGTATTCTGTAAGTTTTATGGCTTTTTTGTTTTATATACATGTGTATATGTATTAAGTAAGCAGAATTTTCTCCCACACTAGAATATTTTAAGTCCTCTGAATGTTTATACAATGGACTAAAAAATCCTCTAAGGTAGCTATCTGAGGCATTTTTGCTTGAAGAACTCAGTTGTGATGCAGTTTTGTCTAAAAGGAGCATACAGACCTTGACTGCACTTGCCAAATTAAAAATGTGACTTACTGCAGAATCATAGTAAGATGAGAAATTAAATCTCAGATTATTCTCTGGAAGTTTGATGTGATTCCTTTTCAAGTTTTATTTTGTTTTGTTTGTTTGGCTTTCTTTAAACTGCCTGGCTGCTTTGTGAAGCTCTTGGTGTGAATCCTGCTGTGTCACCTTCGCCCTCTCCACAAACTATTGTGCTAATGCAGCCCCATAAGGATAAAGGGCACCACAATAGGAATACTGTAATATACCTTATTGTGTTCATATACTGTATCTTTTCTTCTGTTTTTTATGTTTTAAGTAGTATACCAATACTATAGTTTTGCCAGTTGAGATTTGAAGTGACACAGTAGAAACTTCAGTGTTTGCTTTTGAGTAATAGAAAGAGACAGTTCTCCTGGGTATGTTTCTAAACTTCACTGCTGTTTGCAGTATGAATAATACTTTCTGGGTGTACATGAAATTGTTTGACTGAAATTTGGTTTGTTAAAAATCTTGAAACTGCTGATGGACTCTGAAGCTGACCTTATGGATCCAGAGGAATGCAAAACGCATCATTAAAATTCTCAGTCTTAGATTTCATTAATTTTATGACTGTAAAATTGTCACCTACATTTCCAAATGAAATGGCCTAATAAGGAAGACAGGTTTATGTGGTAAGCCTTTGTAGTTCTTCAGTTCAGACCACGCTTGAAGCTTTCTTGCTCTTCCTTTAGGCAAATCCCTTGGAAGCAGAATGTTTCAATTTTACACATTTTGTGTCAATTTTCCAGACAGAAAAGTAGCCCCTAGACATTAGACATTTAGCTACGGAAAGCCGGTTTCCTTAGTTTTATTTGATTACTAGAAGTTAGATTCCTGCTGATAGTTCAGGACTGTTAGTGGTTACCTGACTATTTGACAGAAAACATTTCCTCTCCTTTATTTAACCTTTGACTTGTGGATGTAAAAGTTTTATCAGAGCTATAGTAGAAGCACCAGTGAGGTGGAAGTCTACTTATGGCAACAAGAGTTATGTGTAACTTTAAATAAAAGTCTGAGCTCCTGCCTTGTGGCTCGTTTGGATTAAAAGAAATTGCTAAGTACGTTTCTAATTAACCATGAAATATCTTGGGCTCTTGCTTTCGTGACAGGCAGTGGCTGTACTTTTAAATAGAGGCAACTGTATGCTCAGCCAGGGAATACTTTGCCATTCAACAGTATTGCAAATGTTTTGATGTTTATTATGGGGAAAAATGGGTTTTTTTTTTTTGGCAACTTTAGTTAAACTGTTGGATGTTGTTGGAAGTTGCTGTGTGCTTGCCTTGTATGTTTGCTTCTCAAGCAGTTTTTGATTGTAACAAGGAATGCAAGCCCAATATGTACAATTAAAGAAAAATAAACAAGAAGCCAATAATGGTTTTGTAGTTTAAGCATCTAAATTATTTTTATTTGAAGCTTAGACTTTTAAATACATTAAAACTGAAAATTAAAGCTCTGTTTCATCTACTGTGAAGGATATTTCTTGATAACCATTTGATGTTTTTGTAAGACAGCAAATTAATTACAAAATGTGCTGTTTGTAAATAATCTTATGAATACAAATATGATGATGAGGTCTTTGCTGTAATGGACTTTTGATTTTATTTTTGATTTTATCTGTTGCTAAAGGAGATATTAGTGTGACCGTTTTGAGTTAGGAGTAGAATGTTGCAAGTCTCCTCTATGAAATTCAGCCATTTCAAAACTATTTTTTGCAGACACTGCATTTCTGTGCTGACTTGAAAAAAAAATGGTTATCCAACCTAACAGATGTTGATGGGCATTTGTATGCCAGATGACTTTTCTGAAATAGACCACTTCTCCTATGCTAAACAAAGATTAAATAATTTTACAGGACATTGATAGGAGAAACTAAATAGATTCTATTACTTAGGTTTTGGCTGTTGCACACAGAAGGCCCACGTACGGTGCTTTTCCCAATGTGATGTACTGGATATAGATGTAAAGCCTGTAGCATGAGAATGTTCATCTAGGAATAAATCTATTTATAGGAGTAGTCCAAATAAATTAGTAGCATTATTAACACATGTGCTTGCATAATCAACCTCTGATGGAAGAGGGCAAAAATATTGCTTGACACTCATGAGGATGTTACAAAGTAAAAAGAAGTGATACTTGCTCTTTGAATTGAGAATCTGAAATACTACCTTAGAGCTGTGTTTATAAACAAACACAGCCGGTGTTTATGCACACATACAAATGCACTCTTCATTGTTTATGAAAACAACAAATGTAACAATTCATTGTTGTACTAAACAACAAGTAGCAAGTAAGTAAAATAAAGATGTTAAGAGACCATTTTTGCTTTCCAAAACATTATTGTAGTATTTTGTGGCAGGAAAAACAATGTAATTGAAAATTTTGACAAAAACTTTCAATTAAACTGTGCTTTTGAAGAATGAGGAATATGTGGAAAAGAAATAGAGAACAGGTCTTGGGGGCTTTTGGTTTCATATCATGTAATCTAGAGTACTTGTTATGTCCTTAACTTTTTGTGTTTAAGGGGCACGTTGAAATGATATTAACCTCATGTCTGTGGTTATAAGGCTTAAAGCAATTCTTTCCAGTCTTTCAGCTCAGATAGGAAAGTGACATTTAAAAACTATGTTGAAGTAGTCTGTTTTTACAGAGGTTTTAATTTGTGATTTTGTTACATGAAGACTTGGAAGTGTATCATTGCCCTGATTGTGCTAAGGGAAGAAATTCTTGTCTGAGTACTCTGGTCAGCTTGCCTTGCCATATGAAAGAAAAATCTCCCTTGGCTTTATGCTAAGGTTCATTAATTTCAAATAATAATGAATTTGACCTTTTTATGTATAGACTTGCATCCAATTTTTCTTATCACAGTGAGAGGTGAGTTGAGATGCTAGATGCAAGAAAGAAATATGGTTAATGTTTACTGAAGTAGGAACATCTATTTTTGTACCATGCTGTTCATAAATGTTCAGTTTGAAAAATGAATGATCACATAAGATTTTAGAATGTTCTGCAGCAAAATATGCTGTACACTATTAGTGCAGAGGTGATGACAAAAGACTGGAAATCTTTAAGATAATCTAACCCATTTCTGTGTCCAGTGTTATAAAAATACTTTGCAATTTATACCTTGTACCTTGGCTTGGACAAAACACTAGAACAGCTTTCCTGTCCCTGCTGTAAGTTTAGGCTGGTAAAAAACCTGTTCAGCAGCTCTGACATTTGCAAGTGCTCTGAACACTCTGGTGAGCAATTTGTTTGCCCATCTATGCTTCATTTCAGCAACATGTAAAACCAGATTAGCATGATTTCAGAAGAGACTAGAGCAGGAGTTCTAGGTAGAAGAAAACTCAAAGATTACATGCTTTAGGTGCTGTTACAATGGGTGTTAAACAAAGGTGTGCAGTGTTCATGCCTGTAAACAGCACATAACATTACACAGGTGCAATGAAGTAAATTTTATGGTAATTTAAGAATATTTTGAAAAGCAGATGCAATGATGTCACTCCTTAACTACTGTCAACAATAACAAGCATTAAAAATGTTTGTAAGCATTAAGAAGTTGAGGTAGCTTTGATTAATTGCCAGTACAGTGTATGGTAAAGTGTGATAAAGACATTAATGCAGTGGCTCTAGAAGCAATCATTACCTCTGTGGCTTGGCAAGAGTAAATTCATGATGGTTGTTTGTGGTTTGTCTTTTAAGAACCAGCAATTAAACATTTATAAGGATAACAAACAAGTATTACTAGAAAATGCATAAGTGTAGCTCTGTTCACATTTCTACTGTTCCTCTTCCTTTGCCCTATGAATCGGGATCTGTTTCTAAAGCCTTGCCAGCTGTGTACTGAGAATAGAGGTGTTGCAAAGCAAACATAACCCTTTCCTGGGCTCACTGCACAAAGGTACTCCGAGTTTCCCTACCAGCCAGTGTTTTCCATAAGAGATCTCCTTTCCCTACCAGGGAGAACAATTAGCATGTTGCCTGAAACATATAAATTTGAACTTTTAACTTAAAGCTTTTAAGTATGGAAAGTATGTCTGTGAATTTACACTGCACTAAGTAACAAAGTAAGTAGTATAGTTGCATATGGATATGTAATGTAGTAAAAATATTTCAGGCTTTATTTTTTTCCTAGCCTCCCTTCTAATTTTAAACAACTGCTATTTATCATACTACTACTATTTTAGTAATGTTCTTTATGATAAAATTATAACAGACACCAGAAGATGTGTAATTTGTAAATAAGGGGTAATTTATTCAGGAACTACTTATTTAGTACAAATTTACTACATCTGCATCATAGGCTTAAAGTGATTAGTTCTGTAGCATACACTCACTGTTAAAGGTAACTGTTCTGTAAACAAGTGACAGAAAATTGGAACTGATGCAACTGTGTTTGAGTTTCTTTCCTCATGTTCTTCAGTTATGTCTTATCTTGGATTCTGTTTAACTCAGCAGTTGTTGGAACTTCAAGCAGTTGTCCCAGTGATGGGGACTATCAGTGATGGGGAAAGGTTTTATTTACATTGTATTTATATGTGGAAAGATTAGAAAAATGTGCAAGTCAGGTTAATCATAGTAGTATGTTATAAGCACTGGAAAAAATACATGGATATTTTATTAAATTGCTTTTCCTCCTCCTGTTTCAGTTACCTTCCATGGTTTGAAGTATACTACAAGCTCCTAAATACCCTGGCAGATTATTTGGCTAAAGAACAGGTAACTTTAGATATTCTATTTCCCTGCAATAAATCACCATTTGAAGTGCTGTAAAGTGATTCTATAGTGTTTAAAATTTTGGTAGAAGTTTGAACCAAGTTTTTGCATTCATTGTAATGAAATTCAAAGAATACAGCTGCCACTCTCATAGAATCATAGAATTGTTAGGGTTGTAAGGGTCCTCAAGGATCTTCTAGCTCCAACCCCCCTGCCATGGACGGGGACACCTCACACTAGATCAGGTTGCTCACAGCCACATCCAGCCTGGCCTTAAAAACCTCCAGGGATGGGGCTTCTACCACCTCCCTAGGCAACCTGTTCCAGTGTCTCACCACCCTCATGGTATCACAGTATCACAGTATTACCAAGGTTGGAAGAGACCTTGAAGATCATCGAGTCCAACCTGTAAGCACAAACCTCACGACTAGACCATGGCACCAAGTGCCACATCCAGTCCCCTCTTGAACGCCTCCTGAAGATCTTCTTCCTAACATCCAATCTGAATCTACCCATTTCTATTTTTGCTCCATCCCCCCTAGTTCTATCACTGCTTGACACCTTTAAAAGTCCCTCCCCATCTTTCTTGTAGGCCCCCTTCTGATACTGGAAGGCCACAATAAGGTCTCCTTAGACTCCTAAGAGCCTTCTCCTCAGACTGATCAGCCCCAATTCTCTCAGTCTGTCTCCAAAGGAGAGGCGCTCCAGCCCTCTGATCATCCTCATGGCCCTTCTTTGGATACATTCCAGCACACCTATATCTTTCTTGTAACAGGAATTCCAGAACTAGATGCAGTACTCCAGGTGGGGTCTCACCAGAGTGAAATAGAGGGGAATCACTTGATTTCCACATTAATCTTAAAAAGCTGCTGAGAATGTACCTTTATAAAGTGTCAGTCTTAGTATAAACAAGTACTGGGTGAAGTGTGAGCAAAGTGTCACATCACTGGAGATCTGTATGACGTATTGATTGTAAACTGTAGATGTCTGGAACTATCTGATTATCAGTTGCAAATGCCTTTTTTTTCAGAACAGCATCAAATATGATGTACTGTTTCACCCTTCGTATTAACTAAAAACTACCTCTCATAATTCTGTCATCTCAACCAGCAAGGCAAAATTACTTGCAGCATTTGGTGAAGAATCATGAGAGTTTAGTTTGCATATTCATGAGCAATTAGATACATTGCAGCATTACACAGGAAAGGAAATACTGTCATCTGACTTTAGTGAACACATTAAAGCTATACCTTTCTGCTTTAACTATGTTAGTGTACTAGATTGTAATAAAAAACCAAAAGCATCAGTAGTCAGCCATATGCTGTAGACTGGAAAAGCTGACATTTCAAGGATATATGAAGTATAGAATAGGCACTTATTGTGCATTATAGTAAATTGATTCTAGTGAATGATGATATTTTATGTAAAAATGCAATAGGAAAGTTTGGTGTTAGCTATGTTTAAATACAGTGCAAAATGCATTTAGATCTTCTATATGATGTAATGAGGCATTGATTCTGACCCCCATTCCACTATACTAGTCGTAAGTTGTTACTAAGGTTGTCTTTGAGAGAAGGGGTAGGGATTGTTGTAATCTTTTTTTCCTTGATCACTGGTTCTGGCATTGCAGCTATTACTGCAACCAATTTAAATTGCTAGGTTATGTTTGTTGTTCTGTATGCTGAGGAAAGATACTTTGATGGGTCAGTGTGCAGAAGTATTTTGTTGTACTGCCTGGTGCCATATTAGTTGTTGAGGACGATCTTAGAAGATGTTGCTCCTTCCTGGCCCAGGCTAGACCCAAAGTCATGTTTAGTGCTATAGCATCCAGTAGCATCATAATTTTTTCAGGGAGTGTTGGAAGCTTCCTGCAGTCTCAAACAAAATGTTTCAAAGCTGGCCCTGGCGTGTCACTGGCACTTTTGGTTTTGCTTAACAATAAACTTCCATCTCCCTGAGCAAAATCTCTAAACTGAATGAAAATCCTGAACCAACTGAAAACTCCATCTGCATATCTTTCCTAAGTTAGTGTCTCTATTTAGAGCCCAAGGTGGGGCATCCTAATTAAACACAGTAGCTGTATGTACTTTTTAGTAAACCTTACAAACTGTTTTATGTACCCTGATGAATCATTTAAAAAGTATACACTAGAGCCATGCAGTACCTAGTAAAACTCTGAATAGGCAGATATGGCTAACAGTTTTAAGAAGATGATATCCAAGAGGCACAGACCAACTAGACATGTTAACACAATTTTCAGTTGCAGATAATGTGATTCATTTGATGAGTATATAAGGAAATATTTAAGAGTTTGACTTGCAGATACAATAATTTTCTGAGACATGAAGCTGGCTTGAATTTTCTACTTAGTATGTGCATTCTTCACTGTGAACTGCAGTTTTCTTTCTCATTAAATACAGATCTCTCTTTCTCAGTATATAGTTGGATGTAATAAATGGTCATTATTTTTTATACAATAATTAACTACCTTTAAAAATATTCCCTATAGGAAAATGACTCAAATGATTTGTTAAAATCATTGTATAGCCATCCTGTGCCAAAGGCGAATACTTTAGTCAGTTTAAGTGTGGTAAGTATTCTTTGTTTAACTCCTACTCTTGTTACTGACAATGAAATAGTAGTTAAGTTTGAAACCACCTCTTAAAACAATCTCTTCATAAAGGGTGTACTTACATTGTTTCTCATCCTTAACCAGCTTGGACAACCTTGCATTTTTTTTTTTTTTTTTTTTTCTCTCTGTTCAGAATAGTTTGTCTATGTGTCATGTTTTTCTTTTAAAGTCATAAAGAAGCAAAAATGGGAATTTTGCTCTATGCATGAGAAGGTAAATTGCAGTGGGATCTTGCTCTACTAGAATTACATTTTTGTGCTTCCAGCTGTTTCATATAGGTAATTTTGGTTTCTCCTGCTGTGAGTCGGGAGACTGTGTTACATCTGAGTAGGTAGATTTGCAGGACTGGACGAAACTTTGTAAGCTGGATTCTTTCCCATCCTCCTTCCCCTTCCTCCTAATTTTGTTTCATGCTGCAAAAATGCTCCTACCACCAGACAAGGTGGTGGGAGAAGTCTGCTCTGTTACTGGAAACTTTCAGCGCATCTAGGTGTAAGAATGTCTCCATACCTACTTTGCTTTTGTGCTCTTGAGTTTTAGTGATGTTGGACTAGACATGGATATTATGGCAAGGTGGTGGCTTTGCTGTAGAAACATCCAAAAGTGAGCTGATCCTGAAGTTTTTAACAGAAGTAGCATATGGAGACATTTAGATACATTTGAAGAGCCTGCATGAAATGTAAAGCTACAGAGCCTCTGCTGTCTCTGGGACATTGCTCATGCTCACAGTGTATGTGCTATTACTGCACACACAAGTAACTGTGCAAAGAACTCTTTCTTGATTGAAACATCATAGCTTGCAGGGCACAGGAAGATGTGATTTCGTAAAGATGTCCCTTACACACATACTGAAAGATCATTAGATGAATTATCTAGACCTTACCTGTGTCTTTCCAATTACCTTCAATTAATTAATTTTAGAATTGAGCCCAAAAGTTTCAAGTAAAGTAAGCACAGACTCTAGAAAAGCATCCAAGCATGTTATGGAGGGATACTGAAAGAGAGGGTCTGCCACTTCTGTTCCACTAGTTACTCACATTTGCTGCTTAACATAATGCTGCCCTTATTTGATTTTAGTTTGTCATAGTTCAGATTCCTTATTGTGTTTTTTTTCACTAGTCTCTAGAGGCTAAATATTCTTCCCCTTGAGCAGTGCTAATCCACTGTAGTTGGAAGTCCTTCCAGTCTTGTGTGTTGTTTTTCACCAGAACAACATACTGATTTTTCGATGCTGCGGATGGAATTGTTTCTGTTGCTAAGTTGTTGTTTCTTTTTTCCCCCCTCTTCCTGTTCTCAGTGTAATATTTTCAAGTTACTTTTCAATTCATAGTACCCTAGACAAGAATTCTTCTGTGTATCAAATAATATTTCGCTGTCATTACTAGCAGTATAAAAAACAGTTCTAATTTGGAACCCCCAGATGCTTTACAAAGTCCTTCCAAAGATCCTGTCGAGTTTTAGAGGGACACAGGAAAGTTGTAAAGATAGTTTCTTGCAAAGTGTTGCTGCCTGTTGCCGTCAGTGTTGCGGTTCATCTCTCACTGAACTTGCTCACATCAAAATGAATATTTTGGTGAATCTGGAAACGGGTGTTGTGGTGAATACAGCTGGCAACACTGTGAAGGCACATTGTATGCAATGAAGTTGGTGCTTGCTGTTTTTTATTTCCACGTTGTCTGATTTTATTTTATTCTCCGATTTTCTTTTGTTCCCACTAGTTTGTTACATCAAAGAGTTTGGTAATCTTTTTAGCTGAAGAGTGATTATCTAAATGCAGGCCTCTTGCCAAATGCTTGGCTGCAGTTAGTGTTGGGCAAATATTGTTTAGATGAGGCAGAGCAGGAAGGAATAGGTTATCCTGAATCAGAATGTTGGATCTGCAGGCATCTCTCTTTTGTTTTTTTTTTTTTTTTAATGCTCTGTGCTGCAGGAAGCAGGGAAATGTTTGTAGCCACTTTCAGCTGTAACTTTGTGTGCCTAATCTTTTTTATTATTGTTCCTTTCTTGCTTCTTATATATTGTAAATAAGCTAGACTGGAACCATCAGTAGTTAAAAAGAAGTTACAGTCTGAAAGCTAATTGTAGAAGTGACATCATGAAGTGGCTTTACATTGTGCCAGGGTGAGTCTACTTCAGATCTAGTGATGCAGAATTAAAAAGATCCCTCCCCATTTACTCAGGTACACTGCTGGGTAGGACTCAGTCATTGAAGCAGGGGTTTGATGGCAGACCACAGTGGTGCTAAGGATTGCATCTATATAATAGTACAAAAGTTATGCCCAGTATCTGGATACAGGTTTCCCAGTAATCCTTTTTCAGGAGGACACCAAAATGCCTTGAACCAGTTAGGGACCAAGTTCTACTCTCACCTCTCAGTCCCAGTAACGAATATTCTGCAGCTGTAATTTATGAGATGTGATCATTCTGTGAAACCTGAGCTTGAGCATAATTAATGTCATTTTTCTTTTACCTATAGAGGGCTAACAAAAGTGATTTTTTTGTTGTTGTTGTTAAATCTGTTAATTGAGGGATTTTGGATTAATACAGGCAAGAAATAAAAAAAAACCCCTCAAAGCCAACATATTTTCAGCCACTATTCTAAACATGGAATATTACAAGCATTAGAGTAATCTTTGTGCCATTTGTTGGAAAACTGAAAATTCAATTGTCAATCTTTCTCTCATCTTGCATAAGAACCAAGAGATGATTTTTGCAAGTGAGCAAGTTTTGAAAAAACAGCCTTGTCTTGTATCGGTGAGTTTAAAAGGCACTGACTATTTAAAGCCAATTGTAATTAAAGAAATAGTTACTTGCTATAGGATATCTCTTTTGATTTCAGGCTTATTTATACCTGTCCTTTGGGAGGTTCTGCTGCTGTCTTTAACCTAGAAGAGCAGACTAATCTTAATGTACCTATTCCGTTTAAATCAACCTAACTTCAGAGCTATGTGTGTATGCTTCATAATCCTTTCATAAAAACTTCAGCCAAAAGCAAACCCTTACATTGGTGAACAAAACTTGCATTTTTCTAGTCCCTTTTTTTAGAGAAAACTTGAAACAGGACAGCAACTATTAACTTAGCATCTCTTCCAAGGTCAGACATCTTCCTGAGGGAGTTTGCAAAGATGTGCAAGGACACCATACCATGTTATTTTTGCTGCTTTATGACTCTTAATGACTGCAATAATGGGTCTTTGCTTCTCATAGTTCTGACTTCTTTTGCTATTTAATGAGTGAAATATTATTACTTTGTTTAATTATAAATAATTATTCTCTAAGTTATTAACTTCATTATTCAGAAATCTTTTGATAAATATTCTGTGACCTTATTACATATAGGAAATAATTTTCTGTTCCCACTATGCTTCTGAGGAATGTAGGCATTCTATTAATCTGAATTCTTGACTAGAGGAAAAAAAAAATCTTATCTTTTTTTTTCCCCCTCTATTGATGCCAAACAATAACCTGGGATATTTATTGTGCAAGTCCTGTGATGTTTATGAGATGCCTTTTTTAAGCCCTTTTGGTTTTTTGGTTGATTCTTAAGTTCTTAATCATTGCCAAATGACCTAATTTGTGGGGAAAATTTTCTATTAAATGTATCAAGCTGGTTTAATAAGTCTCCTAGATGGAGTTAATGGTATTAATAAATTTTTATTCTTGCTTGAACACAAGACACATTTAATATCTTATAGACTTCCTTTATGTTTAGGAGTCTTTGTGGTGTTAATCATAAAATATGCTATAAAAAGAAAGAAAATCTATGAAAAAGACCAAAATTCCATTAAAACCAAATAAAAGCTAAAAAGTCATTAATTGTCACGTTTGCTTAGTAGACACTTGAGGGGTTTTTTGGTCTTTCAGGATTTAGACAAAGAGGTAAAAATGCCTTAAAATTACTGAACCAAGTCCATGTCTGATAACTACAAAAGCCACTAGATTAATTAGAATAATTTAAATTACATCTGTTTTGGATTTTAATCCTTTTTATATTTGCGTCCTAGATGTCCTCAAACTAAGATGCATGAAATTACTAATGTATTTCACAAATGATTGCCAAATCCCAAGCTGTCAGATTTTGCATTTCTGCTGGCACATTTTTGTTTGAAAGATGTTTGGAAAGAGAAGAGAATATAAATATATCTCAAGTAATAATATTTCTATTTTAATTCATTTTCTCATGTGAGTGATTTTTACTTTGCTATTCAAAATTTGCATTTTCGTTTTGGCTGCAAATTTTAAATCAGTGCTTGAGTTAATCAGTGCTTCTCTCAGGATCATGGCAACGTCTAAAGCTGACTAAATTTCAGTGTTGCTTCAAAACTGCAGCCCAGCTTTTTGTTCCCTTGGTTTGTGTTTTTGTGCTGTACCAGAGCCTGTCATTTCACGTCATGGTCTGCTTAATTCTTTGTCTGGTAGTGGTAAGAATGCTATTGAAAAAAGGTGGATATTTGCTTAAATAAAGATGGGGTTGGAAATCCTGAAATTCTTGAATAAAGAATTTTTGTTTTCTGTGTGCATAAATGATTAATTATTTTTTCCCCATTGATTAGCACTCGTATTTCATTACTCCTGATATAACTGGATTGCCAACAATCCCTGAAAGTGTAAGTATGCAGTTTCTTTTTTAAATATTTAGGAGAAGTAGCAGCCTCATTCTGGGGGTAGTGCTGAACTCTGCTTTTATCAATAGGAGTTGTTTTTTTTTCCTCCCCCAAGACTTGTTTTTAGAATGTGATTGATGTCCATTATTACAATCTTTAGCTAGTAACTTACTGTTGCATTCATCATTAACCCATTTTAAAGCATTAACAGGGCACCCTGCTATATCCACCCTTTGTTCATAATTGGCTTTTTTGCATTTATTTGGATTATGTATGTAATATATATTCTACTTCTGCACCTTGTGTTATTTGAATACCTGCCCTTTAAACACTGCATTGCTAAGCTGCAGATTGAGCTATCAAGATACGCAATTATTATTTTCTGTCAGAAGTCATTGTTTCAGGCTTTCTGAAAACATGCCTTACCTGCTTACCTTTGGATGGTATCTATGCACCAGGAATGGTGCTGGTGGTTATTTCATTTTTTTAATGAAGACTTACATTCTGTAGATGCTAAGTCCTTGATGATGCTGTGGGTAGACTGCAAATGTGAAATCTGAGGTTGCATTCTCTATGATGTGTTTGTCTGGATGACACCTAACAAAAGACCTGTGAAACTTCTGCTTTCCACTCTTCTGTTTAAATGTAGAATTGTCTGTGGATGTATAGATGTGCATTTTTACACTGTCAATAATTTCCTTCTGAAGATGAAGTTGTTGGGGGTTCAGGACACTACAAACTCAAGCAGTGCTTTAGACCTCATTCTTGGTAGATGTTGTGGTGTTAGTGCTGAAAGTGTGCTCTGTGGTGGTGCTTTGTTGGTGTGTGGTGGGGAAGGAGACTGGTGGCCTGTTCTGCCTCTGCACTTTGGGGCAGAGGGGAAGTTCTGCCTTCAGTGCCCCAGGCGGGCAGCAGATCCTGGGCTGCAGGGTAGGATGGGAAGGAGACAGTACTGTGAAAACCTAGGCTGGCAAGAAGTGGCTGGCTGCTCATAGCAGAGAGGTCTGTGCTGGCAAAAAGAAGTCTGGGCCATGGAACCAGGGGATGTGCCTTATGCTGATGGAGGATCTTGAGGTAGTGCCACTGGGGATTTACTTCTCTGATTCTGTGGGAGAAAGGGAAAGTAATTTTCCAGGTGCCTTTCTATAGCTATTTTTTACTCCATTTGTAAAAGTCTTATCCTGCCAAGCTAGTATGGTACTGATGGAGGGTTAGAACTTGCAGGGGCTGAAGAGATGAAGGTAATTACACTAAATAAGCAATACAATTCTTTGTTTTAAGACTCATATTTCAGGGGCAGAAACTTTTCAGATGTAATACACAAATAACTGTCTCTCAAAGATACTGGTCTGTACAGGATTGCAAACTTTTTTACTACAGCTTTTGAATCACAGAATCAGCGTATCATTATCAATTAGTGTTAGTGTCTGAGGTAAATTGGACTCACATTATTTTGTGGTGCATCAGCCTCTGACAACCAGTTAAAAGTAGCATTTGAAAGAAAAAGGTTTCTTCCTAAGTAGGAGTATTTGTAGCCTTAAAGCTCTTGTTTTTATCTCTTCCAGAATTTTATGCAGCACAGACCAAGAATAACACTGTACTTGGTATCTTTGAATGAATAATGCATTTCTGAATTCACATGAAACTGGGTTGTCTGTTGGATCTTCATTTGTCTCTTCAGTATCTTTTTTTCTATTTAATATTGGAATGTATCCAGAAAAAGGAGGTCAACCTTCTGATCATCATCTGGGCTTTAACTAAAGTTAGCTCTTCATGTAGTTGAATGTGTAAGGGGATAAGCCAGCAGCTGGTGAGCAGCAGCTCTGTCCCACATCCACTCCTGACTGCACAGGGCTCTGAGCTGGAGAGACTGCAGCCATCGCTATGTCCCCCATGAGGGGCGCTGGCAGCTGGGGAGCTTTTACCACCTGTCTTGCCCTCACTGTTTGTTCAGGTGTGCATTACCTTGCTGCCATATGTTGGCCACATTTGGGATAGACTGACAGTTCTCCTCTTCAGGTTTCTGCCCTTGGGTGGGGTGTATGGTTGATGGAGCTCCTGCGCTTATGTTCAGTAATAACTTGTTTTTTCAGAAGAGATAAATGAGAGTTCTGGTTGCAGATGTGAATGTGTGAGATCAGATGCTTCATATAATGTGCAGTTTATTGGTATATTTTCATACATATTCTCTACAGTTACAAAACAGTGCTGTTTTCCTAGGCATTTCTGCTCATAGCTGCTTTAGCTTCTTCAGAACTTGTATGTCTCTAGCACTGTGCCATGCAGAAATACTGTTAAGTTGAGATGGATGACTTAGATCACTTTGTCCTCCCACCTTTTTCCCCCCACTTTTGTGTAGTCTGAACAATAAGAAGTGCAGTTGATTTTTCGTTAAACCCCACAGTGGGGATAACAATGAGGTTCATACTAAGGGTGAGAAGGGTGGCTGCAGGAAGGACCGAGCACCTTTTACCATTGCTGATGGATGTTTGGTGATGTCCTGGCACATATAGCTCAAACAGAAGCTTGATGTTTTTCAGCAAGCTGTTTTGATGTACTTGAAGTAGAATAAAAAGTGTTGACTTTGGAAGAATCTGGGAAAACAGCACAGTTTTATTATTGTAGGTATGACAGAACAGTTATTGCAGGTGGAAGATCTGTTCTTGGGTTGGGAGTAGTGGTTACCTTAATGGCAGATGGTGCTGTTGAGACAATACCAAATTTCATGTTTCTTTTTTTTTCAAATTAAAAAAACAAAAACCCAAACACAACCAAAGACAAATGGGCAAATCTAAAGTCATAAGCATAATCAATTGAACAAAACATTAATAACTTACATCAAAAATACTGTTTCATTGGCTTTAAAACCCAATCAATTATTCTTAAAGCATACAAATTTTAATTCAAAGGGGTTTCTTTCACAGTTTTCTGTTGAGGTTTTAGTTCGCTTACTAATTGGAGAATTTTCTTTGGTAAGTAATACATAATATGTTCCACTTAGCTACTTCTCTTACTATATTGTTAACTTTTTATTTATTTGAACAGAGAAACCTCACTGAATATTTTGTTGCTGTGGATGTGAACAACATGCTGCAACTTTATGCCAGTATGTTGCATGAGAGACGAATCATTATTACCTCTAGGAAACTAAGCACTGTAAGTACTTCACACATCTCCTTTTAAGTAGAATATATTGAACATTTCACAAAATGACCCCCAGACCTTTATGGTTTTAGATATGTTCTATGTGTACTTACAAGACAATATCTACATACTTCTCTGATATATGGTTGTAGTCTGGCTCTTGAAGTACAAAAGTCTGATTTATATAAGACCTACTCAGATACATTAAGTCAGGTTAATTATTTTTCTTATCAGGAGATGAGAGTTCTTTAACTCTCCTGAGTTCATTTTTGTGCCTTCTAACCTAAAAAGAATTCTTAAGGGCTATTATAAGATCTTTATTATTCACTTGTGGCTTATTCCATTGGAGCTACTTGAAAGAAATCAAGGGTCTGTAATAATAGCTGCTATCCTAACCTGGTAATAGGTAGATTCATCTTTGTTAGAGTGGTTTGGGAGTGCATACTGTAATAGCTCTGGTTTGGAGCAGCTCTTCAGACTGATAATAATGTACAACTCAAAATAGCTTTTTTTTTTTTTTTTGATTAAAGGTTTGAGGCTACTGCCCACATTAAAATGTCAGCCTTTTTTTTTTTTTTCTTATGCCTGCTTCAACTGCTTAATAAACAAAAGCTGTGTTTAATTTTGAAAGTATACCGAAATATTCAGTTGTTATTTTGCTTTATTCTTCACAGAATCTGAGCTTTTAAAACATTCTATGTTTTGAAAATGTTCCTAAGATTAATTTTTCATTTGTAGAAGATTGTCACTTTATGACCAACTTCCATCATAGAGGATATTTGTTAAACACAGTCATTAAAGATACCTTTTTATTTTTGCCTTTCCCCATCAGTACTGTGTAAACCATTTTATTTAATGTGCTTTCTGTGTTGGAAAATTAACTTTATGTTCCTAAACACTGCTAATTGTACCAACAAATAAATGAACAGCTATTTTCAACACATAGGTACAAGGTTGGATATAGCACTAAAAATTAATAGTTTCAAGGACTCGTAGGTGCCAGTTTCCAGTACATATGTGTGCATGTAAGGACTGAGAATTTTGGGATTAGAAACAATGGATAAAACCCCTTTAAATATTTTTTCAGTCAAAAGTAAATCAAAGATTCAGAATTGCCATAAAAGGTTAACAGGTTTTATAATTCTAGGTGGTAGGAACAGTTGTAGCTACCTTAGTCTTTTATTTCAGACATCAGAGTGTTGGGTCTCTGAATCTTCAGTCACTGTTGCAGTTAGGGAAACGCACAAAGACAGCACTTTACCAGTGGTTTGCAGAGTATTGAGCTAACTCAGTCCGTGGTGGTGGGAGCATAAAGGAGAAATGAGGCTGTATAAGCACAGGCCACAGGAGCAACTGAAACCCAGGAAAAAAAAAGTGAGTGTTGATAAGCAAACCTCACGTTAACAGTCACAGAATCACGGAATGTAAGAGGTTGGAAGGGACCTCCAGAGGTCATAGAGTCCAGCTCCCCTGTCAAAGCAGGATCACCACAGGTAGTCTGCACAGGACAGGTGGGTTTTGAAAGTCTCCAGAGAAAGAGACTCCACAACCTTTCTGGGTAGCCTGTTCCAGTGCTCCATAACCCTCATGGTAAAGAAGTTTCTCCTCATGTTGAGGTGAAACCTTCTATGTTCAAGTCTGTATCCATTGTTCCTTGTCTTATTGCTGTGTACCACTGAAAAGAGATTGGCCCTCTCCATTTGACACCCACCCCAAAGATTTTATGCTATCTTAGGAAATTTCCATATTCTATCACACTTTAATCCCCCTCAAAAAAACAACCCTAACATCTAGGGGAAGAATTGAGTGTTAAAACAAGACCACCCAAATGGGCAAAGAAAATTTCAAGGGAAAATTCTTTCAAAGAGCCTGGCTTAGCAAAACCATGGTATCATGCAAATATTTTTTTTTTCAGTTTGCTGTCAGAGACTCAGCTTGTAACATAAAAAAAAAAAAGGGGGGAAGAAACCTTCAGCTCCAACGATGCCCCAGTCAAACCTCTTTTACTGCTGCAGTAGAGGGGAGATAGGAATCATGGTGGCAGCTCTGTGCCTGTGGAAAATTCATTGTGCATGTGGGCATGTGTCTGTCTGCTTAACATGGTTTTGTATCATATTCAGCCTACATGTGGATCTTCTTAAGACTTTTGTTAGGCTGAGCATCTAGCTGGTCTCTTGCTCTGGTATGACAATTGGAGGCATGGGAATCACACTGCACTGACCTAGACCACCTTCTCTCTATGTTCGGGTTCCAAGCTCTTTGGAGTCCATTAGGGAACAACAGATGTGATGTGCTGCTTGTGAGAAACTGTAACTTGGTTCAGAATTCAACTGTTTATTCCAATGAAATAAACTGATGACCTCAGTTTAAAATGACTTGTATCACTGTCCTGGACAAGGGTAGGTAGCAATAGAAGACATTTATGGTAGCATTTGGGCATCTTGAAAAATGTCCCCAAACTGTGAATGTAAGTAGTAGATTGCAAGTCAAGTCCAAAAGGTGTTAGTACATCAGTTTCACTTTCTTCTGGTAATTTTTTCACTCTACTATTCTTACGTAAGTCATAGCCAAATGGAATTACCACCACATCATATTGGATCCACTTTTGCTATAGGAGTAAGGTAACTTTCGCTTGCGCTGGTGAGTTATGATTAAAAAATAGTTTATTAGTTCCTGGTTTATCAGGAACTCAGTCAGAACTGCTACCTGCTAATCTGTTTCATAAACAGAACAGGACTAATGCCAGATTTATTTCTTAGCAGAGCAATATAGTTCAGAAAGTAAATAAAACACTTCTCAGTATCTGCTGTAAGTACTTAATTAATTGCCAAGAATGATTACATGTAGTTTTGTCATAAGTTATTTCTTCTCTAAATTGCTGGATTGCTTGATCTAATACAAATAATCAAATGATGTGTATTTGGATATTAGCATTTGCTAGCTTTGTGCTGTTTTGCTATGGTATGCAGGACACAGCAGGCAGGTACTTTTGTGCTGCAAAGGTCATGTTTTCATATTCCTAAATTACAGCTTGAGACTTGAAAAGATTATGTCTTCAAAAATAGTGCTATCAAGTACAACTTTCTGTTAAGGGAGTTGTGCCTTATCTTTGGGGTTAACTGAATATCAAGTGTTTGTGTCAGTTCATGAGGACTGGGTTGTGATGTCAGCTTGGAGTTATCAGCTCTGTTTTGGTTCACTATTTCAGGGCAGTGACTGATAACAAAAGGCATAATTCAAGGCCTTCCTCACTTTCTCCTCACCCTTCTTGTAGGGGCCAGGGATGGAAAACTGCACTTACTTATGCACAAGGATTCTTTGTCTAGCATTTCTGTTTGGCAAATTTAATGTTTTTATTATACTCAAGAGAAAGGATTAGTCTGTTATGGAAAAAAGAGGAAAAATGATGCTGTATTTAAATAGAAGGCTACTTAGGAGAAAAGAGAAAAGAAAGATTGCATATTTTAATCTGTTGACTAGAGTTTATTAATTTGGGGGGAAAAAAGTATCATTTTATCTTGAGGGTATGTTTCAATTGTCAGCTTGTATTTGATTCCAACCAAACAGGCTTTGTTTTGTGTGCATCTTCTGAGTTTTGAAATGGTTATCCACTCTTTGTGTCTTTCTTTAAACTGATTTTCTATTTTTTTACCCCCCTTTAAAAACTCCTTTGGTGGAGATCTTTGTCTGCTTGCCTTACCAATTACCACCAAGGTATAAGTGGAAACTTCCCACCACTCCTTTCTGTCATAGCTTCTGGGTCATTATTTGCCCTAACCGTTGATTCTTTATTAGCTTGACTTTCCAACGACTTTAATAATGTGATTATCACCAACCTCACAGCTTGCTTCAGGCTTAGTGTTAGAGTGAGAGGGATTCTGTTAGCTTGTGGATTATGCTCTGTCAAGTCTGTTTGTAGCAAAAAATTACCATTTCTGTCTTTTGAGCACTAAAGAGAAACAAATTATGTGGCTTTGGATTAAATGAAAGGATGAATGAAACAAAGGAATTGATCTGTTTACAGAGCTGGCTGGTAGCTGTTTCACTTTAGCTGCAAAAGGAAGACCTTTCCTAAATACCACACTGTATATTTTTGCCTGGCACCCTTTCACACGTCACTGCATCTGCCTGCATTCTCGTTAGTTGCATGGAGCTGTACTAGTTTCATTATGAATAATTTTTTAATTTGGCCTTTCTATAAATTATTAAAGTGCTGGGGATGGCTCTTCCAGGAAGACTGAACTACAGCATTGATTTTATGCATGCTGGAGGCAGGCCCTAGATGTTTCAGCCCCAAGTGCACCTGCTGTGGTAGTCTACCAGAACATCATACCACACTCTCATGTATTCAAAGCAAAGGAATAAATCATGATTTTACAACAGTGCATCAGTTGACTTATTGCTGTTTTGTGACCAGGGGTAGGAAGGTTTGCTGTTTAAAGCCGTGTCATCAGTTCTCAAGTCACTCAAGCATGAAAGCTTGTCATATGCCTCTGTAATTGTACCTCACCAGTCTTTCCCTAACTAGTCAGCTGGGGCTGTGCATTTTGTCTCAAACACCCGGCCTGGCCAGTGTCTGACAGGAGCTTTCTCATCATCCTGTCAGTAATATGCTAACTAGAGTGTATCTTCTGTGGACTACACTGGCAGGTGGAAAGGATGCTACTCTTTAAAGCAAATGTCTAAATGTTGTCTCCTTTTTGACCAGTATTTGTTTCAGCTAATACAAGTCTGTTGTGTCTGAGAGCATGGTGGTGATAGAATTCTGCTTTGCACTGGCTGTAGGTTGTTTGGTGTTCCCTATAAAAACAAATATGTATGTCAATTAAAGATTGATTTGTTTAGTTTTGTGGGGAAGGAGTGCTGGATATAAATTTACAGACAAATACATATTTGCAGCATCACTTACTCATGCTTATATGCAAAGAGAGCTTCCTGCACTTGCCCTCAGTCACTACAGTGAGTTGGACTGAGCAGTGGCTTCACATTCCTTTCCTTGTTAGTCTTGTTCAGGTCTGATCACACCATCCATGGTCACTGAGGCACTGGGAAGACGTGGAGGGTCCTTGGAGTATGTAATACCAGGTTCTAGAGAAAGTGGAATACCCTGGACTATAAACACATCTTTGTAAATTGCTTTGCTCCTCCTGCATCCAACCCTAAATCTGAGACTCTTGACTTTATTCCAAATTCTGTGTATCCCAAGGCAGTAATACCATTAACTGAATCAGAAAACAACTGTGGTGGTTGTCTGCTTCTCTCACTTCACTTAAATCTCTCTGTGGTTTACATATTGGAGATTCATGGATATGGTTTAAAAAACTGTGAAGTAGCACTTTGTAACTAAGCCAGATTGCTGGGATGTGGTTTTGGAGCCCTGTACATGTTAGTGTGGAGCCTGGAAAGACAGAGACTCTCATGTTTGTGAGTTAAAAGCTGGCTATTTCTGGAGCTATTTGGCTGGTGCATATTAAAGATCCAGGGCAGTGGAACAATTGGCTTGCTGTAAGCCTTTCATGTTTTAGAAAGCGGTGGCATTGGGAGATGTTGCACAGGTAATGACGTCTGCATATTGCCTTATGCTAGGGTGATGCTTCCAGTTCCTATTAAATGAACTGGAGTATGTAATTTATTTGAATTGTGCAGCACAGCCACAATTTTATCTAAAAATGTATTTTTGAAGTGTGTGGAAGATCCACGGTACACAAAAATGTTCCCATAAAAAATAAATAAATAACATGTAAAAAAATTAAAATTTACTGCTGTGACATAGTTGGCAGAAATGTGCAAGGGCTAAATTTAGCTCTTGGAAAAGAAAGACTAGATGGGAATCTTTCATTAACTTGCAAGACAGAACAGGTATTCTGCTGATACCAGCTCCCAGAAGCGTAATTAGAATTAATTTTGGAATATTAGGTCAATTAGACCATGTGGTCTGGGAGTAGATGAGAAGTGGTGTGCAGTAAGTTTTTATTGTTCAGGTGTAAGCAGCCTGGGATAAACCAGGCAGAGGTGTGTGTTGTGGGTGCAGTTAAGGTCCCATTGGGACACCTGTAGGGAGTGTATTTGTAGCAATGAAGCTACAGGATGTCAAGGAATCAAAATGTGGTTGGGATATAAAACTAGACCTGGAAAGCTCTCTCAGTCTTGAGATTTAGAATAATTTTCCCATTGCCACAGAGTAATACTAGGACAAATAATTATGAAAGAATATGTGAAAAGAGCTTGAAATGTATGGTCAGCAAAATGATTAAAATTCTTTTTCTTTCAAGGAAGGAGGGAAAGTTACAGATTGCTATTACCTGCCATCTGTGTAACACATAAAGAACTCTATCACGGAGGTTTCTTAAAAAACAATCCCAACCCCCAAACAAACAAGCCACCATGATGTGAAAGCAAACCATGTAAACAGAAAGACAGGTCACAGATCACAGGATCATAGGATGTTAGGGGTTGGAAGGGACCTCAGGCGATCATCGAGTCCAACCCCCTGCCAGGGCAGAACCATAGAATCAAGTGCAGGTCACTCAGGAATGCATCCAAATAGGTCTTGAAAGTCTCCAGAGAAGGAGACTCCACAACCTCTCTGGGGAGCCTGTTCCAGTGTTCTGTGACCCTCACAGTGAAAAAGTTCCTCCTCACGTTGAGGTAGACGCTCCTGTGCTGTAGTTTACACCCATTACCTCTTGTCCTGTCACAGGGTGCAACTGAGCAGAGCCTGTCCCCTCCCTACCCAGCCCTCAGATATTTATAGGTTTAGAAATCAATTTCAGAATTAGATATTTCAATTATTAGGAGTTTAAGAAAAACAGGACAAATCCAAGATTAAGGTCATCCCAGGCAAAAATTCCATCTGTCCCCCTCAGATTTTATACACATTGGCAATTCAGTGAAAACTGCTGGAAGAAAATGCTGTCTAGAGCCGGTGCAGGCACTGTGATGGGCGTATGCAATCTAAGAGAGATTCAAATACTGAGTTCTTTGTGACTGGGCTGTATGAGAACTGGGAGTAAAAGAATTTGTATTCTTGTGATTAGAACTCTCACCCCCTGAAAAAGTGCCTGCCACTGGTGTGAAATGTAAGATGTGAAGATGAGTTACTGAAAGGTCTACAAGTGTAATACCAGCTCTCTATTCCAGTGTGCTATTATGTCAAGTTTTCCCCTTTTGCATTGTCACTGCTGCTTTATTACTCATTTTTCCAAGATGCACCAATGAACAGATGAACTCTAACATAGTCAGTGGTTATCTCTCCTCTTGCTCGCTGTAAATAAGTTGTCCGTCAGTTATTCACAAGGAAGCTGTTCCCTGCTGCTTCTTAATTAGTGTATGGCAGAAGAACATACCATGGAGTTACTCTGGGGAAGGAAATGTTCAGAAAAATTATTTTCCTGGAAACTCTTCTTTCAGAAGTGAAAACATTTGCAAAATCTCCTTGTGTTGTGGGAGAGTAGCTCTTCCTCCACAGAGACAGGTCATGAAATAAAGGAGGGAATCTGAAGATGCTCAGGGAAAAAGACAAAAAGATGTGTATGTTTGTGTTCTTCTGTGTTATTGGGAGAGAGCAAGAGATAAAGAAGTTTAGAAATAAATGAATGTTAAAACTGGAACAAACAAATTATCAAGAATGTACTGAGATGAAATTGAAGAAATACGAGGAAGCTGAAATTATGGAACAGATGAAACAAAGAAGCATAATTAGTTTATTAGCAGATAAGGAAATACCAGGGGAGACCTGTTAGTTAATCTGTTCTGTAACATAGTATGGATAAAACTTGACAACTTCCAGAAGTTTCATTTTCAACCTATGAAAAATGGTAGAAACCTTTGAGGAATGAAAAACCAGAGTAAATGAGTCAAGTTATATGGCTTTTTCTATGCCACCCACCCTGCCTTTTTGTGTAGGTACCTCAGATGGTCTACAAAAGTGCATGTAGGTCCTTAGTATGAGCACAGTATGCCCGTGGTATTCCTTTCTGAACACTCACCTGTTTACTACCACTTCAGTTTTATTTTCTGCTCAGCTTCCTTTCCTGGGGAACATGTCACTCCTGGAGCCGTAGGCAAGGAACAAGCCGTGTCTGCAGTCTTTTCTTTTCCCTTCCAAACTAATGCACAAGAATGATGCCATAATGCTGCTTTGTGAATCAAGATTTACAAGAAAAGAATGAAACTGATTGTATATGAAGTGCTGTCAAATTCATGAGTGTTCTCTTCTCTTCCTTTTCCTTCCCCCAGAAATAACGATAAAAGGAGTTAAATAATACTTAAAAATCCCCAACAGAACAAACCCAGGAGAAAATAAGGGGTTTTATATTAGTGTTTTCTTTCCAATATTTAATTTTCACAATAGAAAATGCTAAAATTGTAATTTGTGAACTGGAAATATATTTCCCTTCCCCTCTCTGCCTTCTGTGAGAGAGGAGAGCTGGGGGATCTCATCTTGCCAACAGGGGGAAAATGCATTATGGCTCATTTGAGATCCTCCCTTTTAAAAGATTATGGGGATGGCAGATGGGAAATGATTAGCCAGCAGCTAAATTAAAGAAATGCACAAGAAGTGGCTTTGGATGTTGTGACTTGAACAGAATATTCTCTTCTCTTTTATTGCTGATTTTTTTTTTTTCATCAGTGACTTCTGACTTCTCACCAATGTGAGCAGAGTGGACTGAGTTTATGATTTAGTCTGACTGTTCATTCTTTAGAGCTGGGAAGGGATTTATGCTCCATGGTAAACTGGTGAGAGCATGGATTCTCTTCCCACTTTTACCACCCAGCAGTCTTTCACCCCCTATTTGAGAAATGGATGGGGAGATAGGTCTTAGCAAGCATTAAGTATCTGTTTCAGGTTTGGGGCCTGATCTTATTCCTGATCAAATAGGGTTTAGATGTGGACACCCTTCTAACAAAGCTAGTAGTCTTTGGACTTGTGATAATGTAGAGGAGAGGTTTCCTTTTACCTGTATGGCTGTTGCCCTTCCAAGAAGCAGGTAGTGGTTTCTTAGTAATTCTTGTGAACTGGGAGTATTGGGGTAACAATAAAGAGTTGGTCCAGGCTCATAGTAGCTACTGGATTTGTAGTAAAACAGTGGCCTGTTCCCTACAATTTATTGCTATAGATATTAATAAGTAAATGAGATGACAAAAGAGAATCTTTGGCATCTTTCAACATATGTGTGGTCAAGGCAGTGGGAGGGGAGCAGTTCTTTGGCCCAGTGGGACTGTGAGGGAGGAGGGAGAGAGCACATCAGTACCCGTTTATGGACATGGTGTTGACAGAGATTGACAGTGTTTAAAGTTTTTTCAGGAAATTGTTTTATGGCAGTAGCTCTTTAGTTGCTTACAGTAGATTTTGAAAGGTTGTGTGGTATCACAGGTTAATTTTACTTCAGTGTTTTTGTCTAACTTCTGTTGCAGTTTCTGGCTTTCTGACAAGATTCTGCTAATCAGTTTCTGTCTTTCTAGTTTGTGTGTTGCGGTGTGTGCAAAGCTTGCCACCTATGCTCTGCCTTTCTTTTTACCTTTGGTTATAGAAAAGGCTTTAAAGAAATCAATTTATATAGATAGAAAATACCTGCCAGGTAAGTTTTGTGCGTGGTACAGAAGAATTATTTTTGTATTACTAATTGAAACTGTGAATAATAGCTATCAAATAAACATAGTGTGTGAGTCTGCAGAAAATCTTTCAGCTGAAGCATCTTTCAACTCCAGACATGTGGCAGTGTTTTAGCAAAAGCTAAAATTAGAAAAAAGAAAAGAGAGAGAAGCCATTCCCTATGAAATTGAGCATAGAAAGGTTTGATGGAATTGAGCATTGGGGTAGCAGATACATCAGAACAACTGCACTCATGTGAGGGGTAAGGAGGAGCTGTGTTCGTCATGTCCCAGGAGCAGGGACCTTGCTTTGGTGCAGCCTGGAACGGAAACTTTTCCTGACTGTTCCTGTTCAGCATTACATAGATTTTGAACAATGATCTTCCCATAAGGTGGAATGTAACTTATCATTCTCTTGAATTTGTGTATTATTTTAGTCTTGCAGGGATTTGGTACTGATTAATTTACTTTCACTCAGTAATGAATTTTATTAGCAAGCTTTATAAAGTGGTCTCCTTTTCCACTGTTTGGAGAGTCTGTATTACCACCAGACACAGAGTTTCAGCTTTTTTTTTTTTTTTTTTTTTTTAGGAGACAAAGAGAAAATTATTGTACCAGAGTCACTATAAAACTCTGGAGGAAACAACCACATACTTTCCTTGCAGGCTGATGAAAGCTCATCTCATGATGCTGGTTGCAGTGTCTTTATTAGAAGAGATCAGGAGCAGACTGAAAGTTTCAGTTGTGCTCAATAATGTTAGTAAATTCATTACTGATAGGATGGGACAGGAAACTTCTTTTTATGCCCAATCTAAAGGCAGGGAATTTAAAATTAAATTTATTTATTAGAGGGTTGAACATTGAGATTTTTTGCTAAAAGCTGTTTTTTAAATAGTTCAGGTCAGTTGACTTGTTTGTGTAATTTAAAATCATGTTATTTAAACCAGTTTTAAATCCATACTTAGATTTAATTTTGAAAAAGAAGTTGCTTGAACTAGAAGAGATTCTTTAAAAGAGAGAAGTCGTCTAAAAATCAGCATTGTTGGAAACAGAAATATTGAAAGTTCTGTTCAGTATTGACAAATAGGCTTCAACAGACAAAAACTGACTTAAAAGCTACCTATTTTATAATGGCTAGAAAACCAACTGAGATAGGTCTTTCCCAGTGCAGTGGGCTATAGAAGGATGTCTCAATGTCATCTGCTGCCTCAATATGTAGTAAGCAGGTGCTGCAGCACTGTTCTGCTGTAATTTAAGATATGTTAGTGAACTGCAGACTTGAGCAATGATCTATGTGTGTGTATACATAAATACATTGCAAATTCTAGTGGACCGATGCTTTCACTTTTTATGTACAATGCTGTGTATATGTCTGTAGATGACTTCAAAATAATTTAGCATAACAATAACCTATCTTGAAGAGAGATTTTTTTTTTTTCCTGATCTGTGGCATTTTTCTTCTTACAAATTTGTTTTAAAAGGTGGATCTTTATAATTCCTTTTGGAATAGATAGCAATCAACAGACAGGCTCCATACAAATGCCTTTTTTTTCTAAATAGTGTAAAGAATTGTTTTCTGCAATTGATTTCACCGCTTGCTCAAGCAACAGATGCTCATTTCTGCACCTAGGAGCTTGTGCTTCACTCTCTCACCTTACCCATCTCTTCCTTCAGTGTTCAGCAGGGTGCCTGCCAGGGTTCTAGCTGGCTCTGTTCCCAAGTGCAGATGCTCTCAGACACCCCTCACACCCAGCGCTGTCTGAGTACTGATGTAAGCAGTCAGGCTCTATGTGGTCCCCAAATGCTCTTCAGAGCTTTAACTGCCTGGTTACTTAAGACGTGCAGCATTATTCCAAGATTTAGAGTAGTCCCTATTAGATAGAGAAGAGTGAATGTGTCAGTTCAAAGACCTGAGTTATTTAAAGAGAAATGCAGTCACTGTGGACAGTAAAAAAGACAAAAAGGGAATTTACCAGAAAATAAGGAGTTCATATTATAAATTGTACAGTTATCAGTATTTGCTTAAAGGCAGAGTTGGCACAGTATTAAAATGTCACACAGTTTGAAGAGCAGCAGAAACCCATAACTGCTTTTATTACAGGCTGTGTACAACAGGAAACTGTAAAACATATTCATGCCATACTAAAATGTGTGGAAGCCTGCAGCAGCAGAGATGGAAAGGTTTAAATATGATGTTACATTAAAATGTTATTGAACACAAAAAGCAAGCAACTGTGCAACAAAAGCTTGATGTGTGAGTAATCAAATCTTTTCCTTTCCTGCTGGAAATGCTAAAATGTCGTAGATTTTTAAAACTAAAAATGTTAAACAGATGTCAAACAGAGTATGTAGTAGATTTTTAAAATAAGAAATGCTAAATAGGTGCCAGTCTGAGTGCCACAGCAAAATATAGGTTGTGAAACAAAAGAGTTAGTAAAACTTCAAATGTTTTTAAGGGATTACCTACTGCCCATGTCTAAAGTGAGAACTAAAATACAGCACAGCTTTATGCATGAGATAGAGAAAGATTTCTTCATGCAAATGGAGCATTCATCTTAATTCATAATTTAAGAATGCCTATTAAGAGGAGGAGGAGGCAGCTGGATACATTGGGGGATATCCTGTATAACTGTATACTCAGCCTCAGTTTAGTCTGACTGAAATGTACAGAATGATGTTTTTCTTATAGGTATTTGCAATTTGAAATTTGCATGCCATGTACAATAGTATGTGACCATACTAATTAGTAATTCCACATCCATTCGGAGTAAAATAGCAAAACCCACGGTGCTGAGCTTGACTGTGCTGTCAGTAGTGCTAAACTACAGAGTAAGATACTATGTGTAGAAGAAGGATACTCTGTGTAGGAGGATGAGGCACTCATTTATTTCTCCTAGCAAATGAATTCATTCCTACTAACAGCATGGTAATTATTGAAATAACCATTGCTGTAAGTCTAAAATGAGAATAATTGCAGAGGTTTGATGTGAAGCTGGGAACCAAGATGTTAATGTGAAACGAGGATTTGAAATCTGGAATTATGATGTACTTGGCTTTCTGCAGTGTAGCTGTCAGGCTCGGGCAGTTTGCTGGTCAATAGTGACATTCTGTGTGTCAGTGAACAGAGTCTCCTGATACCTTAACCTGCAGTTCACACATTACTGAAGCTCCAACTGTCGAACATTCAAGTCCCTTGGTACTACTGCAGCTTCCAGACTCTCCTGACTGGCTCATGTTTCATTCTTTGGCAATTTGCCCTAATGATATCCCTCAGGAGCTTTCAGACCCTCTTCTTTTCCATATTTAATCGTGTTATATTAATCTGAGTGCTGAGCAAACTATGCTGCACAAATTGTAATTGTTCCTGATTTCTGCTGCAATGGTCTGGTAATTACTCCCCCCCCCCCCATTTTTAGTGTAAAAATATGTGGGCAAAATTGCAGTATAATTTTTATTTATCAGTCTAAATGTGCAAGACAGCCAGGGTGTGAAAGCTTTAAGTGCTGGTCTGCTCCACAAAGAGGGTATTTTTTCCTGTAAAATCCATAATGTTTTAGCACTTGATGCATGGACAGGTTTTACATTTTATTTTTAGCTCTTTATTTTGTTGCTGTCAAAGTGCATGCCTAATAAACAGTGCCATTATCAAGTTAACCTCAGATGGTAATTTTGTTGTGATATAAAACATCAAGACAGTCTTGTCTTTTTCTGTAAGCTTGTTGTCTTCCACGTGGGGCTTTCCCTATTATTGTTATTAATAATAATAAATATATAATAATATATAATTCTAAATAATATATAAAATATAACAATATCTAAAAATAATATATAATAATATTATTATTATTATCATCATCAGCATCTTTTAAAAAAATTTTATTTAAATGAGATTTGTAGTGGTTTATGTGCCAGATAGAGGCTACCTTATTATTTTGAACACAGTCTTGTTGTTTTCTCATTCTCTTGGAACTCTGTAATAAAATGAAGACATTTGAGTGACTTCCTAATAGCAAAACTAATTTGACAGATCAGATTTGAATTCTTTAGGCATTGTAGAATGTTTTATAGTACAATACAATACAATACACCAAGTTGAAAGAGACCTTCAAGATCATCGCGTCCAACCCATCAACCAATCCAAACCACCTAAACAACTAAACCATGCAACCAAGCACCCCATCTTGTGGAGTGAACTTGACAATATTTAAAATCAATTCCATGGATTTTTGGGGGAAAGTGGGTGTTTTGGGGTGGGTTTTTTGTGTTGTTTGTTGCAGAGGAAGAAAGATGTCTATTTTGAATGGTAAGCACATTGTAACACCTCCTTTCTTGGCCAAGGAGTCCTTACTTGTCTGGTGATGCTAGTGCTAGACTTGCCAGTCTCTGCTTTGGGAAGGGAGTTTGGGAAAATTGAAATGAAGTTGCTTTGCTGTCACAGTGGGTATTTAATTCACTTTTTCAAGGTAGCTTGGAAATCAAGACAGGGACACGGGAATTAATCAGTGCTTTCCTGTGACTTCATGCAGGTACAGATCATTTCCACTTGCACATTCAGAAGTGTGGACCAAAACACTTCCCTAAGTCTTCCCCACACAGCAGAGCTGAGTGCAGCTGGGATGCACTTGAGTTCTGTGTTTTCATGGCAGTACCCACGCTGGACCATGATAAACATCAAGCAGTGCATGGTTATTTTCCTCTTTTCAAGGAAGCATCTGATCAGGAATAACTTCCAACTGACTTGTTAGCCCGACTTCTTGAAAATGTTGTACTTGTATATGTATCTCAGAGCTCTTCATTGATTTTTTTACACAATTAAAGGTAATTTAAAAGTGCTGTAATAGTTTGTTTGGAGAGATTAACATTGTTGCATGTCTTAAAGTTGTTTTAATATTTTTTTTTAATTCATATTTTTTGTTGCCAATTCTGTGTGTGTATTTTTAATTTTAGTTAACTGCTTGTGTTCATGCGTCAGCTGCATTGTTATATCCAATGTATTGGCAACACATTTACATCCCAGTGCTTCCTCCACATCTTCTGGACTACTGCTGGTAAGACAGCTAACCTGTTACCTCCATTTCTGAGATTCTTGCCTGTCTTGTAATTCTAAGTAACTGGTGAAAACTCTGACTGCTTATGTGACTGAAAGGATGGGATCCAATTTAGGAAAGCACTTAGGCTGGTGCTTAAGTGATGACTTTAATAGAGATACTTCAGAGTGCCTTTACATAGTGTTGTAATTGGTACCTTGAATTGCAGTGCTGATTATACTCAGTGCAGTGTTTTGAGTCATGTTCCTGTTTTATTGTTAGAGGAAGCATTCCATAATCAATTTAAATATGACTATATTAAGTTTTTCTTTTATTTGGCATTTACATTAATGTGAGATAAATAATACTGATAGAAGCATTCAGAAGAAAGCTGATAATTTTTTTTTCTAGAATCAGACTTTATCAGGCATCAGCGTTTCCCTTGGGTCTAAAAAATGACTTAGTATTTGTATTTTAGACCCATCCAGCTTGAGAATCCTATCAGTCACCTTCCTGGAAGGGCTTAAAAATCCCTCCTTTTGGTACTTCCAAATTTCATTGTAAGAGTCCTGCTTTTCACAACATATTTCTGTTCACATTACAGACTTTGTAGTTTTGGCAAACTTTTAGTTTAACCAGAAAGAATTGCTTTTGAAATGCTTTGGATCCTTCAAGGGATGATGCTTCTGTATGCCTGTGTTTCAAGATTTCAGGGTAGGAAGAGCTCTTGTTTGTAGTGGTGCCAGAGGTACCAAAAGAGAGTTTCCACTAAAGCAGGGAGCATCCATCCCTGGAGGCTTTCACTTTAGCTAGACCATGTGGATCTTTGGTGGAAAAATGAACCATTTAAAGCCATTTTAGAGATGAGGAATTATTATGTATGAAAACCATGTCAAAGTCAGATGCCTGCCAACATCAGTCTATGTTTCTGTTATTAATGTTTTTCTTCACAGAAATAAGTTATGTTTGCATGTTTGCTGGGCTTTATGTTTTAGGGTTTTTTCCCTGCAACTTATAAATATTTATGTTCCATTGAACTCCACTCAGTCTATTGAGCTTCTTGTTTTCAGCAAGGTTCTCATTATGTTTCCTTAAGTCTCTTTGATGGGTTTTCCTCAAGTTTACAATATTTGCCCATGGTATATCTTTTTCTTTGGTACTTGCTATGCTTGGTATGTATATTATTTATTATTTTCAAAAAGAAATCAAATACTCTTCTCCCACTCTTCCCTTTACTTTCAACTATAGCTAAGCCTTTCATCTTTAATGATAGTTTTCTTTTGAAGAAACTCTGTCCTAATTGTTTTTCCTCTTAGCTTTGATAAGATGCACCAAGACTGGAGGGTAGAGCTGAGATGTATTTGTTTAGGTTTTTGTATTACTTCAGCTTGCCACGAGAAGCTTTGTAATTCCTTCAGTATCATCCATAAATGCTGCTCTCAGAACTCAGATCAACACCTTTATTCAAACTCTACCCTGCAGAGTGCATCCTGAATACTAGGAGACTTTTTTTTTATTTCCCCTCCTAAGCACAGATAATGTTTCCAGAAATAATAATGTTAGATGCTGTACACATCTTCCTGTGATGATGATAACAATTGAGATTCTAGGTCATTATGGTGTGACCTGAGAATTTTTTTACTCATTAAAAAGAAGCATGGAGTTTCTTAAACTTGTAAAACTCATTTATATCCCCTTTTCTTTTTCAGAGTAGTACAATGGAGTGGGGGAGGGGGAGGGGAGGGGAAGTTGCCCTTCTTGAGAGATGTTCAAATGGAAACAAAGTTCATGACAGGAAATGTACAATTGATGACTTTACCACAGTAGCTATAATTCTGACCTTTTAACTCACATTTTTGTGCATTTACATTTCTCTGTCTGATAATGTCTGGTTTGAATGGTTCTTTTGTGAGACCAGTTGGAGGAGTGTAATAAAACCACACAAAATGCTTGGTTTTCTGTATGTTATGGTGGATTAACAGTAAATGTTTTTTTCTCATGAATTGTTTTTATGATGAAGTCATAAGGTTAACGTTTATAGTAAGCCAGACCTAGTGTACAGTCCAAGAGGACCATATCAATTTAAAATTAATGAAATAATTTTCTAATTATTTTTCATATATTCACTTTTTCTGTCATTTTTCACAGAGCAGTTATTGTGGGGATTTTTTTAATAAAAGTGCCTTTTTTTTCTGTGAGCTTAGCATGTATTTTCATAACTAGAAAATTATATTCTGATTGCTTTACTTGAACTTCATTGGATTATCTTCAATGGATTCTCTTACTTAGCATTGTTCTGAAATGGGATGCAAATAAATTAAGTAGGGGATTATCAGTTTGATGATGTTTTTCATTAGGCCATTTAAAAATAAAGATAAAATACCTTTCAATCCACTAGTTTAAATATAGGCCCTGATCCTGCAACTTTTTCTTCTACATGTTAATCAGCTAACCTATGTGGAGGGAAATCCACAATTTTTTTCTTATGAGTTGAATTTCTGATCTTCCAAATTTCAAAAGAATAGATGAGACAATTCCAGAGAGGTTAGATTTTGATGCAAGTACATAAATTCCTAGTTGGTACATTTTGTGAGCATGGAAACTGAAAAGTGTGTTTTTGAGTAAAACAGCTAAACCTATATAAAAAAATTACTTAAATTCTTCCACTTTGGCCTTTTTAATTCAAAAGGCTATTAGGTTCTATCAGGCAACCTGGAAGACTGGTTTTAGACATAAGGTAAGGGATGTTCCTGAAGTAGTCAGATGGACTGGCACTGAGTATCAGTGTGGGCTCTAATGCCATTAGCATTGGCCAGGTTGTGAATACTTGCAAGATGTGTGAGCATCTTGTGTATTTATTTATTTCAGGGTGTTTCCCCCTCCACACGCATGTAGCTTCTCTTGGCCATGAATTCCATTATGAGAACTCCAGTGTGAGAATTGGAACCGCCATCCAAAAGAAGAAATGATAAATTTCATGTTCTAAAAGACAGCAAAATATTAAGCAGTAAAAGTGATTTCGATTTTAGCTCTGGAGGAAGAAAACACAGTGGAGTTACCAAAAAAACCAGAGTTTTCTGAATAGTTTTAAAGAACTGATTTCTCTTATACATTGAATCAAAAGGAACTAAGTAGGTGACTGGATTTCAAAAGGGGGCTTGGCACCTCTGCTAGTAGACTGTTGACTGGATTCTTAATGGGGCCTACAAGAAAGCTGTGGAGGGACTTTTTAGGATGTCAGGTAGCAATAGGGCTGGGGGGAATGGAAATTCAGATTGGGTGTTAGAAGAAATTCTTCCCCATGAGAGTGGTGAGATACTGGAACAGGTTGGTGACTGGATTTCAAGAAAGGGGCTTGGAGCACCTCTGCTATGGAGATAGACTGAGAGTTGGGGCTCTTCGGTCTGGAGAGGAGAAGGCTCCCAGGAGACCTTCTTGTGGCCTTCCAGTATCTTAATGGGGCCTACAAAAAGCTGTGGAGGGACTTTTTAGGATGTCAGGTAGTACTAGGGCTGGGGGGAACGGAGAAAAAGCGGGTAAATTCAGATTGGGTGTTAGGAAGAAATTCTTCCCCATGAGAGTGGTGAGATACTGGAACAGGTTGCCCAGGGAGGTGGTAGAAGCCCTGTCCCTGAAGGTTTTTAAGGTCAGGCTGGATGTGGCTGTGAGCAACCTGTGAGCAATCTAGTGTGAGGTGTCCCTGCCCATGGCAAGGGGTTGGAACTAAATGATCCTTGAGGTCCTTTCCAACCCTGACAATTCCGTGATTCTAAGAAAGCTATTACAGAAATTGAGTTTGAACACTGATATGGTAATTAACATTTGAATAAAATGAATTTTTCTAAAGGAGAAAGCTAATTTCATCACATATTCTGTGTAAGTTCTTGGCAAACCAAATCACTGATATAAGAATGTATGACAGTTTTGTCTGTGGATGATAAAGCATCTGTTCTACTGGTGGTCTGTTAAGAATATAATACAATTATAAAATTCAAGCTACAATTGCAACATGCCTTTATGAGGTTTGGTCTCTTCTGAATTGGGATATACACACTCCTGTTTTCCTGAGAAAGGGACAATTATTTTCCAATTAACTTGGATGTTTTGCATAACATAGTAATTATTTTAGGCAATGATGCTGTAGATTAATAACTTTTTTGGTAATAGCATGCATAAGCAAGAGAAAAACTGTGCAGCAGCTCCCAGTAGTATCATAGTAAGCAATTTCATGTACATATTACAAACCTCTACTGCTAAGGCTTCAGAATCCAGCAATAATTAAATTCATTCTTTGCTGAAAATGATCAAATTGACTTTCCATACCTGCAATTTTTATTTCAAGCATTTTCAAGATGTGTTTATCTAATTAGCTTTGTGCCTTTATTCTGTTAGCTTCTCAAGATTGAAATGATGTAGCTGTTGCTTTGTTCTGTAGAAAAGAGCTACACACTACCCTTTTTAATGACAGGTTTACTAATGGAGCAAATCATCAGCTATTTTAAGTCAGGACAGGCCTGGTGAAGCTGCTAGAACGGCATTGGAGTACAAGAGAACAGGCATGCATAAAATGCAGACACGATGCAGCACTTGTTTTCACTGTGGATTCTCTAGTTCACCTTGTTTGTAAGGCTGATCTCTGATGTGATGAGCCAGAGGATTTACTTTGCTGCACATTCAAGAGAAGAATCCTTATCTGCATGTCAGTCATAGTCATTCTCATTGGCTTGGTTAAGTACGTTCTGTAGTTGTTCAAATTATGGAGGGTTTTAAAGCTGGCTGAATAAAAATATGTCTGCTTTGGAGCGATGCCCATTTACAGTGCCGCGTAATTTGTGTTTTGTCTACAAAGGTGTAAGGCTTTGGGCTGGATGATGTTGTTAGGAGGTCCTAGTCTAAACACAATGAAATTTTGTTTTGGCCTGAGTGATCTGGCTTATGGGGATTTTGGTGGGGTTTTTCTGGTTGGTTTTGGTTGGAGTTTTTTTCATCAATCCTCTCCTGTGGGACATCATTAATGAGAGCAGTTGGCTAATCCAGTCTGTGTACAGATCTTTCTAAAACTGGCTGCAGTCACAGGCAGGTGAGAATTGCTACTTTTGCTCCCAGAGCTGGGAACCAATTGATGAGGCCCCATGAACTGATGCAGTGAAACCTCTCCCCAGGCTTCAGGATGCTGATCACCAATCAATCCATGATCAGATTAATGAAATGAGATAAATTATTGTATGACAGATGTCTGTGTAACTTCATATAAGTTATCTTATCTCCTATTAATTTGTCAGAGAGTTTTTAATTTAAATTTTTTGTCTCTGATCCCCTCATTGTATTTTCCACGGAGCAACTCAAACCCACCTATCTATTGATCACTTCACTGGAATGAATACTAATATAAGTACCCAAAAGGATGATAATGATTATTGGATGTTTTTTCCCTTCAGAGCTGGATACTGATTATATTTTTGGTCAGATGTTGCCAGAGCACATTCACTAGAGGAAGAAACTGAAGTTTATAGGAAACCCTAATAAATTAGTTGGACTAATTTAGTCTCCTGCTTGTGCACTTCAGGCAGTCTCACTGTAGATGCTTTGTGTGGGTATTTGTTTTGTTTTCAGAATGTAGTTCCTTGTCTTACTCCATTTGGAAATGAGAAGTTATACTCTCTTGAGTTAAATACAGTTAAATACAATACTATACAGCTTCCAGGCACCCACCAAGGAAGGTGGGTGAACCAAAACTGGCACTAATGATGTTTGTGGTGCGGCGATCTTAACCAGTACAGTTAAGTCCTCCAGAATGGTGTTTTAAAGTCCACTGTCATTCTAGAAACAGGCCACTTCTGGAACTGCTGGGATAGCTCTGTTACACAGTATTGCTGGGTGTTGAAACTGGGCATGGAAAGCTGGTTGGCATGCTCTACATATCTTCTCACTCATACTGCCATAGTGAGGAACAGTGTCCTTTCTTTTGTGGTTGTTTTTATGTCAGAATTAAAAGCTCCGAGAAACCTACAAGGCAAAATTTCCTTTATCTAGTAAAAATTTCAGTGCAACTGTGTTCATTTAATAAAGGCTTAATCAGTAAATGATAACTAGGAACTCTATATGCCAAGATTTATATTTTTTTTGATGCACAAATGTAGTAGTTGGTGATTAAAGGTTGATCTTTTCCACTTTTTCCCCTCAGTGCACCAATGCCTTATCTAATTGGCGTCCACTTCAGCTTAATAGAGGTAGGTTTACTCTACACTTCTGTGTACTGGTAAGCATGAGGTGTGTGTGCCATAAATGATAATTTAAGTGGAAGTGTTTTATTTTAGCATAGAGAAATTTAAAAAAATAAATTCAGATGCTTTACAAAGAAGAAAAAATGCCTTGGTTTTAAATCTTACTTTCCAAGTTTTTATGGAGCCATGTAAGCTCTACATCATGATTTCTTTCTGTGTCTATTATATAGCTTAGTTAAAGGGTTTTTTCCTTGCCTTTTTTTTAGTGGTTCAGCAACAGATTTTGCAAATAATAATGGTTCACATTTATTTTGGAGTCACCATCAACTAGAATTCAGCATTATTCTGATTTCATAGATAAATTATGTTCCTGTCTCTCTGTAAATCTGTGTCTAAGATTCATTCCATTATATGCATAACTGTTAATGTAGAAATGAATGTTTTTTGGCAAAAAGTAGCCTTTTCAGATTGGAATACACATCAAAACAGTAAAACTCATCCAAGTGGTAAGTAGTTGCTGGGACATAAATAGCTTTGCCTCTTGCCATGATCATCGGATGACACCGTTAAGCTTATTTGTATAGTCTGATTATCACATAGAATATATAATCTATTGATTGGCACGTCTGCTAAATCAGTTTCTAAGGATCAATTCACATTAGCTAAGATGACAAAGTGGGTTCTCCCTCAGGCTGAGCCACCAGCACTTTTTGTTTCCAAAAAAAGGCTTTCTATCATGTGTACTTGGTAAGTCTAGGCACAGCCTTCTGTTCATTCAAATCAGGTTCATGTGACCTGCGTACATTGATTGCATTATCTTGACTGGTATCTTTTTCCTTATTCCATCTGAAAATAAAGGAACAGAAAGGCTTGCTTTGAGAAAGAAGTCACTCAATTTCTTCTGGATTTCTGTTCTTCTGTAATACTATTAGATATCACATGCCTGGGACTTACATAAATCTGCAAATCACGACGTATATTTTTCTGTTTTTCATCTGATCACATGATGAATATCCTGTTTGATTTTCATAAATAGGAATGAAACATTTTTATAAGATATATATACTTCCAGTTTGTTGAACTGTATTTTGTGTAAATCTTGGCTTGCAAGAATTCATTTCCCGAATGTGCTTGTATTTCAGAGATTATTAGTATAACCTTACTGTTTGATGAGCAGGAAGTGTATTTAAAAGCTGTTCTGAATCCTATGCTAATTGACAGATCCTCCATCTGAAGCTGTAAACCTTGTCTTTGCTGTTGTTGTCCTTGCAAAATGATCGTTTGTATAGAGCCTTGTAATAAAAATGTACTTCAGGAGGATGCCACAGTAAAATGTTTTTCCACCTTTTTTTTTCTTCTTACCTCTTAATAGAGAGTGAAAAATAGATCACTGGAGGACGTGGTTTTGCTAAATGTTGACACAAACACTCTAGAAACCCCTTTTAATGACCTGAGCAACCTACCTGGTGAAGTGGTGAGTCTTACCAATATTTCATTCTTTCTTTCCTGTATAGGTGCTTGAATTAGTAGCAGTTACTTTTCTGTCCGGTTTTGCTAAGTGCTATAATGGGAATAAGGGGGTGAAAAGCACCAAGTGTAGACCCCTATATTTGAGATTCTGCCTTTTTCACAGTTGAGGAGATGCTGAATGGAACATCGTATTCCTTATTGTAAAAGTAGGATCATAATTATAAAGCTAGCTGCATTCATTAGGCATAGCTGCTTTAAACGCAAGAGTCTCTTCATCTCATCTTAATCATTATATTACGAAGTAGGCATTTCTGTCTGCCTGGTGGCATGTCTTGCTAAAGAACGAGAGAGTTTTTGAAGGCAAAAAGAAGAAGGGGGCCAATTATCGGCTTCTGCTTCCCTGCCACCTGCCAGCGCTTTCCTTTTAATTAATGATCTGATGGCACTGGTCAATATAATAAGAAATGCTTGTACAGTTGGGGTCAGAAAATTCAGGCTTTGATCTTCTTCAACTTTCTGAAACATTTATTTGTTTTCTCTAAATTATTTCAGTTTTATTTTAATCTCTTCTATCCTGCTGAGGGCTGCGTGAATGAAAACCTATACTGTTTGTCATTTGCTTTGGCAGAGCAAAGGCTGCTTACTTAGAATTCTATTTGTAAATTAAACTGCAAACCCAGTTTGTCATAAAAGACATCTGATCCTTTTGAAATGACGAAAACTGTCTTTTGTCTGTAAAAGATGATAAATTAAGTGCCAGTTCTTTCTGGACTTTGATCTTGCAGAGGGTCCCTGTTCCCCCATGTCGTGTCACCCCCTGCCTTTTTTTTTTTTTCCTGCCTTTTTTTTTTTTATTGACTACAGGAGAACATTTTCATCTTAAATAGTCAGAAAATCCACTTACCTTGTTTTTCCCAATAGAGCTCTAAGAGATTATCATTGCGAAAACACTGTTTTGATTCTTTAGTTAAAGGTGCTCAAGCTGTCAAAAATGAAAAATGGTTGTCAAGACAAAGAATTTTATATCAGAATGTGAAATTTCTGGTATTGTAAACCATAAAAGTAAACTGCCTTAATCAAAGTAAGGCACTATAGTGACACACTATGTCTTTTATTTTGGTTGGTAATATGTATGTATTTGTTGCAATGGAAATCAAACTCTAAATTATTATATTAGTGCCAGTTCCCTTTGATTTTAATGATGTTAAAATGTAGACTTTTTATAGATCATCTGGTCAGTCTTTCTTTTGATTCAGTATCAACTATAGTTCAGAAAAGTAATAGACATTACAGAGATGTAAAAATTATTCTGATGTTTTGTGATTTTATGTTAATACATACACACATATGCATGCAGATACAATATTTTTTTTAATATTACATTTATATTTTGATATATTTTCCAAGAGTGCAGCAATTTAAAAAATGAGTAATTTTCTGGTGTGTCAGTAATTTTAACTGACCTGTATTCAGTGAGTAAGGTTGAGCTTATAATGTCATGGAGGTACATACTTCTTGTAAAATCATAGCTAGATGAAGAATGGGGGATTACACATCAGCTTCCATAAGATACTGGAGTTGTAGCTGGAGGTCCTTCAAACAGTAGAAGTGGATTATTGTACAATGAGAAGGGCTTCTTATGTATTTTACAGATGCATATCAAAATGATCTGTAAATGAGCAGGCTAGTATGAAGAAAATAGTGATACAGATTTCATACTTTCAGAGTATATTCTCCCCGAGGGTACATCCGTGTTCCTATTATTAATGTTAATGAAGGTTATCCAAGTGTACAGACTATACAGTAAACTCAAAATCCTTGATTCCATAGCTAATATAAAACAAAACAGAACAGTGTTTAATCCAAAATATACTTGCAGAATTTGATGATTTTTTTTTTTAATGAAGCATTTAATTTGACTATTCCTATCTCTTCCTCTACTTCAATCTGTAAAGCACTCTAACTAAAACAATTTAATAGATGGAAAACCTGGAAACAAAAAAGCACATAACATGACAAAATGCTTGTCCTTCTCTTGCATTCGTAAGAGCCGGTGCCATTGCTAGCATCTTAGTTAAAAGGTTTAAGACACAGGAGTGTAGTGTCAAAGCGGTAAGTTAGACTTAAAACATTAATGTCAAAGACACTTATGTATGTGAAACATTTTAACCTGTATAAATAAAACTCGTAAGCATACATTCAAAGCGAGCAGAACTTCTGATGAAAAAGTGTAATGAGTACCTTTGAAGGGTGTTAAAATAGAATGAAGCACAGAAAATAGGAAAGAAGCCCTAGCCTTAGTATCCCTTTCAGAAACTGATTCCAGGCTGGTTAACAGCCTAACAAAAGAAATGCAGTGATTTTCAGAGTTTTCTAAAACTGTTTCTGCTGTCTGAAGGAAATTGAGTAATTCTGATCTTGATCAATAAGCTCTATGATGTCCTCACAGCATAGGTATTTAATAGTTTACCCATGTGTAAGTAATATGTCTATTAAAATGCTCTGATTGTGAATTTTTTCGTGATAAATTTTAAGGTAGAAGAAACCATTATTATATGGCATTGTCTAATAAACTGGATAATAAATTAACTGAGATTTAAAGGCATTTTTAAATCAATCATTTAAGCATTTAAATTATAGTTACAGGCTAGATGACTTTCTATGCATGTGAACTCTATTATTCTGTCAGACTGACCAGTGGTCTTGACTGTGCAAAGGTCAGTGGTCACAGTTGTCCTGAATTACCAGTCCTTTTTTCATGTGGACCCTCTGCTGCGTTGCATGCTGTAATCTTCTTAATGGCTTCATTCCAATATTCACACATAATATTTTAGATTTATTGACTGTTAGAAATACTACCATGCCAGTAGCAGTTCCGCTACTCCTAAGGTATTTAAAATTGGAAAAATAAATCAGGGCAAGACTTGCAGGAATCCTTTGTTTTCGTAGAGGGGGGAAAAAGCCTCTTTTTCCTCTCTTCTGACAAGCACACTTGTTTTTAAATTTCATCATTTCACTGTGAATTTATCTGTTATTTTTTAATTAAATAAAAAAAGAAAGTAAGTAGCTACTTCTGTGGGAGTAAATTTCCTAATACAATAAGGCTTAGATCAGGACTTTATTAATGTAAGATGTTGGGAAAAGAACATTTGTGGTGTATATAAATTAGCAGAGACCACAAGACACACATAAACCTCGGGCCTGATCCTGCAATAACTCCTTGCAGTCAACTCTGACAAAAAGATGACTCCTTCGCTCAAATTCGAACACCTTCGAGAAAAGCTTGGGGAATTGAGGGCATCACTTTCAGCCACCAAGCCTTACTGACTTCTCTGCAGACTAAGCAGAAATGTAACAAGTGTGATCTTCAGGAAACAATAGGCTTTATAGATTTTTCAGCATCCTCTTTGGTCATTAAATACTGTTAACTTTTAAGTCTACACAGCTGTTGAAAGATGTGCAGCCTTTGTAGCACGTGGTGCCTACACACTGTGATGCAGTACAAAATTGAAATAGGATTTTAAGAGGTTTGAGTTTGAGATTGCTGAAGTCACCAGGTTTTAATATCCTAAGCTGAGCATGGGAACATTACTGTTCTAAAAGTAGCATGTGAGAAGTAGATGTAATTCATGTAGAAAATTGAAATTACTTTGTAAAACAACTACTGGGAGTGCAAATTATTTCTGAAAATATAATGATTAATAGCTTCATGAAGAAGTTATGGTCACCTTGTACCAGGGCAACTAAAAAGATTTTTATGTGAAAGGTAAATGCCATAATTTACTATATTTTCCCATCAGAAAATAGCCCAAAATATTGCTGGTATATTTTAGAAACTCAGATCAGTCAGCAGTGTTTGCAGTGTTATAAGGCAACTATTTGTTGTGAATATAAAGTATTAAGAGTTGAGATTCTGTTGAACCTCAAAGTAGTTTTAGAAGCTAGAATGTGACATTGAAAAGTACAACCAGTTTTGAAAACTTTTGCGTTTAAGTAGTTGTTTTCATCTAAAGGAGTATTTGTGATTAAATACTGGAGAGCTCTCTGAGATGCTTCAATCCTGTATGTGTAGCTAAAATGAAATACAAAGAAGCCCTTTCATTAATAGTGTTGATTTTAACCATATCAGATTCAATTTTGTTGTAAGGTTTTTGGTATTTGTTTCTGTTCTCTGCCATCTTCTCTCACTTTCTTGCTGTTGAGAGTGGGCTTACTTTTATAGTGATGTGATCTGATGGGCAATACCAACCAATAGTTTAAAGCTTAAAAACTGTCACTGATACCGGAGAAATTCCTGGGTATCGTTTTTACCAAAGATCTGGTAGTCATTGGGAACCTGAGTGCATTTCTCAGGCAGCTGACGTTTTGAATACTTCCTTATGCACTTGAATTTATATGGATGCTTAAGTAAAAGATTCAATGTCTAGTTGCATGGTTTTGTTAATTTATATTTTAACTTTCTGTGCAGTTCTATTCCTCTACTCACATGGGTATTTAAAAGATACTGATCATGTTTTATGTCTGATCAGGTGGTTTTGTATCAGGCATCTCAGAAGGGGTAGAAAGCGACTGTTTTAAAAATGACACTTTCTTTTAATGAGCAATGTACATTTTAGATACTTTTAATTACATATGAAAGTAAAATCACTTATCAGTCTTATGACTTTTTAAATAGCTGGAAAACTGTTGATTTAAACCTTCCTGAAGCTCTGATAGCTCTTCATTGGTAGCATTCAGCAGTCTAACCCAAGTCACCATCCTATGAGAAGCTGTTGCTAGGAGAAGATAAAAACAGTTTGCTTCTAGTGTAAATTAATAGTGCAGTTTCTGAAACAGATCACTACTGTCTGCTGGAAATACATTCTAACAGCATTCTAACCCCTGTGGTTTGTTTGTTTGCAGTTCTTTATATTTAAACTTTGTAAAAGGCTCTTTCTGCTTAAGGCATGCAGAGAATGGGAGAAAAAAGGTTTGGCATTCGTAATCATAGGTAGATAGATTAAAGCATGTATAAGGAAAAGATTTTTGATAAAGGTACTGCTTGGTATTTTTTTGGCATGGAGCCAGAACTGTGTATTTTCTTTGAAATTTTAAGAGCTATTAATGATGTCACCCATGGGTCTCACAGTTCCTTGGTTTTAGGTTCATGGATCCAAGCAATCACAATCCTGCTGGGTACTGTTTTCTAAGTAGTTCAAAGCACCCAATCTCTTATCTGTACCTACTGTATTGACTGTAATATCTACTTTTTCACTCTTAGCTTTGATTAAACTGTGCAACGGGGAGAATTTGCCAGCAACCTACCCAAATGCTCAGTTGAGATTGCCATCACTCAGTGGTGGGAGAAGCCCCAAGAAAGCATTGTCCCAGTGTGTGCATGGTTGCTGACCCCAGCTTGAAGGCCTCAGGGGTGCTTAAGGTGTGCTTGAGCCAGGATTCCAGTTGTGATGATTGGGAAATCAGGGTTGTGGCCCACATTATCTCTGCAGGCTTTTTCTTAAGAGCACTGAGCTCCTAGTACTTCTGTAGAATGATCTATTAAAACTCTTCCTGCCTTCTAGCATTGCATCCTGAGAGGAGAAGTTGGAGGCACTTTTTTTCAGCTTCAGCTTGGCCTTTCTTAGGCTCAAACTTCCTCCTGAATGGCAAAATAGGAATGTGCATCTGACTTAATGGAGTTCTGTGCTGAAGAACCTGCCTATGAACAGCCAGCCCATCTAACTAATAATGTACCAATACTGCAGCAAAGTGAGAGATATGTTGCTTTCTGCTAACATGTTTTTGCCTAAAGCATTTTGTTTATCCATTTATGTTATGCTACGCTACTTTTTCCTATTATTCCTCTGTTCTTTCCTCTCTTAACCTGTCTTACTTTCTGCCATAATTTTCCCAAATTCACAAGGTATAATTTTGAATGGAACTTTAAAAGAATATAGAAAATTTTCTGCCTTTCCCCTCCCTTTTATTTAGGAGCTGCTTTGTCCATAATGACAGCAAAGGCATTTTAAGGGTGACAGTTCTTTTTTTGAACTCATGTTGCTGCCTTTGTTTTAGTGCAGCTGAGCTAATGTTGATGGGCAGATTTCCCTTACACAAAGGTTATATACATTTATTTCTAACAGAATTAAATAAACCTTATTTTTAATAACCACTAATAATCATAGAGTACAGAACAAAAAAGCTCCACAACATGAAACCCAAAAAACCCCCCAAAACGAAGACCTGCATTTGTTTTTTGAGCCTCAAACTGCTTAACTGGTTTTTGTACTCAGACTTGTATCTTTTTTTTTTTTTTTTTTTCTTCTTTTGAGGTGCAAGGGAAGAACATAAATGAACCTTGGTGTATGCTTTCCATGGGCTAAACGAATCAGGCTCTAAACTTTTATCTAGATCTATGAGTTTGGATATAAATTGAAAAGATCACAGCTATGGGGAAAAGACCTATACTGTAAAGGCCTTTCTGCATAGATTATGAACATCATAACTCAATAATTTTTTTTTTTCAAAACTATAGTTATAATTGGACCCAATGGGGGTCTCTCTCTTTGATCAGATCACAGATACTGTGACTTTACACTAGAAAATGTCACTACTGTGAGGGTTTATCACCTGTAGAGCTGGTCTTTTCTCTGATGCCTTGTTCAGTTCTCATTAGCATTATTCAAAGTTTAGTTGTTAATTAGGTTGACACTTCAATTACAATCATCATCTACAAGAGCAGTCAGGACTGCTTGCATAAAGAAACAAAAAGATACTCCTTCTTGCCTGTATTTCTAAAAGAATGAAAGCTGTTTTGGTGACTGTGTTTATAATGTTCCGTTGAAAGAATAACTCTGAATGTTACTTTGTGTAGTATTTAGCAACTTAAGCATTGTGTTATTGGTTATGTTGCAATACAGAGTGACATAGAAACATCTATTCAGTGTAATTGGAGTTGACTTCTCCAGATTTCTCTCTTGATGAAAATTTATTAACAGAGTGTGGACTACAACTGGGTATAATTCCCCATCTTTAAAAAATGCTGTAATAATTCCAGAATTAAATGATTTTTTTTCTCTCCAAAGTATCTCCAGTAAGGGCCATCTAAATTAAAATGTTTCTTTTTATTCTTCTAATTCTGTGTAATAACCAGTGATTGCCATTTGCCAAAAAGAGGAAAAAGACAAAAAAATGACAGACCTCCTTGAAAGCTCAGTCAAGCACTAATTTTTTTTTTAATCATATGTTTTTCCTAACTACAGGTGCCTACTAAATGTTGTGGGATTTCTTTGCCTTTAACACATTTTATCTTCCAGGACAATTGCAAAAGCAATGTAGCATTTAATTTAGACAAACTTTTCTCAGCTGTTTGAGAATAGTTGGTAGGTGCTACTCCCATGGTGCATGAGAAATGATGTAAGATAGTAATTTGACTTAAAAAAAAAATGCCTGAAACTGAGTAGGAAGTAGCCATTAACAGTCTTTAAAATTAAGCCTTCACAGTATAAATAAAGTATATCCAAATGTTATTGTTCAAAACAAGTAGGTACATGTTATGAATAAGGGGGGGGAAATCTGCAGAAAAGTAGCTCACATGCATTCTGCTGTAAAATAATTAAGCTTATTTATGTCAAGAGGCCTTGGGAAAAAAGAGAGCATAAACCAATTTGCATTAGCAGTCTACCATCATCCCCTGGTTTCATTTCAATTAACAGACCAGCAGGTGCTCTTTGCAGTTAAAAAGATAAGCTATCAAGGAGGAGGATGAATTTTTGGCTGACCTGTAGACACCATGGTTTGCCTGCTGATTGGGTTCGTTCCATGCTGTACCAATTTCTGAGGTGTTAATTTAACTGTTCCACTCTGTCGTGCAGGTCTCAGCCTTGAAAAATAAACTGAAAAAGCAGTCTACAGCTACGGGTGATGGAGTGGCCAAGGCCTTTCTTCGGGCACAGGCAGCACTGTTTGGATCCTACAGAGATGCACTGAGATACAAACCAGTAAGGCTTATTCTTTACTTCTTTTTTCCCTTGATTTGTAAGGGTAGGGTCTCATTCTTTGCAAGGAAAATATTAAATGTTTTATCCCTGAAACATTTTAAAGAAAATGCTTCAACTTTCACTTCTATGCTAAGAATACATTGAGAGTTTAGAAGACCACCTCCTGATGGTGACTTGTGCCCAAAAATAAATACCCATCCAAAGTTAGCTAGTTGCTTATTTGTTTCAGTTTTCATAAAGTATTTAGTAAAAAATCAGATTGTATTAATGAAAGTGCAGACACTCAGCTCCCCTGATGTAATGTGAAGAACTGAAGAGGCTATGCCTTTCAGCTTCCTTCATTTTTCACTGTAATCTAGTGACTTTGCTGTGGTTGGAGCCAGAAGCTTTTTATTTTGTAGCAGAAGTCAGAGACCACTCTATATCTCTTCTATTGCACACTTGTCTTGATACCACTGAGATGTTAGCAGAGCTAAAAAACCATTTCATCCTATCAGAACGTTCTGCTGGTACTCAGTAGATTAATGTGTTAGGGGCTTTTGTCCTTTCTTGTTTATGAGGGTGGTGCATATTGATCCTGTTAGAGATAAAATAATTGATCAGAACCAACTTAGAGATTGGTGAAGTCTGTTAGTTCAGATTATTTTCTGGTGATATGTTCAATCTATTGTTAGTCATTCTGTCTGATAAAATAGATTGAGCTAATACCAACCGAATCAGATTCTGAGGGTATCATTTTTGACAGTATGATAAATTCAGATAAATACTGATCTTGATAAAAGGAAATCATTCTGACTTGAGGCATCAAATTTGTAAAGCTGCTGATGTGTGGGTAGATATTTGGGGGTGAGGAGGGTGGTGTATTCTGTTGTTGGGTGAGGAACTATGTGGTATTGCTTGATGAAAATGAATAGGATAGTTATTAATTCCACATGAGGCTGTTTCCTGGAGGCACAGCTCCTCCTTTCCTGGAGGTATGGCACAGCCTGCCTTGTGCTTAAGTGTTTCACTTACAGGTAGTCTTTTTTGGCTGTGAGCATTTTGCACACTAGCTCTCTATGCCACTGATGACCGTTGTTTATTGAGATGAAAAATAATCCGTGCAGAAATAAACTAATGTTTAAGGATTTAGTTCAAGTATTTGTGGTTAGCAGTCATAATATTCCTTTGATACACAAAACCAGTTTGCCTACTATATTGAAATGATTGTATCTATTTTCAAAATCACTGGAGTTCAACACAGCACTAGTGTCAGTAAGGTAAATAATTCAGTAAAATAGGTAATTGCTGTTTATTCCACAGTGGCATGACCTGATACTGCTTCAGGAGGAGTTGTCTAATTTATGCCTTCATTTAAAGGTGGGGATAGTCCATGCCAGCTCATGGCAGCTTAGAGTAAGAGCTGCTAAGTCAAAAAAAGTCTTACCCTACATTTGATGTATACAAACAGAATGATGTCATTCTGGTTGATGTCCTTAACCTCTGTTCTGACCAAAAATAGGCTACAGTCATACCTGTGTTTTGGTGAGGTTTTTTTGAACTGAATGTACAAATTCTTTAGCATTCTGGTTAGCATCTCTGTTGAAATAAGCTTTCCTTTTAACTGATTTGCATATTATTTCAGTTAATCTGTTGGCATATCTGAGATCTGTACATTTGTGCTGCACTGGAAGCAGTGCACCATTCCTCATTTCAACTGACAAGCATTTCTCAAAGTGACCTCTGCAGTTTTTCTTTCTGCATTATTTTCTTTTGCCATTTTTATTCATGGTGGGTTTTTTTTTTGTGGTGGGGGTTTTTGGTGGTGGTTTTTTTGGTCCCACTGATTGCATATCAGTGCATAAGATTATACTTATGAAACCATTGTGGCCTGATATTTTTATTTTTAAGATATGTTGTTTCAGAATATTTCAACAGAAGTCTGCTGGCAGATAGCAGCATATCTTGGATTGGTGTCAACTTGTCCAAAGACAAAGCATGTTTAATAATAATTGAAAAAAAAATAAGAGTGTAACTGTTATTTTGAGCTGTGTTCACATAGTTTTAACTAATTTAGTATTTTACTAAATTTTTGTGATAGAAAAATCTATCAGAAACTGTCTTGGTTTAGTAGAAATGAGTTATAGACTCATAGAACCAATAAGGTTGGAAAAGACCTCAAAGATCATCAAGTCCAACCTTTCACCCAAGACTTCATGACTACTAAACCATGGCATAAGTGCCACATCCAAGTCGTGCCATAGCTGTTCAGCTCAAAATTTGTGAATTGTTGTTGCAAAGAAAATGCTACCCTTTGTTTTGGGCTTGGTGGTGCTAGATCAAATAAACAAACCTAACTCGCAGAAGTGGAGGTAGTTTGCATTCTTTCAGGAGCTCAGGTAATACTCATGTAGAAAATCAGTATAGGCTGTACTTAAATGAATGTATTTTTTACAAAGATTTTGAATACATTTGCTGTAAGTAAGCTTATCATTTTCACAAGCAAGAACTGAGAGGTTTTGGGGTACCATTTTTTGTTTTGCAAACATCCTGATGAAAAGTAAAATCATGTATTTGGATAGTTATCAATTGCTTGTAAGTTGAAAAATATGTTTAAGGGAACTGTTTCCCTCACAACAGTGTGTTCTATATGGTTTTTAACTTGAAACAACTGTCATTAATATTCATTTTGAGTAAAGAACAGCTTTAATAGTGTCTGTACTCATCCAACACTTTCAGCACTCATTCTGTGCAACGGTTTGTTTTCAGCACAGGACAGATTCTCCTCGGTGTAGCAATATGTCTTGAGCAAACATCTAGCAATTATTGAAACAAAGTGATTGGTGCAAGGGTAAAATGGGAAGCTTCAGGGGTCTTCAAAGGAGTTCATGGAACTCCAAAAGACCATATGGAAAATTTGACTACTGTAATACAGACAGAAAATCTTGACATGTAATATATAAAGGTGATTGTATTTTTCTTGCGAGTAATACAGGATGAAAAACTTAATCCAGTGAAGGTTTTCAAGAAAAGTAGAAATAGTTGTTTTTTTCTGATTTGATCAAGATACTGAATTTGAAAAAAGGAGTCAAATACAGCCAAGAGTATTTTTGTAATATTCTAGATCTATACATTAGCAAATATTACCTGTGAACCTGTAGAGCAAACAGTGCAGTTGTCAGGCAGGACCTGACATCCACATGGTCTGCATTTCCAGCTTTAGAGTGGTTCTTATTTTAGTCTGGTGTAAAATACTTAATACCTATAACTAGCTGGTTAGGGTAGGGTTTTATAGATTATTTACTTTACACATTCTCCATGGGTAATTTTGTGGCATTCCTCCTTGTACTACACAAGAGCCACAAGAGTCTGTGATGGGAAATGGGCCTTACATGTGCACTTGTGCAAACCTTGCAGGTGAAAGCAAAGACTTAGAACTTTTTTAAATTCATCATATACAGAATGGTCAGTTAACAAAACAGTATATGACATAAAGCACTCTTAAACAATGTTCCAAATCCATGTCTAGAGAGAAAGAGGCAGATAAGAGAATGAGGAACAAGTGGAAAAATAAAGAGTATAAATGTTCACCATAACAGAGACTAATGTTAACATCATTAGGAAAATCAGCAAAGCAGAAAAGTTGTTTGCTCCTGAGCTGCAGACATCAAGAAGAAATACAGGTGTGATTTACTTAATTTTTCTTTTAAAGATAATTTAGAAAAATAGATTTCAAATGTATTTCAGATAAATCCTTTCACATCTATTAAAAGATTATGGAATGTAAGCAACAGTAATTTATTTTCTACCTTTGAAAAATTGGCTTTTCTTAAAAAATTGGTTGGAAAAAAAAATCACCTCTATGGGGGAAAATTTCCTCAAATCTCTTGATGTTAAAAAGAAATAAACTCAGGATTGTTTCAAGTTGTGATGTAACATCACTCATCGGAAATTAAGAAATTAAGAGGAAAGGCTTATGACTTGCTCTGGAATGCTCAGCAGAGGAAGTTGATGGTTTCATCAGCACACCAGGGTGCTGAGGTAACTTCCAACTTGAAGATAGCACAGTGTCAGACACAGCTTTAACTGAATGCTGACTGGAGCACTTTGGGCCAGTATTGACACTGGTTTAAGTAGTGACATCGACTTTCCAACAGATGCAGTTATTGTATTCAATACACAACACATCAAAATAATACAATTAAATAGTATGTTAGGGGGGAAAAGGGTACTTTAAGATTTAGAATGTACCTCTCTTACTTGAGAATGCATAAGTAATGATTGCTTATAATCGAGTTTCAATAAGAAGCCTTTTGAAGACAGGTGTCTTCCAAGGAGGTGGTGGAAGCCCCATCCCTGGAAGTCTTCAAGGCCAGGCTGGATGTGGCTCTGGGCAACCTGATCTAGGGGGAAAGTGTCCTTGAGGTCCCTTCCAACCCTCGTGATTCTGTGATCTCTTGAAATGGTCATTGAGTTGTTTATCTCTCCTCCAAGAATTAGACATAAAATTACAGCAGAGTAGAGAACCAAAGAGTAATAAAATGCCAAAGCACAGTGTTTAAATCCAGAACCACTCTATGCAATAATACCTGCTACAACAATTTATTGTGACTTTCATAAAGCTGTTATTTCACATTTAAAACCATATTGTTTAATTTGTCTGAAGGACCATAGTATTCCCTCATAGAATGTAGATATTGCATTGAAAGGAGTTATTATAAGGTTTAATTGTGAATCTTTAATTTTTTTTTTTTTGTCTTTGGTAGATTGCAGGAAATTTGAAAATTTTGCAGAGTTGGTGGTTTTTTTTTTTTTTTTTTTTTTTTTGGTAATTTTAAATTTCAAAGTAGATTTCTACTCATTTCCTAAGTAAAATCAATGGTCATACTCACTTGGCCTTTGTCTCTCAATGGTGTGGCAGCAGATGGAATTTCAGCTTTGTAGCCCTTTTGATTTTAAACAGAAAAATTTAAACGTCCAAACCAAAATAGTGCATAAAATTTTGGGTTTAAAAAATAAATTATACAAATCCAAAGAAGCTATGTCCATGCTCACCTACCTTGTAGTCTTTATGTAATAAGAGATAGCTACTATGTTAAATGCTATTACTTACATCACTAGTACAGATAGTTAATAGGAGTCATCTCATGCTAAAGTGACATGAATGTTTTCTGAAATAAGGAGTTATAACATTTGTACTTCTTGTTCGAGATAAATATCACTAGATTTAGCAAGCACAAATATACCTTCTAATGTGGGTTATTTTTCCTTTTCAAATGATCACCCTGCCTGCGCTCACTGCTTTCACATTCCGCTGAGGTCTGTATAAACAGCTTGCTTAAAATGTGCATGTAGCTTAGCGTAAGAAATTCCTGCTGTGTGTGGCAAGCTATGAAAGGGGAAGAAAATTCTATAGCAACTGTTGTTAAAAGGACAGATAGCTTGTTTGGGCATAGATTGTTTGGTCTGAGTATTAGCTGTCTACGTTTCAGTATAGAGTCCCCACTGGGTTTTGATCGAACTTGTTTTGAAAGTACATTGTAGATCAATATGACAGGGGCCATTTGATGGTCTAGTAGTTAACCATCAGTGGAACATTCCTCCAAAACTTGGTTTCTAAAGATCCCTGGTTTTACTTGCAGAAATGAGAATGTTGTAAGCTTTATGTACAAAAACTGCTGAAGCTGATAGTAGCATTATGGAAGGCTTTAATTTTACAATAACAGTCTTGAAGATTTGTCAAAGTTTTGTTGGGAAAACAACTTTGTTTTTCAGTGCCTTGAACAAACAGAGCTAGGAGATAATTGTATCATTTAATGCAATTTCAGTAAGATTAGAGCAGATATCCTGAGAAAACTTCAGTGTGGAATTTCTACAGGTTTCAACAAATTTTCTCGTTTCCATGTGCTGAACAGGTAGGAGGTTTAAACATACTGAATTTTTTAAAGCAACCTTGCTGTCAGTAGGTTCTAAGGACATAGATGATGTTTGGACATGAACTTCTTACAGATCTAAATGAATTTTCAGCTGAGGAATATCTTTGGTTATTCTGTCTGTGAACTATACTGATAAGGTAACAGATGCGTGAGTGCTTACCAAGTATCTGAAGCATCCAGCGATTAAAGGAAAGTATTTGGGAAAGTATTACAGCCATGCACTAAAAGTGTGTGTTGAACTACCATTTCCTGGCCTTCTGGTACACAGCTCGGGTGGGAGAAGTGCCATCAGGTGAAACTAATTAACTGCTCTCTCTTCCCATCCTGGTGTGAAAGGGAAAGCAAGCATGCCTGCTTTCTCTTCTGCTGGGGAATAACCTCTCTTTTTTCTCTTTCATCATTTCCGAGATAATTGAGACAGTGGCAGGGAGGCATAGCTTAGATTTAATTTTTCTAAATAGTATATTTTGAAAATAACATTTTCTCTCTTTGGCCCTAAATGTAATATTTCATAGTCTATCTGGACTTCAGCAAGGCCTTCGACACCGTCCCCCACAGCAAACTCCTGGCCAAGCTGTCAGCCCATGGCTTGGACAGCAGCACTCTGCTCTGGGTTAGGAACTGGCTGGAGGGCTGAGCCCAGAGAGTGGTGGTGAATGGTGCCACATCCAGCTGGCAGCCAGTCACTAGTGGTGTCCCCCAGGCATCAGTGCTGGGCCCAATCCTGTTCAATATGTTTATTGATGATCTAGATGAGGGGATTGAGTCCACCATTAGTAAGGTTGCAGATGACACCAAGTTGAGAACAGGTGTTGATCTGTTAGTGAGTAGGAGAGCTCTGCAGAGGGACCTTGACAGGGTGGACAGATGGGCAGAGTCTAACATGATGGCATTTAACAAGTCCAAGTGCCAGGTGCTGCACTTTGGCCACAACAACCCCATGCAGTGCTACAGGCTGGGGTCAGAGTGGCTGGAGAGCAGCCAGGCAGAAAAGGACCTGGGAGTAGTGGTTAACAGCTGGCTGAACATGAGCCAGCAATGTGCCCAGGTGGCCAAGAGTGTCCATGGCATCCTGGCCTGCATCAGAGAGTGTGGCCAGCAGGAGCAGGGAAGTCATTGTGTCCCTGTACTTAGCACTGGTTAGGCCACACCTTGAGTACTGTGTCCAGTTCTGGGACCCTCAGTTTAAGAAGGATATTGAGACACTTGAACATGTCCAAGAGAAGGGCAACAAGGCTGGTGAGAGGTCTTGAGCACAAGCCCTATGAGGAGAGGCTGAGGGAGCTGGGGTTGTTTAGGCAGGTGGGGGTTGGTCTCTTCTCCCAGGTAACCACCAACAGAACGAGACGACACAGTCTCAAGCTGCACCAGGAGAAGTTTAGGCTGGAGGAGAGGAGAAAGTTCTTCACAGAAAGAGTGATTTGCCATTGAAATGGGCTGCCCAGCGAGGTGGTGGAGTCACCATCCCTAGAGGTGTTCAAAAAAGGATTGGACGTTGCACTTGAAGCCATGGTTCAGTTAGTCATGAGATGCTGGGTGACAGGTTGGACTTTGTTATCTCTGAGGTCTTTTCCAACCTTATTGATTCTATGGTAGTATGTCCTGAGCTGTCATTTGGTCAGTTCTGCATCCTCACAAAGCCTCTGTATTTCCAGAATTTTTTTTTTTTTTTTTTCTGTAGCAAAAAGAACCACAAATATATATAAATAAGGAGCTGTTACAATTTGCTGCCTGGAAATTTTTTGGAAGAACGACAGAACTGAGAAGAGAGTCTGCCCTCAGGAACACTATGTCTTGTACCACCATGTCTCACTGGAGACTGTTCCATTTGTTCTGATGCACTTTGAATTTGCTAAGTAGCTTGGGGTCATCTTCCTAAGACGAAAAGTCTTTAGGAGCTCAAGAACAGCTAATGCAAAGTGGGTCAGGAAGGCAGTGCTGTTTAAAGTACAACAAATATTTGAAGCTATTTGGCAGATCCAGCTTTTCCTGCATGTGTACAGTGTTCACCAGTTATCTCAGCATGAGCAGTGGCTGTAGTAACTTGGATGCTTCTCCTAGAGACTTGATCTATACAGTGCTGCATATGATGCTGAGATGGGATTGCATATCACAGCATTTCAGCTACCCCATGAAAATGGAAGAGTTATGTTAGGTAAATTTGTGGCTTCTAGCTCCTTCAGTGAGGTTTCTTTCCTAAAATCAGAGGTTCCATAAAGCTAAACATGGTGCTTTGCAGAGTAGGATCTGACCTCTTAAAAGAAAGAATTTAAAAAAAGAGGAAAGCTTTTGGTGGTATAAGAACAGGCTTTAAAAGTAACATCAGAATGTTTTTACTGCAGTGTTTTCTTGGATCATGCCGGAACCATTTGAAAACAAAGTGCAAGGAGCAAAAGCAGTTGAAAATTATTCAGAGCTACTCCACCAAACTCACCTAGGTCATATGCAAACAAACACTGTGATGTTCCAACTGGGAGACCTCATTGCTCTCTACAACTACCTGAAAGGATGTTTTAGAGAGGCTGGTGCTGGTCTCTTCTCACAGGTAATTAGTGATAGAACAACAGGGAATGGCCACAAGCCGTGACTGGGTAGGTTTAGACTGGACATTAGGAACATTTTTTTCCCAACAAGAGTGGTCAAGCATTGGAATGTGCTGCCCAGGGAGGTGGTTGAGTCACCACCCCTGGATGTGTTTAAAGGTGGTTTGGATGTGGTGCTTGAGGATATGGTTTAGGGGTGGCCCTTGTAGAGTAGTGTTCTTGCTTAACTTGGTGATCCTGAGGGTCTTTTCCAACCTGAATGTTTCTGTGATTCTGTGAAACTGTTCTGGAAGTACATAACTGCCCCATCAGCCAGAGTGATAGGAAAATGTGTGAAGTAGCCTGCGTGTCTGAAGTGAAACAGGGTTAGAAGCTGAAGGCTGTGGTGATCATGGGCATGAATAAATTTGTCTTTAAAGTGGCTAACAGTTGGAGCTATTGCAAAGATCAGTATAGCAGCTGTCTTTGATCGTTTTTCTTTTGAGCGGCTGAGGTGTCTTTTATTCTGTCGTGGGACCGCACTGTGTACGTAGCTTTTGTATAGTGAAATATTCTATGATAAATTGAGGTATGGCATTTTGTTGGATTCCATATTTTCCATCTTTGAGACCTTTGCTAATTGTTTCTACCTATTTTGGTTTGTAAATTTGTGCAAGAGGCCTTTTGGATTTATGACAAAATCAGTTCATATACCTTGAAAGTTGCACTTATCAGTTTGACACAATCAAATGTACCTTGATCACAGCACAAACTTTGCAATGTACCTATTATTTATCCAGCTTCAAACAGCTTCAAATATTCATTCCAAAGTTTTGACAAGAATATTAGGATTGGAGAGAAAACTTTGACCAGGAATGTGCGTGTAAGGTAGCAAATTTTAAACAAAGTTAGGGAATAACATAGGAATCACTTTGATTATTTCCAAATAATCTTATTAGCATCTTTTATCTCTAAGTGAGTACTGTTTTCAGTAATACATTTTTTCAGTGAGCGCTTCATTTTCAATGAACATTTCATTCGTCATCAAAGTGCTTTAGGGCAAGGTATTTGGTGACAACGGACTAGGTGCTTTTCTCATGTGGGGGAAATACATTTTGTGGTATTCAACATTAATTTTCTCTGTTCAGACTTTCTCCACAACAGCATTCAAAAAAAAAAAAAAAAAAAAAAAAAAAAAAAGAGGTAACTTATAGCTTTTCTTTTGTGTGAAAATAAAAAAAGATGTCAATTTCAATAATTTCCTTGTATATATTTCCATTCTATTTATGGTTTGGTGCAGTAAATATAAAACCCGTGGTTTTGGACTGGATTAGAATTTTGGTTTGCTAGTGTTGCTGCTTTAGCATGCCATAAAATCAGAGTACTCTTGAACAACAATAATTGTGAAAATATCTGAAGCACTGGATCTGCTTTTCCTCAAAATTTGAACCACTCCTTTAGCTCCATGTAAACATGAGGGAAAATTTTTTCACTGTGAGGGTGACGGAGCAGTGGCCCAGGCTGCCTGGTAGGGGGTTGTGGAGACTCACTCTCTAGAGATGTTCAAAACCAGCCTGGATGTGTTCCAGTGTAATCTGGTATAGGTGATCCTGCTCTATCAGAGGGGTCGGACTGGGTGAGCTTTTGAGGTCCCTTCCAGCCCCTAACATTCTGTGATTGTGTGAAATTTTTAATGAAGAGTTCTGTAAAGGTAACAGGAACTAAGTGCGAAGCGCTGTGCTTTTTCCTTGCAATGCATATTTTTCAGACTTCATAAACCAAAGGTTCAATTGCAACATGTATTTTTAGAACTATTTAAATATTTTATGATTATTGTAGGCTTTTTTCTTGTTGTTGTTGACTGCATCTATTTAATGGGATGCGTGTTTATCAAGACTGCTTGAAAGGGAATATTTTTATTTATCGACTGTTAAGAAATCAGTGGAGAATTTTAAATAAATCAGCATATTTATATATTCTGGTTGTCATCTAACTTTTTCTGTTTAATTTTTTTAGGGAGAGCCTATAACTTTCTGTGAGAATAGTTTTGTGAAGCATCGTTCCAGTACTACTAAGCAGTTCCTGGAAACTGCTGTTAATCTTCAACTGTTTAAACAGGTATGGGAGGGTACATGACCCATGTTTAATGATTTTCCCTTTGAAACATAGCCATATTTAATTGCATTTTCCTTTCTGTTTGCTTATGGAGCTCTCTGAAAAAACTAAGTACAAGTACTTCATGTACAGAAAGTCATCTCAGTTTTGTTCTATTTTAAAATCTTCAGAGTTGGAAAGAGTGGGGAGAGTGGGGGAACTCAACAGAAAAATAACCCCAGGCTGCAGAGCAAGTGTAGCATCTCTTCAGAGCCAGTCAGCAACTCATCTAAACAAGAAAAAGCCATGGATCTCTCAGACTGATGATTGAACTTAATTTTCAGCTCTCAGCTCATAACCAAAACACCTAAGCAGCATTGCGCTTGTTGGACTTCAGTGGTGTTTTATCTGAGAACTGGATTCATGCTGTAGTTGCAGTTTTTATTGCAAAGCTTTCTTAAGTATGCACACATAGAATGTAACAAACCCAAACTATAGGCATGGCCTGAAGAGTATTCCAGCTGATCTGTTAATGTAGATTTTGAAATAAACCCCTTGCATGTCTTGCAAGCTCAGTAATAGTTCTGTTACAGTCTAAGAAATGTCTTTTTCTTTGATTTTATTCTGTAACTCTTTTTTTCCTCCTGTTTTCATCACACGACCCCATTGCATCAAAAGGGTGGTAAGAAACATTACTAGAGCTTAGGAAAGTCAAGGAAAATCTGGATGAAATCAGAAAACTCATAAAACTATATATTTTCCTGAAAATACCTGGAATGATCGAGGTGTGGGAGTTCACGTTTAAATAATGTGGTGGACTTCTTTGAAGATATACTACCATGAGAGATAAGGGAAATTCATTATATGTAGATTTTGAGAAAACATTTGGTGTTAATCAGAGGCTACTGTCTAAAGTAAAGATTTATGCAAGGATGATAGTATGTACAAGTCCTGTGAAAACATGCTTCTGCTAGTTGTATAAAAGCTAAGGATATATGGATTATGGAATTAGTCTCCTTTAATTTCAACTTGTTTTATACAGTAAAAATACAAAAACATAGGAACGTAAATAAAAATATAAAAACATGAAGAAGAAATCTGAAACCTTTTGAAGTTTTTAAGGCCAGGCTGGATGGGGCTCTGAGGAACCTGATATAGAGTGAGGTTTCTCTGCCCCTGCCAAAGGGATTGGAACTGGATGATCTTTGAGGTCCCTTCCAACCCTGACAGTTCTGTGATTCTGTATCCAGCATGTATCATCAAAAATGGAAAGAAGTCACGGAGTAGTGATGTTTACATTCGGTATATCACATTCTGATAAGCTAGCATGAAACTGTCTTAGAAAGCTGCCTACAAGGAATGCTTCGAAATTGTTGCCACACTACTGCTACGAAAGCAAGATCTTCAGCTGTAAGGACAACGTTTAACTCAACTGAAATGAATGGGTCTGTCAGTGTTGCTCTGTACTTACATATTACATTGTAATACAGGTTTAATTAATGAGAATTGGTTTATTTCTTGCTTTTTTTAAGCTTATTTCAGCTAAAGGGAATAATATATTTTAGAGGATTAGGAAATCATAACAGTTTTGATGATGTGTGTAGCTTAGTAGCAGTAATTATAGTATTGTTTCATTCCTGTAGTTTCTGCTGTGAAGGTTACTCCTACTTTTTCAGCTAATCCTCAGCCCAGCTGCATCTTATGTAGTTTTTCCCACTGCAAATGAGCTGTTTCCAAAGTTATTTGTGTTCTAAAAGGCTAAACTATATTTCATTCTGTTCTGAAAAAAAAATTTGAAGCAGCCTTAAACCTAGACCAAGCAGAAAATAGGTGCTTTAAGTTCACCCTTTTTGGCATAACTGACAAGTAAGTTCTGTTTGTACCATCTTACAAAATCCTTCCTCTGTCCTTTTTTTTTTTTTTTTTTTTTTTTTTTTAGGTGTAAAATCTTCTCCCCATCTCTAACTTAACCACACTTTTAATTTTGGATTTAGTAGAATTTTCTTTTACAAAGGTACCAGGAAATTGCTGTCAGAATAAATTGCAAAATGAATTCTTTGTGTTACTTCAAATGAGATTATTTTAATCTCCAACATTTTCTGCTTTTTACTTTGCATTGATTTTTGACAGGCTTTCTATTAATGATATTCCCAGAGATATCATCACATGCCAGAATTTTGTATCAAAGTCATGAATTAACCTGTAAGTAGGATCAGTCCCCACACTTACCCTTAGATACCATGGCTGCTGACACTTCCAGACTGACACTTTTCATTAGAAGCCATTATCTATGATCTCCTTTTGGAGCCAGTCTTTATCTAACCTAAATTTCAAGTGTACTGTTTGGGTACTCTGCTTTTATTTCATCTAAATTAGTATTCCAGGGCACATGCAGAAGGCTTTTCTGTGGGATAAATAAATTGCATTTCTTTTATCTAGAAAAGTTAATTGTCAAAGAATCTGTGAGAATGAGTGTTTTGATTACTCATACATTATATCTTTACATTTGCTCATTTGCCATTATCCCCCTAAAAAAAATCTGTTTGTAAGCCTCATCAAATTTTTAAGGGCAAACTGTCAAACCAGCACCTTTTGGTTTTCAACTGTGATTCTTCACTTCAGCTGAATTTCCTTTACCTTACAGATTTACCTGCTGGTTTCCTTAGAATAACAGAGGTGAATCTAGGTCTTTGACTCAAGTTTTATTCCTCAGGCATTGTAATGTCCATTTCTGTATCTCATTTTAATTAACACTTCCATTTTTATTCCCTTATTCAGCATCATAGTGTTTACTGAAAATTGAGACAGGATATTTTTGGTGAGGACCATGCCTAGATCTTTTAGCCTCAAACCATTCTCTCAGACTTATAAATTATGGAGATGTCTTTTACATGAGGTTGTTGACTTCAGATTTTGATGTTGAAAGGACTGTTACTGTTGCTATGAAACTGAGTACACCAAATCACTTATGCAAAATGTACATTTTCCAGGAATTCATAGAAGTAAGTTACAATAAATACCCTCACATGGATCACAACTATAGGGACATGTAATGTTCAATTTGCTGGCTTTAGTTTTCTTCCCTGAATAAACTTAATTATAGAAACCATGGTTATCATTGTTCTTAAACTATTAGGAGATATAATAATGTAAATATATTTTTCTTAGAAAATAACTATTATTTATATATTAAATATTGTTATTTCCCCGTGAGACAATTCTGTGACAGGTTTACTTCAGATTAAATGTCAGTTCTCAAACTGTGTACTTAGGTTACTACTTTTCTCACCTTTTTTTTCCATATCTTTGATATTTGTACTGATATATATATATATATGTATGTATATATGCATGCCAGGGGTTTGCTGGCACTTTTTGAGCCTTAGAAAGGCTCCTCTTTAATCTACATGCATGGTAGCTAATCTTTCTTTTGAGCTGCAAAGATAAGCAATTAATAGTCAAATAATTACATGTCAAGTAATTCTGATGAGTGTCCGGGGAAAATACTGATTCATTCCTAGAACTGTGTTGAAGCCTAATGCTAGACCATTCCATTTAATAATCTAATCATATAAGTAATGTGTTCTGCAACATATATTGGGATTTATTCCTAAAATCGTGGAAAATGCTAACAAGACGAAGAATGAATGCAGGACTAGGACTTGAAGAATCATAAGTCTTTAAAAATTATTAGTAATTTCAAATTCCATTTACAGGCTTTGAGTTGAGCAGTTGTCTGGCAAGCTATTGAGCTGTTATTTTGTGGAAAACACATTTATGGTGGTTTCTTTATTTTTACCAACTTCTTGGGTTTCAGAATGGGTGAATTTTTACTCCTGTAAATTCTTGAGTTTAGCTTGCAAATGTCATCTCTTATTTCCCATGCCCCACCCTTTATCACCTCTGCAACAAGCTATTTTTTAAGTGCATATAATTTGTATTTTAGTCCTAGAATTCAAAATTACTTAAGGGTTATAGTAGTTCTGTCCTTAGTTTAAAATCCAGGAATAGCACTGAAATTAGTTTTTCATCGAAAGCAGTAGTCAACCAAGGCCTCTCTGGATCTCAAAGTGAGTTCATTTCTTGGAATAGCAGGCCTAGATTTTTCAAGAGAGTATGAGTTTGAAAAATGGAAGGAGGAAACCATGAAGTATATGAGTAATTCCACATGCTGTTCTTTTCATGTGGCAATTCAAGTGCAACCATTAAAAGTAAATTACTCAAAAGTAGTAACTACTACCACTACTAACACTTATCATTTCTGCTAAATAATGTCTCTAATATCTTTTTGCTAACAGTTCTCTCTGACAGTGTTTACATTAAATACTAAGTTGGAGTGATCCCCTTAAAAACTAAAATTCAGGCAAAAGTGTCTCAGCCTTCTGTTGATAGAATGTACCAAATGATGAGTATGTCCATAAATCTCACATTAGTTTATAGTATGGAATGAATTCATAACTTTCTCAAAAGAGATAATGTCTTGCAGTTCAAAGGCTGGGAATGGGAGATGAGAGTTGGGAGGTGGGTGGGGGTGGTGAGGTTGTAGGTTTTCTTTTTTTTTTCCTCTCTTTTTGTTCCCCCCTTCCCCATAGCAGTAGCTAAAGATGCTGTTATCTCTTTTTTCTTACTGTGAAATAATCCAGTGGTCTGACCATGAACCAACCTATTTGGAAAAAAGCCAGCTTGGATGAAAATGAAAAAAATAAGGAAGGAATTTAGACAAGAAAGAGAAATTAATTATTATCTTTGTGCTTGCCTTATTCTTGCTTGCTCTGAGAAAGTTTTGTTTCATGTCACTAATCTGTTCATTGACAAGCATCAGATTGTCACTGACACTGTTTGGATAATCTGTGGTAAAATATGATATGGCCCAAAAATTAATTTTGCTTAGTTCCTATGTACTGTTTAATGCCAGAGAATAACTCATAATTCTTGCTAGAAGATCAGCTGTGTATAATTGGAAAAATGCTTTCTCACTTTATCTCTCAGACTCAAGTTAGCCTTTTCAACATCAAAAGGGAGGGGTTGCTTCTTGAAACCATTTTAAACCTTTAAGACTGTGCTCCTTGTACTTTGAAGCCTGTTAATTCTTGGAAAGGATATATCCATTCCTTCTGGGAGGTTTCATCCATCATGAATTATTTTATTTTGACTTTTTCTGACATATTTGGACCATTTCAGTCTTTGGCTATATGCCTATAGGTAGATATTAATCCATGTGCTTGTGCAGCTGTAAATTGCATGTGAGGGCAACTGTTGGAGCATTCATCTTTAGATGCACCTAAAATGGTAGTTAAAGACCCCCAAAAGGGCAAACAGTTGTGTTAGAATTTAAAAATAGGGTGGTATAAACCCTGAAATGTGCTCTGTCAAGTGGAGAGGGTCAGAGGGGTCTGCCTTGGCATTGTGCCTTTGTTTTGGCACTTTGTGTCACATTCCCATACAGTCAATTAAAATGTCCTTTGAGTAAGCTTGCATGCTGCCAGTCAAACCCTACCTGCTGCTACCTCTGTTTTTGAAGCCAAGCCACAGCCTTCCTTTGCTGTTTCACTGGATGACTGTGCTACAGTTTCCCCCAGATACTGTCTGTAGAGGGTTGTTTTCCACGTAGAACACAAGCTTTTAATGGACCTCAAGTAAACATCATGCTGATTCTTTGAACTAGGTATGGTGTAATATTTTCAGTTGCTCAAAAGACACTTTTTGTATACAGCAAGTTCTGCTTTGGGCCCATTGATGCATAACCAGAACAGGATACCAGAGACGTTTGTTTGTCTTTTCCAAGTAAACCTAAGATTTCACAACAGAACATGCAAGGACTGTCTCAGTGACCTTTACATGATAATGATTCCAAATACATAGTAACCATTTGTAAGGAAATAGGTTTATATTTTTTCATTCCATGAGAAAAGCAAGAAAAGCTTGAAGCTGTTTAAAATATTTCTGAACAAAAGATAATTTACTTGATCTGTATAAAATACTCTGAATTTCTGCTGCTTATAGGTGCAGCTGCTCTTGCAAAATCCATCAAAAAGTAGTATGTCATCCTTAAGCCATATGTTGTCTGGAAGATAGCATTCCATTATAATGTACACACTCAAAACTATAACACTATAAAGCAATAGAAGGGCCAACAAAGTGTGACTCTTTTTTTCCCCTCCCCCCAGTTTATAGATGGTCGTCTATCAAAATTAAATGCAGGAAGAGGCTTCTCTGATGTTTTTGAAGAAGAAATCACAGCAGGAGGCTTCTCTGGAGGTACAGGATTAATATGTGCAGTCATTGATGCTGCTTCTGTGGGAGCTTCTCAATGTGGTGATGTCCTCACGACGTCCTGTGAATTTTAGACATCATTAATCTTGTTACTGTTTCATTGTTTCCATTCATTCTGGGAAGGGTTTTAGCTTTTAACAAATCACTGTTGGGGCACATACCATTATGCACCTAGCTATATCAGTGTCTTAAATTAAGGTATGTTGGTTTAATTCAGTAAGATAATATTGATAGATTTCAGTATATGATGTGTCTTTTTTTATTATTATTTAAATTTTTAACTGCACATTTGTATAATATGATACAGTCTATATAAACATGATTTTACAAAAGAAATTTGGGCACCTGAACTTTTTCTAGATAGTTATTTTTGATAAGCCTTTTAAGCTTTTTTCACGTGTAATTATTTCTGCAGTGCAGAAGTCAGAGTGATTTCCCGAATTCTTCGCAAGAAATTTGCTTTCTCCAACAAATGTGTTACTCTAAAAAATGAGGGAAATACCTGAATATCATCTGAGAATGGAAGTTTGCCATCTTCATAAACAAAAATATTTTTCTTTGTGTTGTTTCAGTTATGTTCACTGAGTATTCAGACTCATAGAATGGTTTGGTTTAGAAGGAAGCTTAAACATCATCTACTTCCAACCTCCCTGGCATTGGCAAAGACACCTTCCGCTAGACCAGGTTGCTCAGGGCCTCATCCAACCAATGTTGAAGTGTTTTCCACATTAGCTGGCTAAAAGTTAACCCATGTAGAACAGTGCATGCTGGATCCAGTTGTGATCATTACAGGATTATTGAATGGTTTCCCATGAAAAATTTAGTACAGCTCTATTGCTGTTTGAGAGATCATAGGTTCCAGCAAAATGCTGAATCAAAATATGCTTGACGTAGCATACAAACAATTTGTGCTGTCAATCTTGAAAGTAGTTTAGAAGCTTCCGCAGTAGATGGAGGTAATGTGATTTTAACAAATCCAGAGTTGCATATAGCAGCATGTGATAGCTGCCTATGATGATCTTTTGCAAGATTACACTTGAATAGGCAGATGTAGTGGAGATAATGTGGCCATGGAGAAGTCATCAAGTGGTGCAGAGCCATCTTCATCTTCTACAAAATATACTCAGATTACATAAATCCTTTTGTCTCAAGATTTTCTCTGCCTCCTCCTGCCCTCTGTGTCTTGTGCTAGTGTCTAGCAGATAATTTGTGGGTTTTTTTCTTGATAAAAATGTGGTTAGTTATACAGAGATTTACTTCTCTCCTGCCTTTTGGTGGGAACCTGTGCTGCTCTGTAAACAGATTTTAGGCATTGAGCATCCATTATTCAGATAGGTGATGTCAGTATGCAGAGTTCGTTTGCTGACTGCAGTTAGGGGGTCAGGAGGCCGCAATAAAACTGCAATAGGAGGCAGATAAAGCTTGTTTCTTGGCTGCACTCTGGCAGCCTGTGAACCGCATCTCACCTGGCTCTGCTCAGGAGGGAATGCTGGGCTGCGCTGGCAGTTCTCGGCTAGGCTGTACCACGTGCATACTTTTCAAGTCAGACAAGCTGTATATTGCCAAGCTGTGGACAAATTGCTTAGGGCACATATTCAGTATTTACATAACTGCTGTCTCATTATCATTATGAAGTGCAGGGCTAACAATATGTATGCAATTGAAGGTGACATTTCATGACGCTAATGGGGTAGAACTATGATCTCTTTGCAGAGTTAACTCCCATCAACTTTATCAGGAAACCCAGGGTTTTAAAAAACAGGTGAAAAGCAGCCTTCAGAGGAGTCACAGAAAAGTGTGTGCTGCAAGATGTTGAAAGGACAGGTGGACATATTCTTAGCTATAGAGAGTCTAATTTAAACATTACTGAGCCAAGTAGGAAACATTTCTTTAGGATTTTTTAATTTTCTTTTTTCCACATATGTAAACAGAACTAAACCAGCGCAGAAAATTAAACTAGAAATTGGAGAATAAAACTTGGATTTCATTGGTTTCTATTTTTCCTTTCTTTTTTTTTCCTGGTTAAGTGGTAAAAAGTTATTTCATTTTGACTGTATGCGAGGGAAAAAAATTATCATCCGTCTTCATTACAGTTTATATTTTATACTTAAAATATAACTTTCTGTAAGATGCATTATTGTATGCAATTATTAGTTCTCAAGAGTTTTACATGACTTTCAATACTGGAATACAGTGATGACTGATTGGCTTAGCACTGGGATTTCTTGTAGAATATATCCAATCAATTCATCAACTTGGTCTATAATCGACAGTGTTAGCATAAGGAAAACTGAAAATGTGAAAACCTTTGAACCTTTCTTTTAATAATAATTTGGTTTAACACATCAGCATTTCTTGCTAGTATTTCAGGGGATTCAACTCTAGCTGTGGACATCCAGTATTGATGTGGCTTTTTCAGTAGATGAGTATTTGTCTCTGTTTTCTTCCCTAAAATCTCTCTTTACAACTAGAAGACAGTTAAACTTAGTGATTTTCTGTGATGTCATTTACTGTTACTAGTAGTTGTTTAAGTCATAGGCTGTGACAGAAAAATTCAGATGTGTGAAGAGTCACTGTTAAGCATACTACAAGCCAGATGATATATGAATATTGTTGGTAAGAATTTGAAATTATGAAATGTCATGTTAGAGAAAGTACTTATGGTTCAGTGACATTTAATTGTTGCACTAGCAGTGGTTAAATTTCGCCTTTTTACATGTTATCTGCATGCTGCCTTCTCTGGTAGTTCCAGGAAGCCAGATTAAAAGAAAAGAGAGAGAGAGAGAATAAAGGTGAAAAACAAGACATTTTTGCTTCAGGTTGCTCTTTGAGGTTCTTACTGGAGATAGGATCATCACATTCATCTCTTCACCCTAGCGTCAGGATAGAATGAGAGGAAATGGCCTGAAATTGTGCCAGGGGAGGTTTAGATTGGATATTAGGAGAAACTCATTTATGGAAAGAGTGGTTAGGCATTGAAACAGGTTGCCCAGGGAGGTGGTGGAGATATTCAAGAAATCTGTGGACATGGCATTTTTGGACATGGTATAATGGCCCATGGTGATACCAGGCTGACAGTTGGACTCAATGATCTTAAAGGTCTTTTTCAACCAAAACAGTGATTCTATGAATGGGCTGAAAGGTAGCTGATATAAGCATAAACAGCTTAGGTATTTTCACCTCCTTAAGAAACTTGGCAATACTTTTTAAAATTATGGAGTTAGTTCTCAGCCCACATTCTTGGAGAATGCTTGGCTTGCTGCTAGCCCGTGCAGTAACTCCACAAGAGCCTTTTTTTAATTGATTTCTGCAAAGCTGCAGAAGTTTTGAGAACTCCTATTAAAAGTCTGTCATGTTGAGCAAAATGGCTAAACTCTGTGTTTGAAACTTCAGCATTGCTGTCAACATGAATATCTTGTCTGGGGTCAGTAACAGCTTGCAGTACTGGGGTGTTCAAGTGACCGATACACTCTTAAACTTCCTCAGACATCAGGGACTCCGTCTTCAGTGTTCAGCTGAAGCACCCGTGGGAAATAGTATTCATTTCTTCATCAATAGAATTTAACCCCGTCCTCATGGCCGGCTTACTGGTGCATAGTCCTCAGCAGTCCTATGCAAGCCAAGAGTTTTCAGTTGCCTTTTAGAGGTTTTCCCTTTGTGAAAGAAAATGGATGCAGTTAATAATATAAAAGGATTTTTCCTGCACAGGAGTCTAATCTGTAGACTTTTCTCGTGTTCCTTTTCCCTGGGATGGTGCCATCTGCAGTATATGTAATTTTTGTTCTTGAGATTGTGTCCAGTGGCATCAGTATGCTTGAGTGTAGTTCATTATATATTATTCTTTCCATTGAGTTGACATTTTTCTTTTCAGACTTCATAGCAGTGTGTTATTGTAGTTTTAATTTCTCTTTCTGCCTCAATTGGAATTAAAATCTGTCTGTGATGGAAAGGTTTCCTTGTACAAGGAAAATAGAAAACATGAAGTAAGAGACACCTAGGAATTTTTTTCTTTGTGTACACATATTCTTATTTTTACATTCCTTGTTTATCAGGGAGGAATAAAATTAATGAATAATCCTCTAAGGGAAATTTTTATGCAGAGAGTTGAAACATTAAAAATGTTGGATGTTTAACTGTGCTACACTTTACATTTCTGTTTCAGGAAACTCAAGATCTTATCAGCAGTGGATGCATACAGTGAAGGTATTAACTTGGTTAAGTATTTATAGGAGCCATTATGTTCTTTAAATCTTTGTCCTTTTCCTTACATTTATGTAATGGTAAAAATTTGTTCATTTCCAAGGAAGATAGAAGTTCATTTTATAAGAAGTAACGTGTTTATGGTATATGTAATAACTTTGGTGTGGTGTGTTGATTTGTTTTTTTCTTGAAGATTAAAAGAAAACCACAGTCAAAACAAACTGAAGTCCCCTACACAAAACAAATGCCAAAATGCACAAGGTTTTCCTCTCTGTACCGTCAGGGGTTTCACTGCTTTCTGTGTCGTGTTACATTCCACAACTGTGAATTAGGTGTGACAGTGCAATTTGATATGAAGTTTATCACTTCTAGTAAATAGCAATTTTCTTATACATATTTGTGCAGTTTGACTAGCAGAAGACCCTTGGTATAACCTTGTTACTCTGCAAGATTAGTAAAAAAATATTGCTCTAGATTAGAGAATTCTCCTGTGATTAAACAAGATACTTTTTCTTGTCGGGTTAAAGTATTCTTAAGTTGCATGATAAATATGATAGGAACACGTGAAAAATTACCATAGCTTCTGAATTGATTTTGAAATGGTAACAATGAATGAAGAATGAAAATACATCATTCTGTTAGAATGCATTGATAAATGTGTCAGCTATGATAATGATGTGCTGTAACCCTTGGGTAGCTGCAGACATCAGGTTGAAGAAGAAACACAGCTGTGGTTATTCTTCCTGATTTAAAAGGAAGATTGTTATTTCTTTGCACCACACTGTTTATTTTTTCCTTGCTGTTGTTTTAAGGTTTGACTTGTGCTAAGGTGCTACTAAAATATATTTTTTTTGGTGTATTTCAGAAAGGTGGAGCACTGATCAACACAGCAATGACCAAAGCCACTCCAGCTGTGAAAACAGCATATAAATTTGTAAGATCATCTATTTCAAATAAATAATACATAAAAATGCTGCAACCTTTTATAACTTCTCATTCTTCCTGAATATTCAACAGCCTAAGCATTTTGTACATGCATTGCAGAAAAACACTTCAGCCTGTAGAAAGTTTTTAGCTTAATTTGTTTTCTCATGCAGCACTGTGATTTAGAGTTGATTCAGAATCTTCCAGATAGCTTGTACCTAACAACAGACATTTTCAAAGCACCTGGTTTTATCTCAATCATAATGCATAATAGATGCTTCCTTTGGATATCATTTAGATATTTGATACACAACTCTAAACTCATCCTAGCCTGGTGCCATGATTAAAATACAGACAAATGCTGGACAAACGGACTCCTGGCTTACACAGATGCAGTTTCACTTTGGCATTAAGTGCTGTGCCACTGAAAAGATGTGGTAAAGCATCAGTAATGTGTGCAGCCTTTTTGTCATCTGCTCTTTTAAAGATTGTACTAGAATACTCAGGTTTAACTGGATTTAATGCTTATACTTTTGAGCTTAAAAGATAATGTTTTCAAAGGCTGCCTAACCAATAAACCAATTACACAGTACAGAAAAGCAGCAATAGCGTAAAATGAAGTGGAAAGTATTTTCAGATATCATTTTTAATACATGGGAAAATACTTTTGGCTTCCTTTTTGCTTTTCCAAATATTTCATTAGTTGGATGCATAATAAGTAGTCCTGAATAAATCAGTACATCAGTCTGAGCTAAGGTGTTTTTTTTTTTAAGTACAGTTTTCAAACAGAATTTTTAAGTTTGTCAGTAGAAAACATAGCAGCCATGGAGAGAAACAGGTGTATTAATTATATACTTCATAGGCTCCTTTACAACTTTAAAAATGGTTCATTAACAGATTATCTGCAAATTATTCTTGTTCAGTTCACACTAGCTTAGACCCTTGTAATTTTTGTGAGGAACTGTGTGTATAAAGTATTTAGACCCCGTTGAATTTCTTATGCTGTTTCCTTTTAACAAGCCTGTGACTAAAGGAATGAAACCTGCATTTCTTAATTGTTAGATAATTGATTGGTGGCCATGAGTAATGTGCTGGGTACCATCCCTCAGAGTTAAAACAAAGGTCTCCAGAATTCATCCAAATGCAGTGAGCATGATCTGAGAAGTTTAAAGGGGCTCTTAGGTTAGCATCTGCTACATGGCACCCCATTGTGCTGCTACTGAGCTTATAGATGTATGATTTAAGGATCAAAAAGACACCCTGACCTTTTGATTCCAGAAAATTGTTTTCTTTTTTCTGAATATCTATGTATAGAAAGCCATAGAAATATATATATTTGGCTTTATATCTTTACCCTTGAATATATTTTTTAAGTCCTGTTTTCAAGAGAATCTTGAAAACTTTTTTTTTAATCCTATATTTTATAAGAAAGATGCCTCATCTTCTGTTTTGGGTAGGGATTTTGGTGTCATGTGTTCTCCCATCTTTTCTTCTTCTCTATTCTGCCCTCCTCCCTCTGCCTCTCTTTTAAATACTACTTTTTCCTTTTTTAGCACAAGTACATGATACTGTATTGATAATTCATTTCTCTATTGAAGAATATTCTTGGCTGTTTTCTATGCAACAGTGATCCTTGACTGCCTATTTTAATACATTCAGAATTCTCCCTAAATAGCACCCACTATGCTGTTCAGCAACAATCTCCATCTGCATATGAAATCACTTCATTTCTTTTAAGATTGATGTTGCCCAGCAAGCTGCCAGACTGGAACACTGTAGCAGTCATCTTGAAAATCTTACATTTTTCCAACATGCCTTACTGCCCTTTCAAATTTAAAGGACCATTTCAAATAAAGGGGTGATATATGCAACCATTTTTAGCCTGTCCTTAGCAGTGCTGGAGAATTTTTCACAGCACTGGCATGCATGTACTGAAAAAAAATCCCTTAAGTAGGAATATACTAAATATATTTAAAATGAATGGATGAAACTTGTAGTAAAGCTTATTGCCCCTTATGTTACCAGGTATTTAAAAAAGCAGTTAAAATAAGTATGGCATTGTAAAACATGTTCAGTGGCTACAACCAGTGTCATGCTACTTAGATCCTTCTGTTTTTCTAGGCAAAAAATCAGGCAAGGCAAGGAATAAAAGAAGTGAAGAGTAAGTTAAAACACAAGGTACGTAGTGCACTTTTTACTCTC
>CM066588.1:9063623-9111123 GCA_033816785.1 Picus viridis | reverse complement strand
TCCATCTTCCATGCTCCAGGATGTTTGCTTCAAAATAATTCATTTGTTTCTAAGCACAATGTTCTTTCTTGTATCAAAGAGGAGAAGAAAACAAATGATGGAATCATTAATTCTAATCTGATTTCAGAACACAGGGAGCCATTCTAAACCCCTCCTTGAAATATTTTCAGGACAAACAGTAAAAATTAACTTTTTTAAAAAAAATATATTTTATTTATTTTCCTTTTCCTAGCTTTCTACTTGGGGGAAAGCACATTTCCAAGCTCTTCTATTTATGTTCCACATGTTGCTGTAATTGCCTTCAGTTGGATGGTGTGGAAGATCCTTTTCGTATCTAATCTCTCTCTCCACACTATATAAGTAGGACAATATTATCCTGGAACTAAAGGTACACAACATCTTATTTGAAATGAAAGGGCACATTCACAATAGAATCACAGAATGCAGGGGTTGGAAGGGCCCTCCAGAGATCATCAAGCCCAACCCCCTGCAAAGTAGGACCACTTAGGGCAGGTCACACAGGAAAGGGTTTTGATCTCTAGAGAAGGAAATCCACTTGTTTTACAAAAGATATACTGCCTTTTTGGGGGGGTGCCATATCCTAGTAGAGCAGGCTCAAGCCCAATATGGAGGTGTAGATGGTTTTATCCCCAGGACTCTTTCAGTTTCTCTGATATCTGCTGGCATCACATCCAGGTAGGGACTATTTCAGTCTTCAAACAAGTGTGGGTTTTGTTGCTAATAATCATCCTCTTGTAAATTATAAATGTCAAGGACACCTAAAATCCTGTGTTCACTGCTTTTTCAGGCAGAAAGTCTCCCATATGCAGACTTTGTCAGCCTTGGGTTGCACCATTTGGCATACAGCACAGCATTATCTTTTAAGGTGTTTGACCCCTGCCTTTAACTTCTCCTATATAAATTAATAAAATAGTGATTTTTTGTTAAGGGATGGCATAATTTAAAATCTGTATGACCTAAAATTGCTGTGCTTTAGGTTGCCATTGATAATACCTGTTCTTAAATATAAGAATAAATGGGACTGACCTGAGTCAGTCCTGAAATCAGAGAATATTCTAAATGTTTCCAGGAGCAGTACTCTGGAGCTGGCAGGAAGTTTCTATTGCTATTATTAAACTGAAAGCACTGCAGAGTTCTGGGGTGCAGCAAATGAAGGAGACAGAGAGCCATGTGCTTTGCTGCAGTACAGGCATGGTGACATATCCAAGAGAAAGCTGCCATCACTCCAATTCTGCTTGAACTGAGGACTCTGAAACAGGCTTCCCACCATCTCAGAGTGCTGCAGCTGTCCCTTTGCACCAAGCACATCCCCATGACCAAACAGAAATGCTCAGAGGTCTGAATCCAGAAAGTCCAGCCAAGAAAATCAAGATCCAGACCATAAACAGTTGTAGTAGGAAGATATTATATTACCCGAATGTCCCACTCAGTGTTGTCCTCCACCTCAGGAGTCAGCTCAGTGGTGTTCTTCACTTTGTTAAATGTTCTCAGTGCTGCTACACAGCTGCTATGTGACAGCACAGCAGAGGCTGCATTACATGACTAGCTAAAATACAGCTAATTTATTAGCATGAATCAAAATCAGGAGTTAAGTTGCATTTTAAAACCTTAAAGGTATCAGTAAGAGCTTTACGACTGTTACCTTTTTAAAGGTAAATAATTGGCAATGCTTATGGAAAAGATAAAGTATAAATGGCTCTTGGAACAAGGAGAATTCTCTAATTTGAAGAGTAGCAAAATGAAAAAGTGTGGAAGAATAGACCAGGGGACTATAAACTGCAGCTAATCCACAGTACTGCTTCTGGTGTTGCTCAAACTACAGATGACTGGGTTTTCTTCAGAGAAACCCTTGCACAGTCAGAGTACAGCCTGTAAGAAGACTGAAGATTTAAGTGCTAATTCAGCAAATTATTTCAGTCTAAGCTCATGCTTAAATTTGTCCTTCTTGCAGAACACACTGTTAAAATTTCTCATTTAAAGCAAGAGAAGGGCATAGCTAACCTCATTACACTAAAAGAAAATTTTATCACTTGTGCCGTAAATAAGGTTGGGCTTCAGGGTGACAAACGTGGGCTGGGCGAACATATCCATAGGCAAAGCTGCTCATTTCTTTAAGGTCTTCTCAGGGAAACAGCAGGCATCATTTCTCCTGTTAAACCTGGTTTCCCTGTCTTGTTTGGAGCTTCAGTTTAGAAGAGCCTGCTGAATGCCCTGTACTGTTCTACACCAAGTTGTTCTAATTAATGGCTATTGATTTAAGTGTTCTCTGTTCTATAAAAGGTAAGGATAGCAAAATAATAATCTCCAATTGGTTTCTCTATTAAAGAAAAATGAAGAAATATTTATACATAGGTTAGCTATTAAATGTATTGATCAGGATTTTATTTAGTAGGAGAATGCCCTCATCTTTGGGTCCCTGTCTGAAAGACAAAGCAGCAGGAGACACAGTGTCAGGTTTGATTTCTTTCCAGCTTGATATAACAAGAGAATTTTGCTTACTCTTTCTCCCCCAAATCCTTCCCCAGGCTCCTCTCTGGGCACTAATAGTGTGTGGTGGGTTGTACACAGCATACCTGAAGTTCAGCTGCTTCTTTGTGCTATAAAAAATCAGTTCTTCAGAGACGCTTCCTATATTGCATAAACTAGAAAGGAAAGAAAATATGTGGGGCAGGAATTATCCAACTCACCTCTAGTGATGGACTATATTTCAAGTTTCTTGCACTAAACCTTTAAGGAACTGATTTTCTTCTTGCTGGAAGGAGCAAAAGGAGACTGTTTACACTGGTGGTTGTTCTGTGTCAGATGGACAGGACAGCATCTCATTTCTCCGTGGAAGTTTTACTTAAGGTAGTAACTCTTTATTACTCCTTTGGGAGAAGATCATCTGCACAACTGTACCAGGTAGAAAACCAGAGAATTACTGAACAAGCCATGCTGGAAAGAGGCTGTAGTCAAATGTTTGGAATGAACAGAAAAAATGAATGATTGAGTGGGCTAGATGGCACACTTGTTACGGGAGTCCAGGGAGGGAACATGGAGGACCTCCTCTTACACTGGGACACAGGCAACTGTGTCCACTAGAGAGTGTCAGCTGGGAGATGTTTAACCCTTTTCCCCTACCCTATCTTTTTGACTTGGGGTAATTCCAACTGTGTGAATCACAGAAGAAATATTCCCAGTCACTTTTCTTTTTTTTTTTTTTTTTTAAATAAAGGATTGCTTTAGTAAGGTGATCACTTAAGCACAAACAGTATAGTGCTGGAAAACTGTCAATATTGTAAATGTTTTCTGTTCATATGGTATTTTTCCAATGCCTTTTGAAGGATCATAGGACTGACCATGAGCCATGGTCAGTCTCCTTTCCCTATTACCGGTGATTTTCATTACAAGGCACCCCAAGGAAATAAGGTGTGTGTTATGCTAAATGCTTCCAGCCCAGAAAGCTTCCAAGCAGGATTAGCAACTGCAGCACTTCCAGCCTTCATGATTTTGTCTTGTTCATGCAACATTTAGTGTGTTTTTGAAAACCTTAGCATCCAGAGTCAAGCAGATGCTTGGAAATCTGTATTTTGGGGAAATACTATTTTGTCCTACTAGAATGGCCATATTTTAAAGCCATTCTTTTTAAGAGTTTCCTATATGAGAGCCTGGTGGGCCTGGCATAATAGGGATATGAAGATGGATTATGGAGAGACCCAGAGTACTCATTAGGGTAAAGGGAGGGAAGCCAGACTGCTTGTTGAACTGAATGACTGATTGTGCTATCTTATGCCTTCCTTTCAGAAGACAGCACACTGCATTCTATGTTTTAATTTTAAAGATAATTGCTTTAATTTAATTTGGTCCTTTTTAGGAAGGTAACAGAGATGAGAACATTTGTTATGGGGCCTATCATCTCATGTTTGAAGTTGTTCCTGGTTAGTGAGGAGTGCTGGGAAAGAGCCTCTCTGGGGTGGCTTGCACCAGCTTTGTGATCTTCCCAAGGTAACAGTATTTCCAGCATCAAAAAACTCCTCACCACCTCATCATACACTGGTTTAGAGACTTCTCCCCAGTAATATGTGTAAAGAAGCCTATAGCCAAATGTCTGTTGAGTCTTTGATCCCTTCATGTTGGTGGGTTGGTTAAGTAGGGTGAAGCTGCACTTGTTTTAGCATTTAGTTTTGGATTTGGAGCACTTTTAAGCTTCCTTGACCTACAACACCTTGGTTCGCCTTGCAGAGCACTCTTGGAGTTTGCATCTGGGCTCCTTTTTGATGAAACCCCACTTGAAAGCTGTACTTCAGGAACATGCTGGTTACTATGGGGCCAGACCAAGCTCTGAGCGCCAGGGGAGGTTCAGACTGGATGTTAGGAAGAAATTCTACACAGAGAGATTGCCCATTGGAATGGGCTGCCTGGGGTGGTGGTGGAGTCGCCATCATTGGAGGTGTTTAGGAGGAGACTTGATAGGGTGCTTGGTTGCATGGTTTAGTTGATTAGGTGGTGTTGGATGATAGGTTGGATGCAATGATCTTGAAGGTCTCTTCCAACCTGGTCTATTCTATTCTATTCTATTCTATTCTATTCTATTCTATTCTATTCTATTCTATTCTATTCTATTCTATTCTATTCTATTCCATTCCATTCCATTCCATTCCATTCCATTCCATTCCATTCTATTCTATTCTATTCTATTCTATTCTATTCTATTCTATTATTCTATTCTATTCTATTCTATTGGGTGCTACTGCTGCTTTCCAGGTCTGCTCCTTCAGGCTTATGGTATAATAATGCAGACATAGGCTACTGTTGTTCCTAACACCATGTTCAGCTACCTGATTTTCAAAGCATCCAAAGTATCATACCTTTGAAATCAGACTGCTAATCTCAGTAGTATTAACAAAACTGTTTCGGTCTCCTTGTCCATAAACAAGCATGGAAAAATTCTGGTGAAGCACATCAGCTTTTTAACAGCATCTAGATGTCAACCACAGTGGCTTCTCTGTCATGGGAAGGTGCACTTAAAAAAATGAGATCTGAGAGGCATCCCCAGACCTGCTGTTAGCTTGAACAGTGAGTGCAGTCAGAACAATAATGCATGTGAAAAGCCTGTGTTGCTTGCTGGGACTGGTCACATCTCAGGATGCCATTCTAGTAACTTATTTATATGACACAGGCCATGATTAATGAATTGCTGAGTGATAACAACATATTGGCATAGGTGGGAGCATTGCATCCCTCACCTGTTATCCTGTGACTAGAAGTAATACATACTTTGAAATGGTTTAAAAAAGTTTTTTCTACTTACTTTCCAGATTTAGCCAGGCAGGCTTAATGAAAAAAGAAGATACAGTTTCATTAAGAAACACAAAGTGATCCTTTTTTGTAGAGCAAAGGCACTTTGCTCTTTACTTGTCCCCCCTTAATGCCATGAGCTTAAAATTAGCACGTGGTGCAGCTGAATATTGTTTTTAAGAACAAATCCATTTCTATGCTCCCAATCCAAATGCAACAGGAAAAACACCATTGCTTCAGGACAAAATGTAAAAAGGGGATTCAATTTAAAAATGCTTGTGGCAATGAAAAAATATAACTTCAAATATGAGCCAATTCATTGAGGCCTTAACATTCATTTGTTGCAAATGGAGGAGGCAGCGGAACTCAAGGCCAGAGCCAATTGGCATCTTCTAGTCAGGGAAAGGTCAAGTGGTGGCTCGCTCTGTGTGTGCTACTCCTAGTCTTTGTTAAAATGCTGGTATTAAACAGAAGTTACATCTGAGGTCAAGTGACCGCAATAGCAGGGGACACAGCAAGCCCTCAAATCATTCCCCGTGATGAAAATGACATGGAGCTGACATAATATCTGAGGTGAGATGAAACTGAAATCCTCAGCACCTGAACACTTCACCTACTGATGGGTAACCTGACCCTAACCAATCTTATAATCATATCCATGTCAAGAGGGAAGCTGCATTTCCTAGAGCAGAAGGCGCAGTCAGTCTGGTTTATATTTTTTGGGCTCCAACTGTGCTTCTGGAATGATGTTGTTAAAAGTTTCAATACTGTGCTTTAAGCCTCTCAGATCAATGTCTTCCAAGAAAAATCAGCTCCCACCTTGCTAAACAGACACAGCTTTTGCTGGTCTTTTGCTTCATTCGAGGGGCTTGCTGCTGTCTGTTTATGGAGCACGCTAAATGTGTTGCTCAGTGATTTTTAAGAGATTGAGGTTGGGATCAGATATGGCACTTTCAGACCCCCAGAGAGCAAGAGCATGGAGTGGCTGTGATTTCTTCAGTGATCATAAAGATTTTTTGGTGCCACAACCTTTTTTAAATGAAAATATCTTTTAAGAAAAAATATAAAAATTAGCTCCAAATAATTCCTTCCAGATAGTGTCATGTTAGATAACTTTTAGGGTGTACAAATACTTGACTTTTAAAATGTTTCTCTCTAAATCTCACCTCTTTACATATCACCTTTAAATGTATCTTTAAAATTACGTGCTGGAAGGTTTGATTTTGGGGAATTCTTTGTGTGTTTTGCATTTGCATTGAACTGAAGAGGACAAACAAAACCCAGCTGAAAATCCGGATTACGTAAGCAGAGCTGGGCCGAAACACTCCTACAATATTTTCTGAGCCAACATATTTCCAGGACCCCAAACAATTGTTGTACTCAACTGTGGGATGAATCAGCATGTATTTAAATCAAAGGGAGCGAGGGAAGACTACATTAGTTCTGTTCCACAGACCTGTCAAAGCTCCAAAGAGATTAAACGCATGACCCCTTCATCCCTAACATTGCTCCACAAGAGACATTTCTGTCACTATTTCTGCCACTTGGCTTTCTAAGATGCCACGAAGCCTTAGGGCGACCTCTGCTACATTTCAGTGTTGTTTATTGATTTCTGACCCAGTGCTTAATAGTTTTCCCAGTCCCCCTGAATGGCTTTTGTAAGCAATAGGGTTTGTGCATCTCACCGATCAATACCTTTTATATTTACAATAAAATTGAAACTGCTTCTTCTGGGGGTGCAGCCCAGCATTTGTCATCCTTCAGCGAGGGAAAACTATGTCATTATCTGAATTAAAACATTTATTTCTGATTAAGACAGTGTCCTATCTCATTAATTTTTCCCTTTCCAATAGAAAGGGAATAGAATCCTATTGATTTTTGCACTTTTACACATCTCCACTGCTGGGAAGATAATTGAGAAGTTAGCCAGAATAAATGAAGTTTCAAGTCTAGCAGGCCAGCCAATACCTTCCAAATTCAAGGTGTTTTTATGAAGCTGGATTTTAATTTGTTGGCAAGCTGAAGCAGTGGGACTTATTCGGCTGAGTAAATTGGATTAAGAGTAGAATCTCCTTGAAGCGTGTCTTGGTGAATGCTGAGGGGCTTGTTCCCCCTAGACAGCCACAGACCTGGTTTAGATTTATGCTAAGACAGCTTCCAAATTGCCCTCCTTCAAAACTCAGACTCACTGCAGGAAGTGAGGATTAGGAGAGCAAAAGCTTATTAACTCACTTCTCTTTCATTGTATCCCCTGTCTTAAAAACGACCAAACTCTAATCAGCAGCTGAACTAGACCTTCAGATTTTCTGCATCAATTGATTACATGTTATTAGAATAATGGGATTAAATCAAGCTTCATTAAAAAGAATTCCCTTTGCATGAATCCCTACTTCTGAGGAGCTTTCCAGCTTCCCTGTTGGCAGTGACAGTCCAAGTTTAGGGCTCTGTTCCTTCTGATGTTTTTCTCTCTCTGAATTAGCAATCTATAACATCTTCATTTCCCCTGTAGAAAGGCCATACAATCATTGTAGATTCCACTAGGAAACACAATGTGTGTAATCAATGAGAACTGTGAAAGGTTGTATTTGAGTTAGACAATATATTGTGTATTTTATTAAGTTATACAGCAGATTTTCTTACTTTTTAGAGCAGGGAAATCAGTCTTCCTAAATATATTCTATGTCTTCTAAGAAATGCTGGGATTCCTGCCTTTTAGGAATCTGTCTCTGTATAAAACTAAGAACCGGGAGAAGAAAAAAATCTCAGACTCTCAGTCTATCTCAGTAATCTCAGTTCAGAGACTACTAGAGTGTAATCTGCTCTCTCACTCTTACACATTCCTTGCAGCTTGATTTTGAGACATTGATTGAATTATTTTTCTGTAATCCAAATGAAAAAGGGCTGCAAGTTAAAAAGAAAAATGTGGAGCTTCTGCTTGTCCCAAATTTGTGATTTCTGGCACTTGTGGGACTTTTTGGGAGGGGGGAACGTTGCAAATGTTTGAATCTTACTAGTTTCTAAGGAAGAAAATACACAATATAGAGGAAAAAGTCCCCTGAGAAAGCTTTGTAAATGCCTGAGTTCTAACAAATCAACAGCATTAGATTAAAAATGCTGTGTAAGTGAAGAACTTAATTTCTTGCTGCATTTTAATGCATAGACCCAAGCACCAAAGTATGCAAAAGGTTGAATACATTCATCACAAACATTTCTGTTTTCCCTTTTTACACCAATGAGAAATTACAAGATTACCAATGACCTTCCTACCAATGAAGCACCATAATTATGGTCATTTGTTATACAACAGAGACGAATGGATAGAATTTACATAGAATAAAAATATTATTTAACAGCTGTTATTGATGTGTGAAGTGTAATCCTAATTTATTTAAATGCTATAAATGTATTGGTAATGTATTCTTTTCAAATTAACCTCCTGAACCTTATACAGAAAAAACTTCAATTAATATTGCACTAAAATCCATTTTCTCCTGTTGTGGGAAATATTGCATGGGGAAAAATTTACAGCTACAAGGGCAGCAGCACGGTAGCTACAAGTTCCTGTTTGATTTTATCAGTCTGTGGTTCAAGCTTCTGATACTGGATTATTAAAGCAAATTAATTGAATTTCATAAATTATATTTATGCCAAATAGGCTTTTACCATGGCAGTTTTCTTTTCCTGTTATTTAGGCACACAATAACAGTTGCCGAATGACTTAATGGTTGGAATTGATGATTTTAAAGGTCCTTTCCAACCAAAGTTTTCAGGTGATGTTTTCTATTCTATTGCCAGACCTTTGAACGAATATAGAGGAAAAGAGAGAGAACCATTCAGGGCATTTTTAAACTCAGTTCTTTCTGGTTTGTACCCTGTAATGCTGCATCTTAAGAGAACAACAGGATGTGCTGAATCGCTGCAGCTGGTGATTGATTTAGAGGCACAGGCAGGTGTTTGTGTGTGTGTGTATATGTGTAAAACACTTTTAGGTTTATCTCTTTTGTATTCTGTCCATCTGCCCCAAGCTGTCATTATTCCATGTTCATCGACAGAAGAGTTATAGTTTGCAAAAACCTATCAGGTAGGCTGGACACCAGATAATTGAGGTGATGATCAGTGCTAGCAAAAGACAATTGATAGTGATAGTGTCACAGGCTGTACCTAACAAGATCTGCACCCTCTGTCTCCTTTAGCCTTTCTTTGGAATGGGCAGAATATGGAATAACATGGACATGTCTGATGTGCATCAATAGATAGGATGGCAGTGCATAATACTTCTTGGAACTGCGATATGATGGTTGTATCTTTTGACATTGCGGCAGGTTATTAAATAGAAATGTGAACTATTAAGAGATGAGCTTGACTCTCAATACATTTTTATCAAAGTCAAAAAATACTTGACACCATTGAGTGGTTCCGCTCTGTGGAGGACCAGGAAAAAATCTGGCTTTACGGGAAAGTCAAATATGGTAATTGCCCCATTCTTGAAGTGGAAGGCAGACCTCACTCCCAGATGTTTCACAGAAATAGAAATAATTAACAAGTGGAAATGTGCATGTTTATGCCCGAGTATAAGTACAAGAGTTTAAAGGCATAGTTAGTGTTTCATTTTCATGTATAACGCTACTAGTGAATTATCCATGAATGTATGAACTGGAGAGGACACAGAGCAGAACCTCAAAATAAGCTGATTCTGGTACAAACTGGGAATGTGTCCTTGGCTTACAGGTGCCTGATCCAGGAGAGTAGGTCAGAACACATAGTCACCTCCCTGATTCTGATTCAGAGGGAAAGCAGTTTTCATAGCTTGACCCTTTCTCTGAGGGTATTAGTGTCTGAAATATTATTCCCTGCAACTGTAAAACCAAATGGATGAATCTAAATTAAGGGAATGTATTTAAATCTCATTCTGCCAAAGGCATCTCATTTTCTTTTACCATTTTGGATTACTGTTTATTTTTTCTGGACATTAAAAAACATTGTTTTCCTTCCTGACTTTAAAAAAATGACATCTTTATTTCAACCCAAATGTTCCATTCCTGGTTGACTCTGTGACACTACCTCCTGCAGAGCTCTTAAATGCTTTCACAAAGCAGATGAGATCTTGTGTACACGACCCCTTCAAACAGCTCCAGGTGACACAATATTGCACAGCTCCATATTTTCAGTTCCAAAGGAAGGGTTAGTTTTCAATTACAAAGGAAGAGTTAGCATGGGCAGCTTGCAGTAGGATTTATCCTCTCATGCCCATCTGTAATGTATGCAAGAAAGCCATAGCTTTGCATGGCTATTAAACATCCTATAGTCTATATAAAAACATGCAAAGTTGAGGCTTAATAGCAATAAAATATTATGGGCTCTGCCCTCACTCATGGCTGAGTGAGCATGTCCCTTGATTGGGTAATTGGCAGACTACACCCTGTAGCAGACTCATGAATAGTCATGGTTTTTCATTATGGTGAACTATAGGTTGCTTAACTATATCACTCTCTGCTTTCCAAAATGCCTTTGCATTGGCCACAGAGGCTCTTCCTCCCCTCGCAAACTATTGCTTCCTGAGAGTCCTGCATTCTTCTTCCCAGCAGTGCCCTGGGAAAGCCATTACATGCTTGCTCAGTGGCACTGAGGCTCTACTGTCTTTTATTTTTCCCTCAGGCTGGTAGCCTTTGGGAGGGACTAAGACACATTAATAGAAAAGATCTGCTCCCTAATTCATGGCATTTCAGAGAGACCTTTGAATATATTGGGCTCCGGTTGAATTAATGTCGTTTCAGTCAGGACAGTAAGTTTACTGTAGTTTGTCAACTATCATTCATTTAGGAAGTCCAGTAATTTAATGTGTAGCACAGGGCAGTCAAGACGCAAGACAGACTTGAGTGAATGATGTGTGATTATTTTAAACACATGAGTCTAGCCACATGAGAAAGCATCATTTGGTTGATCAGAGCACAGTGGAAATGCATTCATGGAGTGGGGCTGGTATCTGCAATAAACCCACCCTTAGTCAGCAGAACCACTACAGCCTGCACCCCCTCCTTCTCCCCCAACTTCTGAGAGGTGAGATCTGTCCCTTTAATGTAGGAAATGGATTGATTTATGTCCGTGTGATAGATAGAACGATTGTCAACGGAATTACACTGAATTATGGTGACACTGCTTCAGCTCCACAAGCCACTCCCCATATGTCCTATAACTCAAAAGCAGAATGACAATAACACTATCTATGAAATTTATATTCATGATTATAAATTAATTCTTTTTGGCCAGACCAGCAGCAGTAGCAGCCTGGCGTTGCAATTTCCAAACAGCATTTATGGCATTGGCTTGGGAATACTATCTATCAAACTTGGTGACAAATGTGGTAGATGATGGTCTTTCCCGCCGCTGGCTCAAACATCCAGTTGTGTTACAGGGGGAAAGAAAATGCTATAAAATAACAGGCATCCTTGAGCAGCAATTTCTGACCAGTGTTCCCAGCCTAACATCAAGCTGCACAGGTCCTGTTGAAAACGAATGCTTCTTAGGAGAGAAACATGGAAAGCAGGATGTATTCCCATGTGGAGAGGAAAGAGACAGTAGTAGTAGGAAACAGGTATTGGACTTTGGGGAGGCTGCAACCCAGTGTGATCTTGATCTCACAGTAGACCAGTTTAAGTGCAACAAATGCAGAAGAGCAATGACTGACTTACTCCAGGGACATGGGAGGTGCAGACTTGCTTTATGGATGTATTGAGTAGCCTTGAAATGCCAGCTGTGCCCTTTGGAGGTATTTTTCACATTCTGCTGGCTTTTAGTTGGCACATGGCCACAGCACGAAACCCACTGAGAGCCAGTTGCAGACCAGTGTTTAGGGTTTCTCTGTTTCCTTTCCAAATGAGCCTCCTTTGTGGTGGTGAAGCTTGGTGTGGCAAAGGCTGGGAAACAGGGTGCACCTTCCTCCAGTGCTCTTTCTTTTCCAGATCACACCAAAACAGAATTTTGATTCAGAGGTGTTCTCCAGACATGAGGATCTTTTGCCACTCTTTATTTGTCAGCTAGCCCAAATAAAATTTGAGCCTGAAAATTCATTGAATCACAGACTGGTTTGATTGGAAGGGACCTTTAAATGTCATCCAATCCAACTCCCCTGCAGTTAGCAGGGACATCTGCAACTAGAGCAGGACCATAGGAACACATGGTTGCATCATTGCTGCACAATGATGAGTAAGTTGCCTCTTCTGAAATACTCAGTTGGCTAAAATAATTGTGTGTGTTTGTTTTTCCTGCAGAAGTGCCTGGCTTCATTCAGGTGGTGTTTAGCCTAAAGGACAACCTCTAAAACTTCCTCAGGTTGGATTGCTCTCTCAGGGTTTTTTAGGTTATGGGTTTTTTCAGATGTCACACAGAGCTGTGGTGCTGAGCAGCTTACATCTTCACTCACAGGATCAGCAGGGTCAGCTTCAAGCACTGGCTGGTGATTGCTGCTTTTCTTCTCCTGTCCAGGGAGTGAGGTTCAGGAACCAAAACATTGCTGAAACAGTTGCTGTCCGTGAGATCAGCTCAGAGATCTTTACATCTCCTTACCACAGGGCAAAGGAGGCATTTCACCATGACCTCTTGCTACCTGCTGTCATGACAGAGAGGGGCTATTTGCAAGGCTATGACTCCCCTAATAGCTCTCTGACATCTTTCAGCTAGTGTAGCCCATCTTACCTGCTCCTGCTTGGGTTGCTATGGCATCAGCAGTCGCTGTTGTCCATCCCTGCACTTTACTAAGGGCAGTGACATGCTTCAGGCAAGAGTCCCTCTATGTGAAACAGGTTGTTGTGGCAAAGGGGCATGTTACCATTGTCACCCCATTAATGTGTTGGTCTCAGTGGAGCAGGACAGTGAGAAGGTCTTACACGAGAAACTGAATTATCTTGAGTGTTACAGATATCAGGGGATTCCTGGTTATAAACACAAGGTTGAGGGAGCAGCTTCAGGTGAGACCAGTCCTGTTGAGCTCTGCCATTGCACTCCTTCCTGGTTTTCTTCCTCTGCTTTCTGAATTCAGCAAGGTGAGCTGGCTTCCAGCTTTTTGTACAACTCTTCTCCAACCATTTTTTGTCCAGATTTATTTCCTACAGCATCTTCTTAACTCTTCTTTCTGAAACATAGAGAGAACCTGCAGTCCAACCCTTTGTCTAAAGATACTTTGGGAAAGTTGGGATCCAGTCAAAACTCCATTTCTTCTCTGCCAACTCCCCCTACCATTAGTAATAACCTGCCCACGTTACCTGCACTTTCCCTACTCTCTATTTATCACTTTCATACCCCACTGCCATTCTGTCCAGCCCAACTTTCTCCTGTCCCATCATCTAAATGCATTTCCACCACCCATCTATGTAAATTCCAGCTTTCCCTTTGTTACAGTAACAGAAATGAATGTTTATTCCACCCTGAGCCTCCAACATAGTGAAACCCATTAATCGAAAAGGTTTTTCCATTCGTTCCAAGTGAACGGAGATGCAGCTGGATGGAATATAGCTATGGTGCTTGAAAATCCATATAGACAGCAGCCAGCACAGAAAGGCAGATTGTTCCTTTACATAGTTTGTGGTCTTATGGAGAAATCCAGGGTAAAAGATGGGCATTTCTCAAGGCACTGTAGGAATAGATTTCATCTGATTACAAGTGGTGAGCATTCTTCAAAGGCCAGGTGTGAGAAACGGTATTGTTAGGAGAGCAGGCTGAGAATGGGGTTAACTCCTACTTAGGCCAGCTTTGAAATATATATATTTTTTTGTTTTTGCATAAAAAGTGACACTGAGGGGACAAAAGAGCCTGCTGGATAGAAGTAAACCTAAGCCTGTGATTTGGGAAGAAATAAATAAACTCAAGCCCCAGACAGGTTGTCATGTTCTGAGGGCAGCCCTAGGATGCTTGCCAAAGGTCTGTGGCCACACAGGAGTCCTAGTCCTTTCTCTGGTTATAAGTAGATCCCTTCCAAAAAAAATGTGTTCCTTGGCTGTGGATCTGCATTTTGACTGTCTGATGAATCAGACATAAACTATCACGGGGTTTGAGGAGCTCATTATTCTGAGCACTTCGCTTGCTGTTCTCCACGGCCAGTTATCACAGCCTGGAAGAGTTTCTGCTGACTCGTCTCTTCCAGCCTTTAAGACAAAATCCTGACCTTGCAGAGCGTACTTAATTGTGCTGGGGCTCAGTGGAGACCTCAGCAGCAGAAGTTCCACAGAGTAATCCTTCACTTCCACACCTGCAGCACTGGTAGGAGTTATTGAAGTCAGCTGAAGGGGAAAGTAGATTTAGATCCTTTATCTAAATGAAATATCCTAATGTTGGTAGTTCCAAAATCAAGCACAAATATTAATCTAATGGAAGGCAGAAACTGTAGCATGTTAGTTTGTTCTAGAATTTAGAAAGGTGGTAAGTCATCAAGACCCCAGCTCTGCCAAGAGGCTGTTTGGACGATACACTATGAAAAGAGAAGTGTTTTCAAAATCCCTAATTTATGAATAGTCACTTAGTGCAATTGGATGACATAAGGGACAACTCAAAAGGGACAACTTTATTTTTTATGTATTTACACTGCATTTCCCTCCATACATCTCTGATTAAGAGTATCATTAAACCAGAAATAACTAATAATGAAAATTAATAGCTTGTTATTTGTGAACATTGATTTTAGTGTTTCTAATCCCTTGTATTTTAACCAGTCCCCTGGAACTGAAGGTAGTAGCTGCTGCCCCATACATGTAGTTACAGCAGTTTCAACAATCCCTTGGGATGATCAGTGAAAAAAAGTATAGCACAAGCTGGGTATTATTGAATGTATTTAAGTTTTCCTCATCTATATATATTTTCTATTCCTTGTTCTCTGATTTTAGACATCAGGTCACTCTTACAGTGTGGGAGAAAAATAGGTATTTCATGTTACATATTCCATCATGGTTATGTGGTTCTTGGTTTGCAATACTTTCCATAAATCTCCTAGGAAAATAAAAAGGCAAGAACACCCCAACGCTTGTAGTTAGGCACACAAATGGCAGCAAACCCAGAGACAATTCCTTCAGGGAAGTAGAGCTGCCAATAGCTTTTGTGATAGTGTGTTAATGATGGAAGCTGGACAGATTTGAGCAGATCCACAGAGGGATCTGACAACCACAGGCTTTGGGGAGGAGTTTTGCTTTCTGTGTCTGCAAACAACATGCAAAAACGTGAAAAAAGAATGATAAATACTGTAATTCCAGAGACTGACTTTGAGGAAGGTGAGGCTTCTCAAATTCTGGAACAGGCTACCCAGGGAGGTGGTTGAATACCCATCCCTAGAGGTGTTTAAAAGATGCAGAGATGTGGTGCTGAGGGACATGGTTTAGCCCCAAACTTGGTAGTGTTAGAGAATAATTGAACTCAATGATCTGAAAGGTCTTTTCCAACCAAAATGAGTCTATGAAAGCACAGGGCAGGCGATCCTGCAGATCTCTGCTACCTGTTTAGAAACAGAAGCAGCTCAGGAAACACAACAGGAGCAGAAATGTCTTTAGGCTTCCCCAGGTAGGCTGAGGATTGAGGATTTCATTTTCATCACTGGATGGTTAGTGCCTGACATTGTTCTACTCTGCTGGTGCAGGATTAGGTCACAGGCCAGCTCATAGGGATGTGGTTAAGTGACCTCCAGGCTGCTCCCTGCTGAATTCCCTCTGTACCCTCCATGGCTTACCCACTAGCCCTCTCCACACCCATAAACAGAGCTAACTGCTCTCCCTGAAAGAGTATTTGTGCCGCATTCCTTGAACCTTGCTGTGTCTGGGTCACATCCTGCCCAGCTGCCTGAAGCGCTGCTCACCCTGTACCATAACAGGATTCACTCTCTTCACCTTCTGGGTATCACTGTGCAGAAGTAGGTAAAAAAAAAAAAAAAAAAAAAAAAAAAAAAAAAAGAAAAAAGGATGAAAAAATCCTTACTTCTATAAGCAAAATAGGACCAGAGGAGGATGGCATTCCAGACAGAATGAATCTAGCTATTCGTCTGTAAAACAGGTGGTAAAAATACTGGGGACATTTGAATACTATTAATAAAACTGTGGAAAACAAAAGCATCCTCAAACATAGCTCTTCTGGGCTGTTTAGGCTTTTAATAGAATTTATTTTTCAAATTTAGTTGAAAAAATTCATTCCCCTGCTGAAATTCCAACTTTCCAACTCTCAACCCCAGGTGGACTTTTATAGCCAAGATCTAAACCCCTGAAAAATAGCAGTGTACAGTATAATGGAAATGCTGACACAACCTACATTACAGCTGCACGAATTGTGCCAGTATAGTTTATGGAGAGCACATTTTGGTTTTGTCAGGTTTTTAAACACAGGCTGTTGTAAATTTGAAAGAAGACTTGTCTTGTTAAAGCTTTTAGACTGTACATATTAGCAGAGATGGGTCTGAACCAAAATCTCCCCTTTCAGATACCTTCCTGAACTTTGGGAGAACTGGAAAACTCAACCTGAGCCTTCACAGTGCCTTCATTATCCTGGAAAACTCAACCTGAGCCTTCACAGTGCCTTCATTATCCTGGTTTTGCTTTTGGTTTTGTTTTGTTTTTTTTCACTAGGAGGAATTAGTTATGAAATACAATTGCCAGGGCCAATACAAAGTAGGAGGCTGTTCCACTACCAGAATCAGTCATATAATGGCTCAGGTTGGAAGGGACTTCAGAGATCATCTACTCCAACCTCTCCAGCACGGGCAGGGACACCTCTCAGCTAGACTCAGCTGCTCAAGGTCTAATCCAGCCTGGCCTTGAACATCCTTAGGGAGGAGGCATCCACAGTCTCCCTGAGCAACCTGTTCCAGAGTCTCACCATCCTTATACTGAAGAGCTTCATCCTAAGATCCAGTCTAAACCTATGCTTCCTCAGCTTCAAACCATTCCTCCTTGTCCTGTCTCTAGACATCCTTATGAAAAGTCCCTCTTCAGCATTCCTGTAGGATCCCTTCAGGTATTGAAAGGCAGCTATAAGGTGTCCCTACAGTCTTCTCTAGGCTGAATATCAAGCTTAATAGAAAGATTGTGAGGACAAACAAGTGCACATCACACTGCACCAGATCATCCAGGTCAGCAGCAGGGGCAGGATTAGGCTCCCAATCCATTGAAGTGGCAGTTCTAGCACAAAGGTTAAAATCATGCTGTTAGCTGAAGTCTCATGGCAGGTAAATATTTATCTCTCTAAATTGCACTGAAATGAAAGTATTTACAGGTTGAATCTGTAGCTGTGATCCAGAAAATTAAGTTTCCAGTCTCTAATAAGTGCCTGTGGAGGAAGTGGAATTTAGGCTGAAAACCAGTTCTTGGTATCTTTTGGGAAGCTTGATTCTGAAATCGTTGTGGAAATGCAGATAAAAACTAAATGCCACTACTTGGGTTGCAGTATAATTTGTCTGATCACATCAGCGGGTTGTCTCCCTAGTACAACCAGAAAGGTGGCACCTCTCTAAAGTACATGAAAGCTGGCTTACACATGCAGAAATTAACCCAGAAGAAGGTAAAGAGAGAGAAAGAAAAAAAATCTATTTAAATCTGCATTAATCTTTTATTGGCTTTTCCACTTCTCATAAGCAGTTTGCAACCCTACATATATCATCACACCAAACATCAGGTATAACTTCTCACTCAATAATCCAATTGATATCGAGGTGATATATTCAGTAGCAACAGTTCTTAAATGGGCCATTTTATAACCTAGGCAAAGGTTAATCATCCTTAGCTGCTTAAGTGTGATCTTAACAGTCCTGCTCATGCTTACCAGAGAATTTCAAGTGGTGCTGTGGTTTATAGTTAATTAGGAGACACATTCCTCACTGATGTCGAAAGGAAAGCCATGATGTTAAAATGTTATTAGTAGTGCTGGGTGCTCTATTTTTGGGTACTCATCCATGACATGAAGGACCCTGACTGTCAGAAGCCAAGGTCTGGGCATTCTCTGATGATCAGGCTCTTTAAAGAGATGTCACATCGAGAACCCAGGAATTGAGGACATAAGAACCACTTGTCATTTTTGTTAGCGTTGGTTTTGTTCAAGTCATCTTGTAGCTTGTCAAAAGTCACTCAGCAGGAAGCCAAAACAAGACATTGCTCTCCCATCAGCTTCATATTCACAGTGAAGCAGAACATATGACCTAGTGGCACCAGAGTGACACCGTCAGCAGGATCAGCACACTGGTGTGGTGGCCACACCAAAGGCTTCCATCATGCCTTAAGCATCCTGGAAATAAAATGGTGACTCAGCTAAATTAAATCTCTCTGATCCCTCTTGAGAAGCGCCCTTCTTCAGGCTATTCCCACATAGACAAAAAGATTTTGTCTAACTGAACCTATTTATTGACCACAGCTGTCACCCCTGCTCTGACCACTGACCTTATCTGAATATTCAAATCCATTGTAGATCACAAGTTCAAATGATTTTCTTACCCTTTGGAAGCCCTGTTTTCATAGTGAGCCGATTGCAAATGACAATATTATAAGGGGTGTAATTGGGATTCTACAAACAATTTGCACCTCAGATTTACAAAAATAATATATATGGGAGTGTGAATGCTGCTGACATTTCCTTTCCCCTCCAGACTCTTGGGTTGATCCTGTTTGCAGAATCATCAGATACTGGAAGACAAGGTCTGCTGCTACAGCACAGAAAACTGGTTCTGGTTCATCTTGGCATGGGTGGGAATGAAGACTGCAGACAGCAGGGGCTACACATCTTGCTTCTGGGAGGGCAACATGTGTCACGAAGGGAAAGCACAAGCTTGCAACATGCAAGGGATTTCCCAATCTCAAATTCTATCTGTTTTCTGCCTTAAACACAAACCAGTACTGAAATTCATCCTTCCTTCCCCAAGCATCAGTAGGTTACCTGAGAAGGGACCCTCTAAGGGGATCTCTGTGCAGTGACCATGACGTGAGCTGAAGAGGTACAAACTTAGAGATGTCCAAACCCCCTTCTTGTTACTCTCCAGTTTCACAGTTTGTCCTTCTTTAAGGATTTTTTTCTTCTAAAGAAAATAATTTTCTAATTCTAATACAACTTTTCATTTATTGCTTACTGCTAATTCTATTACTGCTTTTATTCTTAAAAAAAAAAAAATAAATTCTAGCATTTTAAAGATATTTGAGATCAGACTTGTACAAGCAAGGATACCACAGAAAAGTATTCACTTTCCTCCTAACTTAATTCTCCTCTTCATTCTCTCTTCTGTTTTTTTATACCATTTCCCATTTCTATTTGGACTAAACGTCCTTGAATTTTTTGTCCTCCTTTCTTTGCCGGTATTTCTTTCACAAATTGCAGAAAGCAAAATTTACAGTATAGAATTTAAACCTTCATCCATACTACCCAAATCACTTCAAATTTGTCAGCATTAACTGATCCTAATAAGAATTTCAGTAGCAGCCCCATATCTCAAGTGGTTCATATCTAGCTGTCTGCCTGTCCATCCATCATCCCCTTGACATAGTCATCCAGCTTAAAGGTACTGTTTATTTGCTGTTTTAAAGGGTAATGAATCCACAGACTCAGATGAACTGGGATATGAAACTGGATGAAGTTGAAGTGAGGTGCACACAATATTTATAATGAAAATTAAACTCACAGAAAGTAGCTTGCTCAGACTTTTGCAATAACATAAATCTGTCCAGGTCTATTCAGAATCTGCAGAGGTTCATGAACTTCACATCATGCTTTGGTTGGAAAAGACCTTTAAGATCCCTGAGTCCAACCATCATCTACCTCTACCAAGTCTGGGGCTAAACCATGTCCCTTAGGACCATATTTCTGCATCTTCTGAACATCTCCAGGGATGGGGACTCAACCACCTCCCTGAGGAGCCTGTTGCAGTGTCTGAGAGGCCTTTTAGTAAAGAAATTTCTTATAATGTGCAACCTAAACCTCCCCTGGTGCAACGTGAGGGCATTTCCTCTTAGCACTTGTTACTAGGGAGAAGAAACCACCACACACCTCACTCCAACCTCCTTTCAGGGAGCTGTAGAGAGCAACTTCACAGTCTGCAGTGTAGCCTCAGCTGAGGACCAAAAGCACGCACTGCAAGGAAGCAGATTTTGAAATGCTATGTTGCATCAGTGAAGAAAAAGGTGAAACTGGGAAATTCAAAGCTGTACAACTGAAAACAAAACAGAAACAGTGGGTGAGGAATTCAGCAAGATAAATCCCTTTAGCTTTATAATGCCCTCAAAAATCTTTCATTAAAAACTTAAGACAACTGATATCTGAATGCCCACATATGCCTATTGTGCAACCTAATGATTGGTCAGCGGGAGTAGTCCATAGTCATCCACCTCTGTTGACATGAAGGATGTTCTCACAAGGAAAGCACAGACAGAAATCCCAGATCTCTAGACTACACTTTTCACAGGAAAACTGTGGAAATCTTTTATGGGGCCTGATTCTCAGAGATGCTTTTAGTTTCTCAGAGCTGATTTTCAGTGCTGCATCTTCTGTTGATGTTAGCTGGAAACAGCAGTAGAATTCTGAGCTTTTCTAACACGTGGTCTTTTAACTTTCCTGTTCCCCACCTATTAGAGCCACCCTGATAGTAGTCCCTGGTGCTATTTATTCTTACATGCATTATTCTGAACCGTCCAGTGCAGAACATAAGGCTTAAGTGCAGCCATGTTCAGAAAGCCTTTGGAGATCATTTCATGGATGGTGAGAGGGAAGCGCAGGGCACTGCTGTAAATTTGAATTTTCTGCCATATGTTTTCTAAATGCCAACATAAATAGCACAGGAAATAATAAAATGAATAAAACACGCAACTTCATTCTAGTTCTATTTGGAAAGACAGGGTGTGAAATGAAGAGTTCTGTTCTCCAGGTGGTGATCTCCATGCATAGCATAGTGTTTGTCCTGAATTTCATTGCTGTAGAACAAAGTCATGAAAAGTCTTGATTTAGCTGGCATTTAATGTGTTTTTTATATAACTTCTGTGATACCATCAGTTACCCAGGGACTCAGTGAGGAAACTTAAAGAGCAGTAAAAGCTCCAGCTATTGCTCTCCCCGCCCAGCGATTGGCTTGCTGGGTACACAAACCCCAAAAATCCCAGGTCACACATACCTGCCTGCATGGCACAGGCCAGCACCCTCCCGCCGGAGCCGTCAGCAGCCAACCCACGGCCGGCAGAGACAGTCGGTGAGCTGGGGCAGCGAGACGGCACGGGGGGCCGTAAATCACCTTCCCTTTCTGCATAGCTGGGAATAGTAATGCACAAGCCATAGGCAAGTATATTAATGTCTCCAGCTATCCATAAATGAAAAATCATGTGCAGCAACATTCTCTTTATTGTTATTCCAACAGAGGGCTTTTTTCCTTTTTCTTTTTGTTATTAGAGCCTCCTGTTTTCTTTTTCTTTTTTCTTTTTTTTTTACCACATTATATCTGCTCCAAGCTTTCTGTCCACTTCAGCACATGAGTATTCCTTTCCACAAATCAAACCTTTTACCTGGATTGAGTGGGTCTAGTTACAAAATAAGAACATTAAATTCCTCAGACTCCTAATGGATAAGGAGAAGGAAGTCACAAGGCCAGCGATGCCACCAAACTCAGGCAGTCACCCTCAATCTGGAGAAACCTTAAGCCACGTGGAAACCTGATATGAGGAATGTTGGCAACATTTTAAATGAAGCGTTTTTAATATGCTTCACCATGCATTTAATTTAAGCTTAATGAGACAGTTATTGTATGCTGACTAAATACCATGAGGTTATTAAAAACATATTTACAGAGATTAACAGTGATGTTATAGATACATATTTATAATCATAGAATGGTTTGGGTTGGAAGGGACCTTAAAGATCATCTAGTTCCAACCACCCCACCATGAGCAGGGACACCTTCTTTGAGACCAGGTTGCTCAAGGCCTTGTACATCCTGGCCATGAACATCTCCAGGGAGGGGACATCCACAACCTCCCGGGGCAGCCTGTGCTAGTGTCTCACCACCCTCCCTCTAAAGAATTTCTTTCTACTATCCAGTCTAAATCTCCCCTCCTCAAACTTCAATCCATTCCCTCTCATCCTATCACAATGAGCCCTTGTAAAAGTCCCTCCCCAGCTTTTTTGTAGACTCCCATCAAGTACTAGAAGGCCACTATAAGGTCTCTCTGGAGCCTTCTCTTCTCCAGGCTGAACAGCCCCAACTCTTGCGGAAGCAAAAGTCCAAAGAGCTTATGCCATGCCTTCAGATTTCCTCTCTGGCTTTTGGTGTTGTCTCAGATCTGGTCAGCTAATGGAGAGATCACGTTGGTCTGGTTACACTAACTGGGTGTGGCAGTAATTGACGCTGCTTCTGATCTGTGTTGCAATAAATGGAAGTTTGTTGTGCCCATGATCAGACCCCAAATACTCACTGAGTAGCCAGCTGGTGAGGTTAATTTCACATGCAGTATCTGCTTTGCTAAGTCTAAATGATGTGCAATGTGCTTACCACAGACACCTAATTTGACGTTCTGCTGGAATGCGTGTGTGCTTAATGGAAAATCTACGAGCATTTTTGGAGTGGTTAAAACACATTTCAACTGGTTTTAATTTAATTTTACTTTTTTATGAAGGATCTTCTAGAAGAGGCATGGTGAAAAAGCAATGAGGACCAAATTGCTGTACATGAAGTTTCATTTCTGGAGAGCCAGAGAGATTAATTCACTTGGCTCTGACTTGTTCATTACTACCCCAAGCTAACAAAAAAAATGAAATACTACAGAGAGCAGCCTCACTCTTGTGGAGGTTGTGACAGTGTCCTGGTCACGGCAGTGCAGTGCCACAGAAGAGGAAAACAATGGTTAGTACTCTGACAATGCTGTACTCACACAGAACAAATTATTCTGATGCTGCAGATTTGGTTACTGATTCTGACAGGATTCTTTTTCTGGCCCTAATTTTGTGTATCTGGAAAAGGGGATAATTTTTTTAAGTGCTTCCAAGAATTCTGTGACAAGAAAGTCACAGCTGAGTTGCTGGAGTGTGTCCAGAGAAAGGCAACAAATCTGGTGAAGGATCTAGAGAACAAGGCTTATGAGGAGCAGCTGAGGGATCTGGGACTGTTTAATCTGGAGATGAGGAGGCTGAGAGGAGATCTCATTGCTCTCTGTACAGCTCCTTGACAGAGAGTCTACCCACCATGTACAGTGACACCTTCCCCTTTACCAGGTTGCTCAAGGCCCTGTCCAGTCTGATCTTGAACACCTCCAGGGAAGGAATCGATTGCATGGGGCAGTTATGTAGGTGTGGAGGTTTCTTGAGTTATCTGCTGTTGGGAACCATTATGTCAGAGGAACTGGAGTTTAGTAATTTCTGTAGTTTGTCGGTGGGGGGATGGTAAAATCTTGTCATTGTCTTCTTACTTTTCCTAAGGTCTATTGACCTTCAACATCAGATTATTGATTAATATTAAATATCAGTAAAATAAAGATCTTAAGTGTATCTTCATCAAGACTTCATCCAAAGAACTGTCATGGATCATTATATGTAACTCATGGCAGTGGGAAAGTTTAGATCCAAATCATTCAGCTTTGAACTTTGAAAATTGTAACCTTCTGGGATTTGATCTGGATTTTTGGTACAAGTGCATCTCTTAGAAGGATAAAAACAATGATGATGAGAAGGAGGTTGAATTCTTCACATGTTCCATGAGGGTGAAAGAGGCCTATAAAAGATCAAAGGTGATATCTTGACACAGGGAAGTTAATAAAAATATGACACTAGGCCTTTATTTGATACTTAGCTGCTCTGTGACAGTTTGCAGCAGAACTTCTTGGCATTCATTTATATTGCTTACATTTTTTTAATGATTCTGAGTTCTTTGTTGAACCTTTTTAGAGGGAAAAATGTTAACTCTTAATAAGTGACGTGGCATTTTATTCTGAATCAAAAGTCTTTTCTTTGAAAATTACTTAATTGACATTTCCAGGTTCATAACATTTTCATTTATTCCTCTTTTTTGTTTTCAAATGGGTTTTTAAGTTTTCCAGTGATAGTGATAGAGATTTCCTAATGTATTAAAAAAACAGAGAGGGTGCCCGGTGGGATCTGCAATCTGATTAGCTTTCAGTTTGAAGCTGAAGAAGGAGATTAAGCAGAGAAGGACTGCTGTGCTATTAAAAAGAAAACCTGACTTCTTTTAGCCATTAGCCAATAAAATGAGTACAGCTGTCAGCAGAATGGCTAAATATATCACACAGCCAGATTATCAGTTAAGTATTTGAAAACTGTGCCACTTTTTGAGTGTGAGATAAGCTCAGTCTGCTCTTAGGGATGGGAGTCACGCTACTGAAAACTCCAGGTTTTGGTATTCCCTTTGATAAGAGCCTCTTTGTACTGTGTTTCATCCGGCTCTCAGCACAACAGGGTCTGGTCCTTGACTAAAGCTCTAAGTTGTTGCCACAGTAAATAACAAAAATAAAATTCTAATCCCACTGAAGTGGCACGAAGCAGCTCCAAATTTATGTCTGGAATTTAGTGCAATGTGACTTCACTCTGGTGATTTACCTCCATGTACCAGTTTCCCCCTAAAGATTTCACAAAGCTTTTCCAAACACTGGTAATAGTGCTGCTCTCCATTTTGTCCATTCTGCTGTTCTGCTGTGCCTCTAAACATTATAAGTGGTAAAAGCTACAATGTCCCATGTCAAAACTGATAGGTGTCCAGCTCATATTTCCAGTCTTAGATTTTCCAGCATTTTGGATACATTTCATGAGGCAAAGGATCCCAAAATGGTGACTTTTGTAATGTTTTCCATGAAGGTAGAATGTAGGCACAGAGAACAGATTAATCTTCTGAACTAGATATATGCTCTTCCAAGTCATACTAGCACACCAGTTTGTCACATTTCTGGAGAGCTAGGCCTTTGTATGCACACATTCAGAAGCTGTTCTATCCCCTGCTGAAAGCCATTCCCATCTAGAACATAGCATCTGTTTAACAGGGCCTATTTTATGAGGAAATGTTCAATCAAAATGTCATGGAAAAACAGTTTTCCTCCTGAAAAAACAACTGCTTAGCTCAGAGAACATCATCTCAGAAATTAAATCAGAGGAACAGAGTGGTGTATTTGGTTAGACACAGGACGGTATGCAGAGTCCTGAAAGAGAAAGGGTTAGTGGTGGATAAAGATGAGGTAGGAGGTCAGAGTTTCCAAATGCACTTTTAAACTCCAAAATGATATGTTTAAAACATCAAAAGGGTAACACAGGTATTCAGACTGGGCAAGAAAATCAGTACATGTGGGTACATAGATATAAATATTTTGTTCTCATACACACAGAGCCATTCATGAGTGCACACACACATCTCCTGAGATGTAAATAACCATGTCAGCTGTTTAATGCATCTTTTCTACACCTTTTGTAACGTTCCTCTGACATATTTACAGGCTCCGGCCCTGCACATCTTTGCATGTGCACTTGATTTGATCCATCTTTTCTGTTCATGTCTGCGTAGTTAAGCATGTGCTCAGGAGCTGGGTCTCAGACCTGAAGGCATTGGGACCATGCAGGGGTGAAGAGCAAAGTGACGGGAAGCAGATGTTTAAGTTCATCAGTATTAGCAAAGCTGCTAAAGTCTAAAGATAAGTGTGTGCTTAAAACCCCATTGAGTTCCATAAGATGAAGGCTCAGAGCTGAAGTTAAGCATATGTTTTGGTGAGCAGGGGTGGACTGCTGTTGGATGCCACAGCACAAGAATTAAGCATATGTACAGTTTTAGCAGGCTCATAGCCTTGCATGATAAGGTGTTCTGGCAGGATGCATGTATATTTGCTTTCCAGTAAAGCATCTTTCTTTAATATAAAAACATTTACAAGCTGGAAATACAAAGGAAACAACATTAGTCTCATTTTATAATCAAGTGATTACAAGTAAGGGGAGACTGGCTCTGCCCGTTCTCTATTAATTCTCCTGTTCCATTGCTTTTTTTTATCTTCTCCAAGGAGTTCAAGGGTTAAGCCATCCCAACATGCCTCACTCTCAATTTATAAACCAGAAAATCTTCCATAAATCAAAAGTTACAAACAGACTTTGTAATGTCATAACTCTTGTGACGGCTTTGCTTTTGATTGATTCCTATACATACATTCTGTCTGATTACCATAATGTGTTCTTGTGGGACAATTCGAGCAGGGGAGAGGAAAGGCACGAGGAAAGAAGTAAATAACAAATGGTCCTGACTCCTCCTCATCGAGAGTGATTTCAGTCCAATGTTCCATCATATCAACTGGGAAAGAGAGTCTTAGGGTTTAGGCAATCAATTACAGATATGTGTAGAGGCAGACACAATCATTTCGCTGATTGTCACCAGTCTAGAGCAGTGACACAGAGAAGTGATCCATCAGTCTATTTCCAGTGACAATCAGAGAAAGATGGCAGACACTTGTAGGCTAACAGGCATCTGGATTGGCCAGCTTAGAAGATTGAAAAATAGCTGTATTTCAAACATATCCAAACCTCTAAATACCTCTGCTCCAAGATTTCATACATTCCTAGAAAACATTTACAGCCATTACAGGAGTTGCTCGTATTACTGTGGGTGGGAAGGAGAGTAAACCTGCTTTCAAGTGCATTAGAACAGATCGAGTGAAGTCGTCGTGGCCAAACCAGCAATAGCAAGGTCCTTTCTGACTTGCCAGCTTTTATTTTCTTCTGCTTTAATGCTGTGGTTTTTTCACTCATCAGAGTCAGAGAACTAAAAATTAGTTCATCTGTGACCAGAAATTCAGCTTTAACTTTAGAGAGTGTTTTTCTACTGCTTAAAGCTGCTTTTTCCTCAGTGCACAATTTTATTTATATTAAAAATGCACTATCTGCAGCAGAGTGCAAAGCTCTGAGCATGGTTGATCCACCAACTTGAGAATTTCCCCCATCCAGTAACCTTTATTTATGTTGTCAGAGCCCAGCAGAGTCAAATAAACCGCATGGTTGAGATAGAAACCACACGGTTTACAGGTCTCAATGCTGGGGAGGGTTATGGAGCAGATCATCTTGAGGGTCATCATGCAGCACATTCAGGACAACCTGGGGATCAGGCCCAGTTAGCATGGGTTTATGAAAGCAAGCACAGAGCAGCATCCTATGAGCTGTGGAGGGCTGGCTGCAAGCTCAGGATGAGTGTAGAATCACCAGCTTGTGGACTAGCTGCTGTCAACATCCAAGTGTTAGATGAATAATGGTTTGGTGTTGTGAACTTCCTAGGCACATCTCTCACCACTCCTGTCCCCACAGCTCTTCACTTGATAACTGGGAAGCAAAACCTTACCATCATGTTCTCCCCTGCAGTGCTGGGACAGCTTCACACTGCTGTGCCCCTTCTGTAGAGGAACAGTCTCATCTTTACCCTGATCTGTGACCCTCATCTCCTTCCAAAATCTCCCATAAGGGTTTGGTTTCTAAGGATGAACTTCGAAGGAAGGGATGCTGTGTGTAGGTTGTCCACAGGCAAATCTCCCCTGAAGGCACAGGTAAATTAATTAAGTGAAAATCCTGCCTCACAGCTCAGCAGATCCTGGGGAGGTGGTGAAATGAGGAACTCTGCCAGAACTTGGAGTGAGGTACTGCTGGGTCAGGAAGAAGCCTGCCCCTGAGGCAGATGGACTTGGGCTGTTTGTGCTGTACCCCAACAAAGGATGTCTTTTTTGCAGCCCAGGGAATGAAGGAGGCTCACAGGCTGCCCCAGTGTGTTTGGTCCTCCTACCTTTAATCTGCTGTGGGAGGTGGAAATGCTCCCACGGAGCTTTAATTAGATCAGCTTCTTTCATCTGCCTGATGGGTCATCACGGCCTGCAGCATTTCTCCTGAGATTCTCACCCCTTAAAATGCCTCTGCTCCCAGAGCCTTGCAGCCTGCTCCTTGGGTGTGTCCTCCATGTTGAGAAAAGTAGTCAATCCTGTTCTGTATCAGGGCATCCTCACCCCTCTCCCCAGTGAGGCAGGATGTGTTAATCTCTGTATTTATGATATTTCATAGAATCTTAGAATTGTTTTGGTTCTTTTAAAATCTGGAGCCAGCAGAGTTAAAGAAACCACATGGTTGAAACACAAACTGCAGAGCAGCATCCCACAAGCTGTGGAGGGCTAGCTGCAAGCTCAGGATGAGTGTAGAAGCAGCAGCTCTTGGACAGACAGATATGTGCATGCTCATGAAGGTACCAGAATGTCCACCTAGTTCTCATAGAGTCACAGAACCATAGAATCATTTTTGTTGGAAGAGACCTTTAAGATCGTGGAATCCAACCATTAACCCAGCACTGCCAGGTCACCACTAAACCATGTCCCTCCACACCACATCTGCACATCCCTGAGGGACAGGGACTCTACCACTGCACTGGGCAGCCCATTCCAGGTCTTTATTGATGTCCTGAGAGTTGTGTATAGCTGACTGGTTGTTGGAACCTTGATCCTGTCTTCCCAGTGCTCAAGCACTCTGAATGCATAGAAGCATCACATTTTGGTGTTTATTTTGTTTGTTGGTGTTTGGGGTTTTTTTGGGGGGGTTGTTTTTGTTTTCAGGTGGAGAGGGCAGGAAAACCAAATCAGGTTGCTCACATTTTAAATGTAGCCAGGCCCCCCAGGACGTCGCTGACAAAGTTCTCGGATAACATTAGTCTGATGACAAAATGTACAAACCAGAATTTATTATTAATTCATGAAGAGCTTTGATATCTTATCTATTGCTCTTCTCTTGTAATGATTTTTAGTGTCATCATGGTTTTTAATTTTGCATGGAACCCGTCATCGTCTGTTTTCATTTGTTTGGTAAACCTTGTCTGTTTTATTAAGAAAATCCTAAGGCTTCTCTGGGTATTTATGCAACAATACAGATAAAGAAATGTTAATAGTAATTTGTTTCTAGCTCAATGCATCATTAATTTCACATCCTGAGGATTTTAGTTTGATAATTTCTCAATCTTTCCATGCCCAAACTGGAGAGTGAGAACCCCCTCCGTATCCTAAGATCGTGCACAAACCTTAACTTAGCTTTTATTTAGTCTGTATGCTACCTTAAGCCAGCAGGAACTATAACTCCATTTAGATAATAATAATAATCAAATTATCTAAAGCTGGAAGAACATGTTTTATAGATTTTGGCCTAAATTTAATACAAAAATGCAGTAGTCCTTGTTTGGAAGAGTTTATTAAGAGTTAGCAAAGAAAAAGCTTTTTCAATAGTCTATAACTCTCTAATGGCCTTTTCAAATAAAATGGGAAAGAATTTGAAAAGAAACCTATATCAGTGAGCTGCAATTGTAACATTACAGTACAGGTCTATAAATCTTGACATGTTCAGAAGATTGCCTAAACCAGCAATACAATCTGTCCAAACCTCATTGTCTCCACGACCAGCCAGACTCATTTTAAGAAATGTATGTGGTCTTCAACCTAATTTTATCACCTTCATTTGTAAACTAGTCAATCAATCAAAGCATCCTGTGAGTCTAAATAGAAAAAGGAGTGCATTTTCATGCGTTGCCAGACAGCACAGCCAAAAATTAATCTCCACTTGATCAGACATTCCTTGCCCTCATCTCAATAGACCATCATTAGGGTCAGCAATGTATATTAAAAATAGAGTTGCAGCAAACTGTTCACCAGGGATTCTCTGCAAGCTACCTGCTGCCAGATCAGTGAGCTCATGGCTCCCTAGGAGCCTGCAAGAGAAGGCTGGGCTCATGTGGGAAAGAGCAGGCTAAAAATAAAGTTAAAAATGGAGAAAGGACAAGCATCAAGAAATTCAGCTTCTCCACTAGCTGTTTCTTGCACAAAGAGCAGGATGAAATGTAAAAGGGTATCCCAGATGAGACCTCATCATGTCATCCCTCTCCTACTTTCCTTATGGAATATCTGTAGACATATTTTCTTACTTATATATGTATTTACCATGTGGGAATGAGACTGAGGTTGGGCAGGTTGATGTTAGGGAGATGGCAGAGGGCATGCCCTGTGCCCCAAAGCCATAATTCCTACTTTGCCATCATAGAGTTTATGCCCATTGTTAGTGGGCACTTTTGGTGCACTGCTGTCCTGTGGATAAGACAAAGTATGTTGGGATTGACCCCTCCTCTCCTTGCAGCTGCTTTTCTTACCTCAAGCAACACTGAAAAAACAGTAAACTGCTGTAGCAGGTCTTGTGAGAATTCTCAGTTTGTGCTGGACTGCTCCAGAAACAGCAAAGCCACCAGCCACTTGTGGGGAAGCCATGGCTGAGCACTCTGTGTGTGCCCTGAGACCCTGCTCTAGCTGAGTGGGTGCTGTTTGCGGTGGCACAAGCAAGAGCAGTCCCAAGACTTCTGTAGCTGTGCCAGAGGCTGAGCTGTGCTGGTAAGGGTGGTCTGACAGTGGCTCGGAAGTGTCTGAGAATGCAACACATCTTGGGTTTGTTTTGGACTCTGAGAAAAAATCCAGAATGAAGGATGTGTTACACAAAGCCTTCTTTGCACCTTCCAAACTTTTTCTCTGGCTGTCTTCCCCTGCAGCTACCATCTCTCCAGACAAAACAGCATTTTAAGGATATTTAGCAAAGGTAGCATGTGGCAGAAGGCAATGGAAGCCAGTACAAGCAAAGGAACATCCTAGTGGGTTCAACTACATGATCTCCAGATCACCCAAGAATTTCAAACTGATAGACATAGTGCTTTCAGGCCATCATCATCACCATCATTTCCATCAGGATACTGTGGTACCCTGCACAGAAGGGATGAAGCTGGGAGGATGTGCTGTCCACCAACCACCAGTAATTGAAAAACACATCACAGAGTTTCCTTGTATTGTCCACAGCCAATGGGTTTGTTCATGAAATAATCAGTTGTGGAAAGAAAAGGCACACTGCAAATAGTGAAGAAACTGATATTTGCACTTCATGTATGGAGGAAAATATCAAAGGACACTCCATCTTTAAAAAAAATTGCTCCAGTAGCTACAGCAAGGTCAAGGAGAAAGAGAGTTACAAGCTATTTATAAAACAGCACAAAGGAGTCCCCAACATAAGAGAGACATGGACCTGCTGGAACAGATCCAGAGGAGGGCGCCACAAATATGATCAGAGGGCTGGAGCACCTCTCCTGTGGAGACAGACTGAACGAATTGGGGGTGTTCAGCCTGGAGAAGAGAAGGACCCAAGGGGATCCTACAGCAGCATTTCAATATCTGAAGGGGACCTGCAGGAAGGCTGGGGAGGGACCGTTCAGAAGGACTTGTAGTGATAGGGGAAGTGGTTTGAAATAGGAGCAGGACAGTTTTAGGTTGGACATCAGGAGGAAGTTCTTCACAATGAGAGTGGTGAAATACTGGAACAGGTTGCGGTCCCATCCCTGGAGGCATTCAAGATCAGACTTGACCTGGCCCTGAGCAGCCTGACCCAGTCAGAGGTGTTCCTGCTGACTGCAGGGGGGTTGGGCAAGATGACCTTTGAGGGTCCCTTCCAACCAGATGCAATCTGTGCATCTGTGAACATTTATCCTGGCTGCTAAGACTTCAGAGATGTTTATACACCTGGCCAGAATAGGTCCTACCTTCAAGGCAGCAAGAAAAACTCTGGTCCCACTACACCCTTCCCTATGTGTAGTGTATCCCACTAAGTGAATGTTGCTGCAGGATCCAATTACTTCAGTCTTGTTCAGGTATTTGGCTCTTACTGAGAAAAGAAGCTGGAACGCACCTACAGATTTGTCCTGAAGGGCACAGTCCAGGTGCTGATGCTGTCAGTGGGAAGAATCCCATTGTCCCCAGGTGGAACCCAAAGTAAGGTGAGAGAGAAACTGGACTGGATTTATCCATCTAAGGAGATCAGGCTGTGGGCAGGTTGCAGAAATGTTGGTTTATACTTCAGTTTTCCTTGGAAAATGCAAGAGGATTTCAGGGACTTTAAAATATTGTTCTCACACTTCTAAGGAGAAAGAAGTTTATCACCAAGTGGCTCTACCCCAACCTACATAGCCTTATTCAGTGACTGGGAGCCACTTCCTAGGGGTTTTTACACCTTTAAGTAAACACAGAGTACAGATGATATTAGTCATTTGGGAACTGGCCCTCCAACTTCTGATGGGTGCCTCTTAGTGCAGTGACAACAGTTTGCTGGATGATGTGGTGGATGCAGTAGGTGTTTTAGATTGATGACTATGTGATTCCTGGCCATCTGCTTCTTGTTTGCTGGTGCAGGCGACAACCTTGGCAGAACGGGATGAGATGAGGAAGTGCATCACCATGCAGGGCCCTATTTCCCCCACTTACACTCCTGTAAATCCAGAAGCTGGTGGATTTCCCTTTTTAAATAGGTGTTTCTGATTTGCACCACCCCTTATGAATTCTTCAGCAACTGCAATGTTTAAGGAGGAGAGATAGTTCACGTGTAGCAGTATGAGAGGTGGTGGTGGTGAACCAACATCTGCTGCATGGACCAAAGAGAAGCTGCCTTGGGCGACTGCAGTGAAAACACTGACATAGAGACCCTGAACTGAAGACTGCTCAGAAGCTTGGGACTTCAGATAAAATGGACTTTTCAGGATGAGTAGTCCATAATCTCTGACCATCAAGCTTTGCAAGAACAAAATGTTTTTGCTCTTACATATCTCTATCAAATTCCAGAGACTTTAGAGCTGGTTCCTCCTCTTTTCAAGTCTTTTTTCCACAAGGGGTCATTGCAGAGCAGAGCAAGGATGACTTAAAAAACTGGGTGATTTTTTTCTCTTTCCAGAACTGTAGTAAACATTTAGTTGTAATTATTTTAACTGCATTTGTTAAGAGTATTAATTTATAGCTGAAAACTACCATAATGCCTTTATAATTATTATTTGATTGGTGATCATGTCAACTACATTAAGGCTGAGCAATAGCTTAGTACCACAATGTTTCTTTTAACAAAAAGCTGGCATGAAGAATCAGTCCAATGGGGGGAAATGTGGGGATTTGCATCTGGGTATAAATGAAGCACTTAAAAATAGGTATAGAATTCTGTATGCTAATTAGGATAAAAGAAGAAAACAAGGAGATACCTCTGAACTAAAAATTAAATTCAGCCATAAAACATCTGCAAAGAATATCCCAAACAATTGTCAACCATCCAGCTACTGTTGGCTCCCAGATAAGTGCCTGATCTTCTGTTTCTTTTTTTCCCCCCTTCCTTTTGTTTGGCAAATAAAGCCTTTTCAATAATTCAGGCACATGGCCTGATAAATACAAATAATTGAGCAGATTAAGCTTAAAAATAAAAACATATTTTATCACATGTAACTCAAAAAGTAATCATATAATTAATGGGTGAAAAACAGAGAGAAAGATTGCCAGAGATTAAGATTAAGCCCTGCAGAAGAGAATGTTCTAACTAGAAATTGGTTTAATTAATAGCACATTTTACATAATGATTACAGTGTAATTGCGCTGACTAGCAGAGTGTCATTAAATATATCCATGCTCCTTTACAACACCCTGAGGCTAAAAATAATGAGTTACATCGAAAATCACTATGCAACAGGTTCATAAATAACATTTAAGCCTATACAAGGCGAATACTTATAAATAATAAATATTTGCCTTTTGTAATTGAAGAAAAAATGACAGCCTCCCTTTTTTCCTGCCACCCTGTAGATTGTCATGTTGTAATGCTGAAAAGATTTTTTTTTCCCCTCGCGTTCCCTAGCAAGTGCTGAATAATTTATTCGAATGCTAATATTCCACATAGTCTGACTTTGAGGAACAAAATATTCCTACATAAAGAATAAATGCCAAGTTGCTTATTACCAGCTTCGTTTTACTTTGCATGGTGCAGTCCCCAAAAAACTATCACAGTCTATTACACATGTCAAATGAAGTTAGTGGCCAGGTTTTCTTCCAAAAAGAGTTACATTCCTTTTTTCCCCCTTTTTTAAAATTTTATTTGTAATTTAAAAATTATCCCTTCTCCCAAAATGTTCATCATCCTCAGAGCTGTTATGTAGCAACAGCTGCTCCTCAGCTCCAAAAAGGACGACATCATAAACCTGATAACTTTTTAATCTGTAGGTTTTCTCTGGTGAATCAGGAGTATCTAATAAAACCAGGTTTGATTTCATATTAGCGCAACGCTGACATTTCAAAGACCCCCAAATGGTTCGTGTTTAGCTGCCTTACCAAATGCAGCAACCTCTCCAATGTCAAAATAAAGCAATACACAAAAACCTCCATCCAGGAGATGAAAATGTTCTAGAGCTCTACAACCTTGCAGTGGGGTGTGGCTCCCACCAGTGCCTGTGCCATGTTTTGGAAACCTCACTCCAAAAAGGACATTGAGGTTCTGGTGCAGGTCCAGAGAAGGACAACAAAGCTGATGAAAAGGGTCTGGAGAATAGGGCTGGTGAGGAGTGACTGAGGGAACTGGGGTTGTTCAGCCTGGAGAAGATACTGAGGGGAGATCTTCTGGCTCTCTACAGCTCCCTGAAAGGAGGTAAGAGCCAGGTGGAGGTAGGTGTCTTCTCCCTGGTATCAGGTGATAGAACAAGAAGAAATATCCTGAAATTGTGCCAGGGGAGGTTTAGATTGGAGATTAGGAACAATTTCTTTCCTTCAAGAGTGGTCAAGCATTGGAACAGGCTGCCCAGTAAGGTGGTGGTCACTATACCTGTAGGCGTTCCAGAAATGTGTGGACATGGCACTTGGAAACACGGTCATGGTGGTCTTAGGTTGATGTTTGGACTCAATGACCTTAGAGTTCTCTTCCAACCGAAACAATTCTGTGCTTCTATGTTGGTATCATCAAAAGGTGGGACTGGTTGAGTATCTTCCAGTGGCAGAAGTGATGTAATAACTTGGGTATTAGGGGAAAAGGAAAAGTGCAGCTCTGCTGAAAGATTTGTCTATGAGTTTAGAGGCTTTCCATGTTCTGTGTGTGACCTTCCTGACCCAGGGAGCTCAATCTTGGTCTCAGATGAACCAATAATGGTAATAAAAGTGGAGGAATTTCACCCGTGTGAAACCTGAGTGCACAGGCTGGGTACTGGAACACCAAGTCTTGGGGCAGTCAGATGACTTTAATGCATGTGCAGGTACATTTTGTAATGATGGTGAGATATTTGCTGACATTCTCATGCTTCTTGTTATAGAAATAGAATTGTAATATTGTGGTTTAGAAGCAGAAACTTTATATTGTCTGTGTGAGCATCTACAATGGAAAAAAAGCAGTTGGCATTTGGAAAACATGGCATTTGCTGGCAATAAAACACTCCCAGGATGAGGGTGGAGGGAAAGATCTGATATTGCATGGAGAGGATTCTCTGGAGTTTAGATGATACAAAATCCAATTGTTCATAACCATTTATTCACCACCAAAATGAACATCGATAAAGTTTTCTTGTCCGCCCCCTTTTATGGAATCAAGAATGTTGCACCTTTCTATCCACAAAAAAATGACCCTTTTTTGTCATTAGCCTAAACATTATTTTATATATATTTTATATAATATATATTTTTAATATAGATATAATATTTTATATATATTTTATAATTTTTTTTATCATTAGCCTAGAGAAGAGGGGGCTCAGAGGAGACCTTATTGCTGTCTACAACTACCTGAAGGGAGGCTGTAGCCAGGTGGGGGTTGGTCTCTTTTCCCAGGCAACCAGCACCAGAACAAGAGGACACAGTCTCCAGCTGTGCCAGGGGATGTTTAGGCTGGATGTTAGGAAGAAGTTCTTTACAGAAAGAGTGATTGGCCATTAGAATGGGCTGCCCAGGGAGGTGGTGGAATAACCATCACTGGAGGTGTTTAAGAATAGACTGGATGAGGCACAAGTGCCATGGTTTAGTTGATTAGATGGTGTTGGGTGATAGGTTGGACTTGATGATCTCGAAGGTCTTTTCCAACCTGGTTAATTCTATTCTATTCTATTCTATTCTATTCTATTCTATTCTATTCTATTCTATTCTATTCTATTCTATTCTATACATTGCACAGCAGAAGATGAAACTCAACATAGATTTGAAGAGTTTGAGGAAGAAACAGAGGATTTAATTTAAATGGACTCTACATAGTGGTAGGGCAGATCATGGGCAGCATATCCTGGTTTTCTATCTCAGTCCAAGGAGAAAAAACCCACATATGCGTTGTTTTTAGTCACAAAAACTAACTTATTTTCTTTATTTTTAATCATTTTTACAGCTTACAAGATCCCACTGGGATCTCCAGAGCCCACTTGACTTCACAGAAAGCACAGGCAAAGGCAGGAATGGACCACCAGTGATGGGGGACCATGTGGCTAAGTTGGTAGCACGTAAGACTCTTACTGGGAACATCGTGAGTTCAAGCCTGCAGTGGGCAGGAGAGTTCTCTCTGGGCAGCAATGTCCTCCCTCCTCAAGAGGGGACTGGACTTGGTGCTATGGTCTAGTCATGGGGTCTGTGGTGACAGGTTGGACTGGATGATCTTTGAGGTCTCTTCCAACCTTGGTGATACTGTGGTACTGTGATACTGTGAATCTGGGCTGAGGAAGATGGAGAGCAACTTCTCCTTACATATCACACCAGAAATGCCTTTGTCAACATTAATCAACCCTGCTGACAGCTTTGGGAGGTAAGAAATACTGCACATTTCCCCTTTTATCATTAGGGAACTGACAAAAAGTTAGCTTAGGTGATTGGTATTGTATCACACAAGTCAAAACTGGAGGGAAAGAGACCAGGAGTTCTTCACCCTTTGTCTTTGCTCGGTTTTCTAACATCGAAGTTCACTAATGAAACCTTTGAAATACCCAGCCACTGCAACTGGGAATTTCCTGTCGTACTGTCTGCATAGCATTATGGTGCCAAGTTTTGCAATTTGGTGGAAGATCTTAGAACCAGACATTTTCCTGCTTTTCCAAAGCACCTCCAGCATCTGTAGACCTGCAGACATGGGAGCCTGGTTTTACCTTAGGGGAAGAAATGCCAACCTCGCTGACTGCAGGCAGGACTCAAGAAAGCAATTTTAAAAGACTTTTAAAATTGTTCTGTCTCCCTTAATTCTTAACGCTGGAGCTAATAACATTACCAATAGGCTCAAATCCTTCCCTTTGTGGTAGAATGAGCACCTTGTGCTGCCCAGACTGCTTGTGTTCTATGCTGTCCTCAGTGCACACAGCCTTTCCTGGAGGCTGACCATTGTCTCCTTCCTTGTTAAAGGCTATGTGTGGGAGCTCCAGAGAAGCAACATGGTTTTCTGGAAATCCTGGAGTAAGCCTTGCCTTGATCTAGGCTCACTAGGTGGTGTGGCACAGTGCAGTGCCAAGATAAACCACAGAATGACAGAATACCAGTGTGCTGGGGGTTGGAAGGGAGCTCTGGGGATCAACGAGTTCAAGTCCCCTGCTAAAGTAGAATCACCCACTGAAGGCTGCCCAGGACCAGATTGTCCAGGTGAGTTTGAAATCTCTCCAGAGAAGGCATCTTGGGCAGCTTGGGCAAGAGCTCTGGCACCCTCACAGCAAAGAAGTTTCTCCTCCTGTTCAGGTGGAACCTCCACTTGGGTTCCAGTTTGTGCTCATTGCCCTTTGCCATGTTGCTGGGCACCAATGAGGAGAGTCTGGTCCCATGCTCTTGCTCCCAACCTTTAGCTCTTGCTGAGCATTGAGAAGATCCCTTCTCAGTCTGCTCTTCTCCAGGCTAAACAGCCCCAGGTCTTTCAGTCTTTCCTCATAAGAAATAGTTCTACGCTTTTTCAGTTCTACTTTGGTGGGAACACCAGATGCTTCTACCATAGCTACCTTCCACCTGTGTACCTTAGCAGGGATGACCCTCCCACAGCCTTATGATTTCTGAGCCTACTCTTCTATTCTCCTTGGGAGGATTAAAAAAAGTTAATAAAACCTTTTAAAACTTACCTCCTGGCAGGATCTTCATCTATGTCCCATCAGTCAGTTGTGGTGCCACAGTCACCAACATAGTCCTGTGGCAGGTCTTTTCTGCACAGAGGCTGCACACCAGTGTCAGTGTCTCACCAGCTTGCAGTGCAGACAGAGGCTGGAGCACCGAGTTGTCAGGGAGCTGTGCTCTCAGGGCTCTGTCCACAGTAACAGCCACCTCCTGACTGCTGTGATGAACAGGTTGAGTAGTGTTTTTCACATTAAAGTGCTCCAGAAGAAAAGCAGATTGGGAATTGCTTGCCCTGGACCTTGGAGAGGACTGCAGCATTTTCCAAAGAGCACCAGAATATGACTTTTAAAAAAATTTTAGTTTTTAGAATTAGTTCGGCCCTTGATTCTCTCTTTTAATGCCTTAGTTAATTTAGCCCAATCATTTTAAAGACGATTGCAGACACAGGAAACATAATGCATCAGTGTTTATTCAGGTCCTGATACAAAGCCAGGTGACAGCAGAGGTTCCACAAAGGCAACTCATTTTTATTATCGTTGTTACAGGGGAAAAAAAAAAAAAGGGAATACTTTTTACCACAGAAAAAGGAATAAACCCCCAGCAGCTTTAAAATGCTTCAATTCACTTAGCTGAAGCGAAGACACAATCCTTCTGCCAAAGTACAAAAGGGCAGAATTTAATCCAAGTAGAAAGGTTAAGAAAGATGAAGAAAGAATGTCTTCCCCTGTTTATTCACTGCTACTGGGCAATAATCTAATTTTCAGTCTCACGTCTCTATTTCAGACCACATATGGCAGTAATATTGGATCTTCACCATAGCAGCTTAACCATGACTAAACAGCTTGATGAATGTCATGCATCTTATCATCATACATGCATATTTTTAAATATAATTCACTTTTGATCTGCACCCTTGTGCAGTGGTGAATGAAAACAGTTAAGATTTCTTCCACTGTCTGCCTTTAAATGTATTAAACAGCCCTGCTGTCAATAGATTATATTCTTGTACAATGATAATAGCCCAAAAAACTAAGAGGCCTTGTCAGGAATTGCAGTTGTCACAGTTTGATGCAAATGATTTTACTTGGTGTTCATCTGCTGCACAATCATCTCATAATCTGGATATACATCACAGCATGACATGTAAATTTCCTGCTACTCTGCTTTCATTTCCAGAGGCAGCAATCAAATGAAAACCATTCAACCTCACCAAAATGTATAAATAATTTTCATTCAAACATATTAACAGTCAAAATATGAGAATTTATCACAGAGCACTACGCTTTTTAAGAAGCAATAAAGACTTTACTTTTTAAGCATATTTCTACTTAGAAAAGTAATATGAACAGTAACTTGCAATTTTAAAAGGGGATTTAAAAGTCCACACAGAACACCTTGTCTTCAAACATAAGGGTGTGGATGCTGCTTTGCTACATGTACTACTTGGAAGAAAATAGCCTGGAAAAGAGTTGGGAAAAGGGGGAACCCAGCTTGCTTCCAAGGTATACAATTCAAATGGCTATTTGCTCCTCAGACCTGTCCCATAAATAAAATACAATATTTCAAATGCAAAGAGCAGAAAATAAAATACTGTGTCCCAGAATCTTTTGAGATGGGAATTAAGATTTATTTGATTTCTTCATTCATTCTCTAGACTAGGTCTTAATTTAGTTGATTTAAAGGTGCTTTTATTTTCCTATTGATCACCATTAACACTGGAACAGGTTGCCCAGGGAGGTTGTGTATACTCTCTCGCTGGAGATGTTCAAGGCCAGGTTGGATGAGGTCTTGAGCAATCTGGTCTAGTGGAAGGTGTCCCTGCCCCTGGCAGGGGGGTTGGAACTAGATGATCTTTAAGGTCCCTTCCAACTGAAACCATTCTATGAATCTATGAACCATCAGTTTTTAAAGAGAGTTTACAAGCATGAACACCTCCAAAAAGACCTCTTTTCAAATGCATCCTAGATAACTCAAAAATACCACACAAGGATCAGCTTGAACTCCAGGCCCAGCAATGCCAACTGTCAATCATCTTGTTCCTACTGAAAATAATGACTGAATAAGGGAAATATTTCCTGGCTGTGAAGCTGAGCAGGAGATGCAAACCTGGCAGTATCTCCTAGCTGGGTGGGTCTGCTGAGGTGGCGGCTGGCACTGCCATGGAGGTTTTGACTCAGTTATTTGGGAAACGAGAGGTGAGCAGGCTCTTGGATGGCTGTCATGGCATCACAGAGAGAAAACAGACAACAACTTCAGTACTGCAGGACTGGCCTTATCAGTAGTCCCAGTGGGGAGCGGTGCTGCTGGTTACTGGATGCTACAGAACCCAGTGCTACATCTCTGCCTGTCACACATGGGGCACAGCATCCTCTGATCATGGGGCCAGGGTACCCTTGTTATGCAGCACCTTCAGGGCAAAGCCCAGAGGGGGGTTTGTGTCAAGGACAGGTGAAATCAGTCTCCATTTATTTCTAAAATGAGCATTTTAGTTCCTAACAGCAGCAGGATGGCCCTGCTTCCCATACTACACCTCCATGCCACTAGGTCCACTGTTTTGCCCAAATCCATTCCCTCCTGGGAATTGCTGAGATGCCTGGAGCTGGCTACTTGCTGAGGCACGAGGAGAACAATCCTCTTCATGGCCAAGGAATGCAGGATAATGTGGGTTCAAAGGATGCTTTGCTATTCTTACTAATGGTGGTGCTGAAAAAAACTTTGCTGGCTCCCTCTAAATTGGGTGCTTTTTTTGAGAAACAGGTAAAAACTGCTAAGATGACAGTTTCCCCATTTTTCCAGTGAGTATGTCTGAGGAAGTAGAAGTGCAATAACCTGGGGTACAGCAGGCTCAGCCATTTGAAATAAAACTTTGCAGTACTAATGTTTTTGTAACTGCTTTCATATTGTAATGATATTTTTCCAAGCACTGGTTTTATTTGATCTTAAATACCTTTTTGGGAAAGTCCAGTGAGCTGACTCTAATAAAATCATGCTATTGAAAAAAGGTTTAAGTGGAATGTTCAGAATAAATTACAAAACTGCATGCAAGAATACCAGCTAGTGCTGCAATAAAAATCTGGAAATGAGGATTCTTGCAATATATTTTAAAGAAGTAGTATACTTTTTTTCCCCCTTCTTTCATTTTTTTTTCACGGCATGTTTCATAATAGAAAGCCTCCACAACGGGGAAGAGGGTGAATGACTAACCAATGAATAAACTGCCAAAGAAATGGCATTTTTAAAAAAAAATTTAAAACCTTGATTTTTTTTTTTTCCTAGAGAATATATTTCACCGTGTTTTCAATAACTTTTGGAAGATAATAGGAAAAAGTAATTTTGTTCTATTTTGCTGTAGCAAAATAACTAAATTACATCATGCTTAGACTGTTGGATTTCTCACACACAACTGTTCAGGAGCTGCTCTCAAGAAAATGACACAGATGTTTTTTCTCCATGCTCTGGGAGGTCCTGAAGAATCCATAAGAGGATTCCAGGATCTGGCTAAGGTTTTCCATAAACTTCCTTTGTCCTGTAAATCTGACAGTTGGATTCCTGTGATTGGATCCAGCCCTAGAGTAGAACAGGACTCGCCTCCAGACAAGCATCTCTTTCTGTCTGATGTCTGCAAGGAGTCAGAAGAGAATTAGGGAAGACTTCTCAATTTGTGTTTTGAATTACACACCTTGAGCACTTCCCTGGAAGTGTTTAAGACCAGTGTTTAAGAGCAACCTGGTCTAGTGAGAAGTGTCCCTGCCCGAGGTACTGGGGGTTGGAAATAGATCATCCTGAAGGTCCTTTCCAACTCAAGACATTCTATGCTTCTGTGAAGTGCAAGCAAAACTAGGGCTTGTGGGGAGGTGGTTCAGTCAATGCAGATGATGTTTTGGACCTAGCTGGAGCTGGAGGAACAACAGACATGACAAAATATTGATGAGTCTGGTTAAGCACCTACAGAACACTACAAACATCCTCTCAGGGGCCCACTTTCTTGCTGGATGAAGGAGTCCCAGGATTGCTCACGTCATGCTTGTTCCACCAGCACGTAAGCTGTTCCCCTTTAGCTGCACCAACTTTGCAACAGCCTGAGAGGCATGGGTAGGACACCTCTGCGGTCATGGCTGACCCTTCAGCCTGGGGGTGGTATCCTGCAAGACAACTCATCCAGTCTAGCTGCTGCCCTGATTGAGTGGAGGTGTCAACTGGAGCAGCAAGCTTTAAAAAGGGTTTTGATGGAGGTCAGTGTTGCAGATGACTGTCTGACAGGCTGCAAGGAGGGATGTAGGCTTAAATATTAATCCACAGCAGCTATAATGCCACTCCTGATAAGTTCCTTTCCTTTTTAAGAACTTCACATGAACAAGTGACTTGTTGCCTCGTTATACTCTGCTACTTAGACTCTCTGCTGAGTCCATGTAGAGGATGTCAGTTGATGAGGAAGAGAGAAGCAGAGCAAAGGGACCCAAACCAACAACTCTTAGCCAAAGCCAAAGCTTACTTTTTATATGCCAGCTTCCCTCTAGCAGAGGAAGTGATGTTGTCAGTTGTCACCTAGAAACCCCTCCTGTCTGTAGTTACATGCACTGTGAGGAGCAAGAAGGCTTGGCTACTTGCTCAGCTCTGGTGACTTTTGACTTCAGGGCTGTCCATCAGCCCAATATTCAGACAGAAACTTGAAAAATATCTTTTCAATTGTTTTAATTACAACTTAATCTGCAGCCTGTTCAAAGCTGATGAGCTGTCCACTACCTCATGGCCTTTAGCATTAAACTTAGATCCTCTTTGTTCTTCAAGGCTTTGTGCAGTTTCCTCAAACATCTCCCAGCAAGTGCAAGTGAAAAGGAGTAAGTTAGACCAAGTTTCTTTCCTTTGGCCTTGAAGGAAGAGGTCTCATACTTCCAGTGCACCCTTCAACCTGGACATCTACTTGGACAGCTTATGGTTGAGCTTGATGATCTTAAAGGTCTTTTCTAATCAAAACGATTCTAAGATTCCACCACTTTGCATCTGACCTTTACCACCTTCTTTAGCAGGCTCTTACATTAGTTCAGTCTTCTCTAAAATCGTGCTCCTTGCTACACTGACATCAGAATTCAGCCAGAACCTTGGTATGATTACCTGGCCATTTAGCTGCATGCTGGCAGGGTGTGATGGTTAATGGGACAGAACTGGGAAGAAGGATTAAACAAAGACCTGGAGCGTAAGTCCTGAGTGGGAACTGAAAGTAGAAAGCTGGAAGCCAATGACTCAGGATGTGCTACAGCTACTGCAAGTAAGGTCCCTCAGAATGAGCACTTATCTGTTTTAGGGATTTGGCTGCCTACTCATTGCAAATTAGTTTGGTCAGAGCCACATTAAATCAAAAAACAGAGCTCCACCGTTGTGAGAAAGCATGGAACCAAACCAGGCTGAGGGGCCAGCAGTGCTGCTTGGGCCAAAACATTGCTCCAAATGGTAAGATCATATTTACTGACACTGCCAAAGAAATGTAAAATACTTCTTGGGTTGTGCATCATCACCACTGGCCTAGCATCAGCACTCATGATTGGTCTGGTTAGCCTCTGTGTATCTGTCTGTTACTCACGATGGATAGCCAGGCAGAAATATCATTACAAGAAGAGAGTTAAATTCTGTTCTCACATCCCTAAGCTTTGTGTTCCAGTATTTAGAACTGGGGGTTTAGGCAGAGACTAGTAATTTTTTAATTGCATCTACCTACTCTAGGAGAAAACAGAATACACAAGTCTAACAAGTGAGGTGGGGGCCTGGCCTCTTCTGCCAGGCACCAAGTGATAGGATGAGAAGAAACAGATTCAAGTTGCACCAGGGAAGGTTTAGGTTGAATATTAGGAAACGTTTTTTTCAGCAAAAGGGTCGTCAGGCAGTGGACCTCCCAGGTGGTGGAGTTCACTGTTGCTGGAGGTGTTTAAAAGATATTTGGATGAAGAGCTTAGGGACATGATCTAAGAGTTGTGTGCAGGGAAATGTTAGGTTATGGGTGGGCTTGATGATCTTAAGGTCTTTTCCAACCACATAGTTCCGTGGTTCTGTGTGAGATGTCAGATCACTGTTTCACTGTGGCTCAGTTTGAGGCAGGAGCCCATGAATCCAGACCTGAGCTCCACTGTTGCTGCTTTTTCTAAGTTGATTAATTCCCTATTTCTTCTCTTTCCAAGAAGTGAACGATATTTATTTTCTTGGCTCGTCAGAGAACTCTAAAGACTGGTTAAAAAAATAGGCATTGAGCATCTTAACAAATAAAATAATTGCTCAGAACTCTTGGAGACTTGGCAAACATCATGCAGCTGAGCTCTGGCCAAAGCATATTCAGTGGGGTGCTTTAGCAGGTTTTGCAGGAGTTACTGACATTTCCTTCTGTTGGAGTTCTAAAGGATGTCACAAAGTTTGTCATCAGCCCTGTCTCAACTGATAGGGTGCACTGTGCTGTTTATAATAACGAAAAAAAAACAAACACCCAAACCAGACCCCACAACAGTTCCTGTGTTTTTCTTCTTCTCAGTGTCTAGCTGTCACAGTGAACGGGTCATCCAGAGAAATGTCCCTTCCATACTAACAAGTGCTAGTAAGAGCAGTGCTTGCTCAAACCATACACAGACGCACAAAGGGAGAGCCTATACATTGCAATGTAAATTAGCCACACAGTGATGTAGGCAACAAACCTGAAACCCCAAAAGATTTCAGGTCAAGTCTTCCTTCTACTTCTAAAATCAGCTAAATATGGATTTATATAGGTGTCACTGAGAACCTGACTGGCACTTTTGATCTACCAGACAAGGGAAATTAGCCATCTTATCGAGACAAATGGCTCTGGTGTGGTCAGCATTAGACAGAGATGTAGCTGCTGAGGATGAAGGCAGCAGAGAAGGAATCACAAGTGGAAGGAGCATAGATCCCTTGGGCTTCCAGAACTGGAGAGGCAGGAAAGGAAAAATGGTGTTTGGCTTTACAAAGGGCCCTCCTTCCTTCTTTGTACAGGGACACGTGCCACTGATGAGGCTGAGAGAAAAGGAAGAAGGTGGGGATTTTCAGAAGTTAGTGAGGTCTTATGGGATTAAAAGCCATTAAAAGCCTTTGCAGGCTTGGGTCTGAACCTTCTGGCTTTGGCTGTCCAAATTCTGAATAGAAACAATAGTGAGGTGGGCTCCATCTGGAATCTGAAAGCAGGACTGTCCAAAAAATCTGGAAAGAAATGGGCCTGGATATCTGGAAGACTCTGATTTATCAGATCGTCCTTGAGGTTTCCATTACTGCTGCTCCTAAAAATGCCCAGGTGATGTCTAAGGCTCTTTACTCCGTGGTGAATTGCTTCAGATTTCTACCAGGGCATGAATCCCAGTCAACATTCAATTGCTTGGAGGAGATGGGAAGGGATAGGGCTTTGAAATGCTGCACTTTGAGTCTTTGATGGACAAGTTCCACAAAGAAAATTGCTGAGTGCCAAGAAAAGAAGCAGTTTTCTTTATGGAGCTGTCTTGCAATGTCCAATTCTAACTCAGACTTTTTATGGGGAATAAATACATACTCCACAAATTTTAATGGCCACTCATATTTTTATTTCAGTAGCTTAAATATTTTTCTTTCATCTCTAGGAGGGGAAAGGGGAGGCACATTGCATACTGCTATCCCCAAAATTTTCTGCTGTCTGATTTGGGCACTCCAGGAAGATTTTGCTGCATTACAAGGTGGAAGCACCAAGGAGTCTATCTGTCCTGAAGACCAATACTGTTTGTAGCCTTCTGCCTAATTAATTCAGGTGAGCAGGATCTTGCATCAGTGCAGAGCCATTGTTCACTTGAGTGGGATCTCTCAGCTGTTCAAGCCTTCACCATATCCTTTCAGTTACAGGATGAGGCTCCACAGGCAAAGTGTTTTTAACAAACATGATCCAATGTTGCTGTAGTAGGTTTGGGAGTGTTTTAAGTGGCAGAAAGCTCTCAGTTGTCCTTGAAACCTCAGAGAGCTCTGATATCCTCCTCCAAGCGCATTTCTGCAGTTTTAAAGCCCAGAATTTAGAGTCGTTGGCCAATGTAGTATAATAATAAAAACAGTATCCCGGCACTGGAGTGGCACGTGCAGGAAGCAGTATTTATATACCATTAGCCACACCTGACTTACCATAGATGGTCAGATTTATATCTGATTTCACACTGGAAGCCCTGTTAGTGTTAAATGTGTGTTATGCTCTAGCTGTTGGATGTGAAACACATTCATGTGCACACAATCTACCAATAGCCCATTATTAAAGTTGCATAATGAAGCACATTTAAGTTAGGAAAAACATACGGAAGTTTTCTGGGTGATACTCTTTTGACTCACTTGTGCCTTATTCAGTACCTGTTACCATTATCTCATCACGTTATTGTGGATCTTCCATAGGATGCCTGCCTGAGGCAATATTTAACTTGCTCTGGAGGTGACTTGGAAATGTTTTCTTCGGAGTTCTTTAATATGTACCCTGGATAATGTTTTATTCATCTAGGTTTTGGTCTTTTTGGAAACACATGTGAGGATTTTTTTCTCTGAAACAAAACAAAATGTAACAAACTCTGGTCTTGATCATCAGCAGATAAAACCCTGAAATTCACCACACAATGCAAACAGAGGAAACTGAAGTGGTAGCAACTTGTCAGGATCCACACAGACCAGCATGAGGACAATTTTACTGTCCAGAGTATTTCCTTGTAAGAAAGAAGTGACCAGACAGATATTTCCGATCTTGGTTTAAGATCTTGGTTTAAGAAGTTTGTTCCAATGTGCCACACTTTTCTGACTCCAGGCAGAAGCACTTGAGGAAAGGGATTACATGCAGTAGTTGTGAAATTGGTGAGTCACACTATTCCCAGATTTGATCTGGTTTCCCATTTTCCAGTCTTTTCTTGTAGCAGATCACAGACTCCAACCATCCATCTCTTATTTGCCCCTGCCAGAACATTAAGCAGCTTCCATTCTCCCGGAGGCCAGCCCAGTTGAATCCAGGGAGGGTCAGCTCCTGCAGATCCTGAGAGACAATCTCTTCACTGTTGAGGTTTTCAGTTTAGTCTCTGAACCTGGCACTACCTGAAGCTTTCAGAATAGCAACCATGGAGCATCCAAGCTGGATCTATGCCCAGCATAAGTGGAATCTTCATGAAATTTAAAGAGATTTAAATGCCTCCTGAGCTTGTGTAGACTGACGATTTTTTTCCCCAAACCTTGTAACTCAACCAACTTTAGATAGGCTTTTGTGGGAATGCCAGAACATACACCCTTGATGACTTCCCTGCTAAATATCAAGTCTGCTCAAAAGGTAGTAAGAACTAGGTGATGTTAAAACTCTTCCATTATTTTTTAAATTGGGAAATTAC